>JASVEL010006243.1:0-458839 GCA_032618575.1 Nicotiana noctiflora
CAGCCATCAGCTGGGTAGTCATTTGAGACCCGGTTCAGACAGCAGGAGGTCTCGCCAGGCTGGTCGTCTTGGGGTGAGGTCCCAGCAGTAGGGGAGACCTACATGCCCCAAGTGTGGGAGATTCCATACAGAGACCTGCTACCTAGATATTCCGATATGCTTCAGGTACGGGATGAGAGGTCATATACCGCTTGGGAGGGTAGAATTTGATGTAATTATGGGGATGGATTGGCTCTATTCATGCTTTGCCAAGCTTGACTGTCGGACGAGAGTCATGAGGCTCGAGTTCCCTAACGAGCCGGTTATTGAATGGAGAGGAAATGGTATGGTGCCAAGGGGTAGGTTTATTTCCTACCTTGAGGCTTCAAAAATGACCAAGAAGGGGTGTATCTATCACTTGGTCCGGGTAACGGACACCACCTCAGATGTGCCTACCCTCGAGTCCATGCCAATTGTAAATGAATTTCCCGAGGGGTTTTCGGATGAGCTTTCAGGTATCCCGCCGGATAGGGAAATTGATTTCGGGATTGATGTATTACCAGATACTCAGCCAATATCTATTCCACCATACAGAATGGCGCCAGCAGAGTTAAGGGAATTAAAGGAGCGGCTGAGGGATTTATTAGAGAAAGAGTTCATACGACCGAGTGTGTCGCCGTGGGGTGCTCCGGTTCTTTTTGTCAGAAAGAAGGATGAGTCACTTCAAATGTGCATTGATTATCGGCAGCTTAACAAAGTCACCATCAAGAATAAATATCATTTGCCTTAGGTGGATGATTTGTTTGACCAATTGTAAGGAGCAAAGTTTTTCTCTAAAATTGTTCTACGGTCCGGGTACCATCAAGTGAAGATCAGAGAGCAGGACATTCCTAAGACCGCCTTCAGAACTCGTTATGGTCACTTCGAGTTTTTGGTCATGTCTTTTGGGCTAACCAATGCCCCAGCAACTTTAATGGACCTTATGAATCGGGTTTTCAAGCCATTCCTAGATTCCTTTGTAATTGTATTCATTGACGACATCCTCATCTACTCTCGGAGCAGGGAGGTTCATGCCATTCACCTTAGAGCAGCATTGCAGACCCTTCATCAAGCACCAATTGTACACCAAGTTCTCAAAATGTGAGTTTTGGTTAGAATCCGTAGCCTTTCTAGGGCATGTTATTTTCAGTGAAGGGATTCAGGTGGACCCTCAGAAGATTTCGACAGTGAAAGATTGGCCTAGACCCACCACCCCGGCAGAGATTTGTAGCTTTTTGGGTCTGGCAGGGTACTATCGGAGGTTTGTGGAGGGATTCTCAACCCTCGCCTCCCCATTGACTCAATTGACCAAAAGGCTGTTAAGTTCCAGTGGTCCGATGCAGGTGAGAAAGTTTTCAAGAATTGAAGTTGAGGTTGACCGCGGCTCCAGTATTGGCCTTGCCAAAAGGCACAGAGGGATTTGTGGTTTATTGTGATGCCTCCAGGCTCGATTTGGGGTGTGTGCTGATGCAGCGCGGAAAGGTCATAACTTATGCTTCCAGGCAACTCAAGAATCATGAGAAGAATTATCCGACGCATGATTTGGAGCTTGCAGCAGTTGTGTTTGCTTTTAAAATATGGAAGCACTATCTTTATGGAGTTCATGTAGATGTGTTTTCAGACCACAAGAGCCTCCAGTATTTGTTCAAACAGAAGGAGTTGAATATGAGACAGCGACGGTGGTTAGAATTGCTTAAAGACTATGATATGAACATATTGTACCATCCAGGGAAGGCAAATGCGGTGGCCGACGCTCTTAGCCGTAAATCCATGGGTAGCTTGGCTCATTTGGGTATGGATCAGAGACCCCTGGCTCGGGAGGTTTACCAATTGGCCAGTTTGGGGGTTCGCATCTCGGCGTCAGACGAGGGGAATGTTTTGGTGCATAATGGAGCAGAATCATCACTGGTTGCGGAAATCAAGAAAAATCAGTTTATGGATCTAGCATTGGTTCGGATACTATCGAGGTTCGACTCGGAAATCTGTTATGGTATTAGTCAAAAGGGAAGTGGCTTCATGAGTGGTTGATCTAAGAATGGTTATGGTTTGCTCTGTGTCTCATTTATCGTTGGCAGTATATGAAAGTGTTGAAATAAAACTTTAGCTAATAAGGGATTTTCTATAGGTATTTAGTTGCTGTGGGCAACCGCTGTGAATAGAAGTTATCGTTTTGAGTGCTTAGATTATGTGGTATAGCATATGATTTCACCTGAGGTAGCAGGTATGGGTTATTACAGCTGGTTCGGGACTATTCAAAGTATAGGTCTGAGGTTTTGATCGTATTGATGGTTTCATAAGTGAAAAGACAGTTCTATAAATTATGGAGTAGACTGGAATGTGTAATTTTAGTTTAAATGTGTTATCGGACCTATATGAGATAGGGTGAAGTGGGATCACCCCCGGGTATGTGCTTGGTAAGGTTATTTAGCTATTGGTTGGCTTTTAGGACAACTCTGAGTATACTCGAGGACGAGCATTTGTTTAAGCTAGGGAGGATGTGATGGCCCGACCCGTCGTCTCATGATTTACCACTCTGTTTCCCCCATTTTATGCTTCTTATTTTATTATTAGTAATTGGTGTGTTAGAGTTTATTTAGATTGGTTTTGGTTGAAAATGAGACTCTTAGTCTCTTTACGGAATGTTTGAAATGGAAGAGTCAACTGGATGTTGACTTATGAGTTAGAAGGCTCGGATTTGATTTTTCGTGATTCGGGTAGCTTCAGGGTATGATTTTACTTAGGAGCGTGATCGGATTTGATTTTGAAGGTCCGGTGTAGAATTAGGCTTGAAGTTAGTATTTTGGCGAACTACGGTTGATGGGTGAGATTTTGATCCGAGGGTCGGAATGGAATTGTTCGAGAGTTGATGTAGCTTCGTTAGGTTATTTCGGATATGTGTGCAAAATTTCATCTCATTCGGACGTGTTTTGGATGAATTTTTGATCGAATGTGTGTTTTGGAAGTTTTAGAAGAACTTAGGCTTGGATTCGATGTAATTGATGGTTTTGGCATTGTTTGAGGCATTTTGATGATTGGAACAGGTTTGTAGGATGTTTTAGGAGGTTTTGAATTTTTGGTTGAGGTCTCGGAGGCCTCGGGGTGATTTCGGATGGCTAACGGGAATTTTTGAAGTTGGAAAATGCTGCAGAAATGCAACAGTTAGTGCTCGGAAATTTTGTTCTATGCTATTGCAGGAGCTCTAATGCGATCACATAGGGTTAGCTACAGTGCTCAAAATTTTGTTCTATGCTATCGCAGGAGCACTAATGCGATCGCATAGGGTTAGCTACAGTGATCTGGCAGAATATTTTAAAATATTTCAACCGCAATTTTGGGGCTAATTCACTCCATTGTTGGTCCTTTTGATAGCTTTTTGAAGGAAATTGTAGATGAATTCAAGGAGAATCGATTGGAGGTAAGATTTTTGACTCAAAACTCGTTTTATTGTGCAATCCACCTAGAAATTCATGGAAATATTTAAAAAAGGAAGAACTAGGGATTGAGTTTTGAGATTTTTAAATTGGAATTTGAAGGGCCATTTGAGCTCGGATTTGAGAGTTCTTGGTATGTATGAACTCGTGAGAGAATGAGGAAATTCGGTGATGTGAATTTTCTAATTTTTTTAGAAGTGGGCCAGGGGCTCGGGCTTTGCTAATTTTGAGATTCTTGATATTTTTTCATTTTGGTTAGATTCGACGTGCGTGGAGGCCGATTAGAGTGGCAAAGGCGTTGCGAGCTAGAGATTTCATTAGTTCGAGGTGAGTAATGATTTTAAATGATATCCTGAGGGTTTAAAACCCTGGATTGTACATCGTAGTGCTATATTGAGGTGACTTGCACACCAGATAGTGGGCGTGGGGTAGATCACTTTTGGGAATTGTGACTTGGTCTGTCCCGATTAATGATTTTTACTGCGTATTTTACTAGAACGTATTTGTTATTATCCCGATTTGGGCTGATTGCCATATTTGGGCTTCGTGCCAATTATTTGAACCCTTCGGGGATAATTTTCACTATTTTGACTTATTACTTGAACTCAGTCATATTATTTCTCCATTATTTTATAACTCAGGCAATTTTACTCAGATTTGAGTCTTAAATGATATTTTAAATGATAATTTGGGTTGAGGACTACTGTTTTACTAATGCCCGAGGGGCTTGTGATGACATTGGGATTGAGTGTGGCCAAGGGACAGATGTGAGGATACACTAAGCGATTTGAGGCCGAGGGCCTGGACGTGAGGATTATATATGGAGCCTGCACCCCCACAGCGAGTGCGGGTACCCACATGGATCGGGAAGCACGCGCGCAACGATATGTGGATCGGGCTTGTCACGACCCCAAATCCGGTCATGATGGCGCCCAGCACATTGCTAAGCCAGCCTGACCAATCAACAACAAGAACGGAGATAGAAGCTCGTTCTATCCCATTTAAGCATATCAAAATATGAAACAACAGTGATACATATACCAACAACGGGGAACCAAGTCCCAAAATATACCAACTCCCATAGACCGAAGAGTCAAGAGTCATGAGCCTCTACTGAACATGAGTGTTTAAGGTTTACAAGATACCAAGTGCGGAAAGAAAAGTCAATACAAAATCAAGAGACAGTAAGAAGGAATATCGGGTCCTCCGGACTCTGCAGCTACCTCGAATATCCACAAATGTCGCCTCGCACAGCTACTGGATCACTGCTGAGAGGTACCTAGATCCGCACACAAGGTGCAGGGAGTAAAATGAGTACTGCCAGACTCAGTGGTAATAAACAAGGGTAAGACAGTGCAGATAAGAAATCCGCAATAAAGCACTATGTAACGCTGTAATCAAATACCCTGTCACAGAATCAATATCAACTGTACATGTACCAACAAGTACCAGCAAAACAGTATAACAGCTAGCAGATGTAGCTAAATACAATGCAATGCATGATATGACCGCTATGGCGCGTAGCCCGATCCAATTTGGGTACCTGTGCTCACTGTAGGGGTTCAGACTCCGGAGGGGCTCCTACAGCCCAAGCACAATATCACTGCGGCGTGCAGTCCGATCCAACATGTATACTGCTGCGGCGCGCAGCCCGACCACTACCAGTCAGCTAATATGCAAATGCAGCCTCACAGGCTCAAAAGTGGTTTTGAAAACTCTTTTATCATTTTTCAGTTGAAAACAGTAATATCAAAGTTCCAGAGATTGGAAATAACATGATAACAGTAATAGCTACGGACTGGTAGTAAACTAGCATGTCAATATCACAAGACAATGATAACGATCCTCACGGGATCCAATAACTGGCTCACGGCCCACAAGTATACTCAACCGCCCAAGAAGGGGGTTCCTCGGCTCGAGAGTGGCCAATATCACAATATATAGTATGCAACCATCCGAGAAGGAGGTTCAACGGCTCGAGAATAGCCAATTATCATAACCCAGTGCCAACAAGTCGGACTAAGCCATAGTCCCCAATCACAATTGACCCCGCACTCATAGGGAGTACGTGTCTCACCATTATATAGCGTCACAAACTGGTATACCGGGGTTTTGAACCCGCCGGTCATCACCCACATCTATTACTCACCTCAATATAGCGCGACACCTACTCCGTGATGCCCTTGCCACAAGAATCAAGCTCTGCACGCGTAAAATCTGATCAAATACAGTAGAAACACAACAAATTAGGCCAATGGGACAACACCCAATCAATACAACTCAATTTACATCACAATTCCCAAAGTTGTCAAAACCCGACTTTCGGTACACTTCTCGGAAAATTACAAAAGTCACATATTCGGAATCCTCATCTCTATACGAGTCTAGGCATATAAAATTTACCAATATCGGACTCCATTTGCCCACTCAAATCAGTGTTTTTCTTCAATTAAAGCCTAGGGCTCAAACCCACCTTTAATCTCCCATTTACAGAAAATTAACCAAGGATTTCATGTAAAAATGATGTAATTAAGCCACAAAACTTACCTCCAACAAAACCCCGATGATTTCCCGGCAATCTCCCGTCAATTTCTTCTCTTGGAACTCAAAAATGGAGGTTTTGGGTATGGGGTTCGCGACTGGACTGTTCTGTTATATTAATTCACTGACTGCCAGGCGACCCTCTGCGATCGCAGCCGAAAGCTCGCGATCGCGATGCACAAATTAACCAGGCTCCAAAATCACTCTACGCGATCGCGAGATTTCCTACGCGATCGCACTGCCTCATGCCTCAACACTACGCGATCGCGTGAAATCACCCGCGATCGCACTGCTCTAAATCCCAGACCTACGCGATCGCACACTACACATCGCGATCGCGATGCACAACTAGTCGTCCTTATGCGATCACATCACTCTTTTCGCGATCGCGAAGAACAAATTTTCTGGCCTCACTCCAATACACTACGCGATCGCATTTTCCCCATTGCGATCGCAGAGCTTCCCAGCTTAACCCTACGCGATCGCGGACATAGCTTCGCGATCGCGAAGCACAGAAACAACAGAAACAGAATCCCAACCTGCAATTTCCATGATTTTCTTCCGATTAACCATCCGAAAACACCCCGAGGCCCCCGGGACCCCAACGAAAACCACCAACATACTCCAAAACACGATACGAACTTGTTCCAATCATAAAAACATCATCCTAAACATTAAAATCACCAATTACACACGGATTCAAGCCTAAATTCCTTAAAACTTTCCGAATTACACATTCCATCAAAAACCCGACCAAACGACGTCCGAATGACCTGAAATTTTGCAGGCACATCCAAAATCACCTAACGGAACTACTACAACTGTCGAAATTCCATTCCGACCCCCGGATCAAAATCTCACCTACCGTTCGGATTTCACTAAAATTCAACCTTAGCCAATTCAAGCCTATTTCTACACCGGACCTCCAAATTCAATTCCGATTGCTCCCCTAAGTCACAAATCACCTCCGGAACTAACCATATCATCAGAATCCAATTTCGAGCCCTCTAACCAAATAGTCAACTCCGGGTTGACTTTCCTTATTCAAGTCTCCTTCAAAAAGGCTATATGCCTCATTTTCAATCCAATTCACTCCTAACTCACCCGATATACTCTAACACTGATATAAAATCATAAAACATATATTTACAACATAACGGGGTGGTAATTCCCGTGACGACGGGCCGGGTCGTCACATTCTCCCCCTCTTAAGCAAACGCTCGTCCTCGAGCGGGTCAAGAAACATACCCGAAGTCTCAAACAAGTGAGGATATCTGCTCCGCATCTCCCGCTCGATCTCCCAAGTGGCCTCCTCCACGGGTCGACCTCTCCACTGAACCTTAACTGATGCAATCTCCTTAGACCTCAATTTTCTTACTCGACGTCCCAAAATGGCAATAGGCTCCACATCATAGGATAGATCACCATCAAGCTGAATGGTGCTGAAGTCTAATACATGAGACGGATCTCCAATGTACTTCCGGAGCATAGACACATGGAATACTGGATGGACGCTGGATAAGCTGGGCGGCAAGGCTAACTCATATGCCACCTCTCCAACCCTCCTGAGCATCTCAAAAGGACCAATGTACCTAGACTCAACTTTCCTTTCTTCCCAAACCTCATGACACCCTTCATAGGTGAAACCTTCAACAATACTCTGTCACCAACCATGAAAGACAACTCTCGAACTCTACGGTCCGCATAACTCTTCCGGCGAGACTGTGCTGTGCGAAGCCTCTCCTGGATCAACTTTGCTCTATCCAGAGCATCCTGGACTAACTCAGTCCCTATCAATCTAACCTCACCAGGCTCAAACCATCCCACGGGGGATCTACATCCGTCTGCCATACAATGCCTCATACGGGGTCATCTGAATACTCGACTGATAACTGTTGTTGTAGGCAAACTCAGAAAGTGGTAGGAACTCATCCCACGAACCACCAAAGTCAATCACACAAGCTCGCAACATATCCTCCAGAATCTGAATAGTGCGCTCAGACTGTCCATCTGTCTGGGGGTGAAATGTTGTACTCAACTCAACCCGCGTACCCATCTCTCGCCGAAATGCTCTCCAAAACTGAGAAGTGAACTGAGTACCCCTGTCGGATATGATAGACACTGGGACTCCATGCAACCGGACAATCTCTCGAATAAAGATCGCCGCCAACCGCTCCGATGAGTAGGTAGTACTAACTGGAATGAAGTGAGCAGACTTGGTCAGCCTATCCACAATCACCCAAACAGAATCAAACTTCCTCGCCGTTCGAGGGAGTCAAGTAACAAAGTCCATAGTGATCCTCTCCCATTTCCACTCAGGAATATCAATGCGCTGAAATACACCACCGGGCCTCTGATGCTCGTACTTAACCTGCTGACAGTTGAGGCACCGTGATACATGTCCGACAATGTCCATTTTCATCTTTCTCCACCAATAGTGTTGTTTCAAATCTTGATACATCTTCGCGGCTCCTGGATGGATAGAATACCGCGAGCTATGGGCCTCCTCCAGAATCAACTCACGAAGGCCATCAACATTGGGCACACATATCCGGCCCTGCATCCTCAATACGCCGTCATTATCAATGGTGACATCTCTAGCATCATCATGCTGAACTCTGTCCCTCAGGACAGCCAAATGTGGATCATCATACTGGCGCTCACGAATACGATCATATAGAGATGACCGAGATACAACACAAGCCAATACCCGGCCGGGCTCCGAAATATCTAACCTCACTAGCCGATTGGCTAGCACCTGAACATCATAAGCAAATGGCCTCTCCTCAGCTGGAATATATGCCAAGCTCCCCATACTGACCGCCTTCCGGCTCAAAGCATCGGCCACGACATTGGCCTTCCCCGGATGATATAATATAGTAATGTCATAATCCTTCAGCAACTCAAGCCATCTCCGCTGTCTCAAATTAAGGTCTTTCTGTTTGAACAAGTGCCGGAGACTACGATGGTCGGTATACACCTCACAAGACACACCGTACAAATAGTGCCTCCAAATCTTCAATGCATGAACAATGGCGGCTAGCTCCAAATCATGAACAGGATAGTTCTTCTCACGTGGCTTTAACTGCCGAGAAGCATAAGCAATCACCTTACCTTCCTACATCAACACACAACCTATCCCCACTCTCGAGGCATCACAATAAATAGTATATGAACCTGAAGCTGATGGCAATACTAACACTGGAGCTGTGGTCAAAGCTGTCTTGAGCTTCTGAAAGCTCTCCTCGCACTCATCCGACCACACGAATGGTGCACCCTTCCGGGTCAATTTAGTCAATGAAGAAGCAATGGATGAAAATCCCTGAACAAACCGGCGATAATATCCCGCCAAACCAAGAAAACTCCTGATCTCTGTAGCTAAGGACGGTCTAGGCCAACTCTGCACCGCCTCTATCTTCTTCGGATCAACCTGAATACTATCACGAGACACCACATGTCCTAGAAATGCTACGGACTCGAGCCAAAACTCGCACTTGGAGAATTTAGCATATAGCTTCTCCTCCCTCAATCTCTGCAACACAATACTCAAATGCTGAGCATGCTCCTCCTGACTATGGGAGTAGACTAGAATGTCATCAATGAACACAATCACAAATGAATCCAAATAAGGCTTGAACACACTGTTCATCAGATGCATAAATGTTGCTGGGGCGTTGGTCAGCCCAAACGACATCACAAAAAACTCATAATGACCATATCGGGTCCTGAATGCAGTCTTCATAATATCCGAGTCCCTGATCTTCAGCTGATGATAGCCTGAACGAAGATCGATCTTAGAAAACACCCTCGCACCCTGTAACCGATCAAACAAATCATCTATGCGCGGTAGAGGGTACTTGTTCTTCACTGTCACTCTGATCAATTGCCTATAATCAATACACATTCGCATGGAACCATCTTTCTTTTTAACAAATAATATCGGCGCACCCTACGGGGGGACACTAGGGCGGATGAAACCCTTATCCAGAAGCTCTTGAAGCTGCTCTTTTAGTTCTTTCAACTCAGCTGGTGCCATCCGATAAGGAGGAATGGATATGGGCTGAGTGCCCGGCACCAAGTCAATGCCAAAATCAATATCCCTGTCCGGCGGCATGCCCGGCAGGTCTGAGGGGAATACATCTGGGAAATCCCTCACAACATGTACAGAATCAATGCTAGGAGACTCGGCTCCCACATCTCTCACAAAATCTAAGTACGATAAACACCCTTTTTCAACCATTTTCTGAGCCTTTAAGAACGAAATAACACGGCTAGGGACGAAATCGGTCGAACCCCGCCACTCAATCCGAGAAATACCAGGAATGGCCAACGTAACTGTCTTAGCATGACAGTCCAATATAGCAGGGTACGGAGACAACCAGTCCATACCCAATATAACATCAAAGTCCACCATCCCCAACAATAACAGATCTGCCTGGGTCTTCAGACCCCCAATTGACATAACACAGGATCTATAAACATGATCCATAACAATCGTATCACCCACGGGGTGGATACATGAACAAGTAAATCAAGACTACCACGAGTTGCACCCAAATGATGTGCAAAATAAGAGGACACGTAAGAATATGTGGACCCTGGATCAAATAGAACAGAGGCATCTCTGTGATAGACAGAAATGATACCTGTAATCACTGCATCGGAGGCAACTGCATCACGCCTGTCAGGAAGTGCATAGAAACGTGCCTGGCCTCCACCAGATCTCTCCTCGCCCCTGGGGCGACCACGAGAAGACTGACCTCCACCTCTACTAGACTGAGATGGTGCTGAAGATGAGGGCTGGTCCCTCTGCTGAGTCCTGTCCCTACGGAGTCGAGGGCACCGTCTCCTCATGTGGCCAAACTCACCATACTCATAACATGCACCCGGTGCTTGAGAAGGGGACCGAAGGGAACCCCTCGCCGCGAGAAGAACCCCGGGCTGAAGAAGTAGGTGCTGCACTCTGGGCTGGGAGGGCACTAAGTGATGACTGACCCTGCTGAAATCCCTGTCGACCACGACCATAAGAACCTCCGCTCTGCTCTGGGCGGCCTGAATGAGGAGGTCTAGATGAGCGACCTCTGCTCTGCTGGGAATGCCCTCTAGATGGAGCACCACTGAAACTGCCCGAACTACGAGGCCTCTTGGCCTCCCGCTCCTCTCTCTCTCGGCGACGATCCGCCTCAATGGAGCGTGCCATATCAGCAACCTGCTCAAACGATGATGACAGAACTCGCTCGCTGGTCATAAGAATACGGATAGAGTAGTTGAGGCCATCAATGAACCTCCTAATCCTCTCCCTATCAGTGGGGATCATCCATGTGGCATGCCTAGCCAACTGAGTGAATCTAAGCTCATACTGGGTCACAGACATGTCGCCCTGAACCAACCACTCGAACTGGCGACGTAGCTCATCGCGACGAGACTGAGGTACATATTTCTCTATAAAGAGAGTAGAGAACTGCTGCCATGTGAGAGGTGCTGCTCCTGCAGGCCTACGCCTCTCAAACTCTTCCCACCAATCAAATGCGGGACCGGTGAACTGAAAGGTAGTAAATGAAACTCCGCTGGACTCAAGAATACCAGCCGTCCGCAACATCCTCTGACACTTGTCCAAGAAACCCTGAGCATCCTCGCCCTCAACGCCACTGAAATGGGGTGGCTGAAGTCTACCAAATCTCTCAAGATGACGTTGCTCGTCGTCGGGCATAACCTGAACCATATGCTCTGGAGCTGGAGCTGGTGCAGCTGGAGGAATAACCGGTGCAACCACCTAAGCGGGGACTGCCTCTTGAGTCTGAAGTCCCTGAACAACCGGGTCAGGTGTGCGAGCTGCGGGGGTCTGCTGACCGCCCCCTGTCTGAGATGTCGCTGCAGTAGCAGTAGCTGAAACTACCTGAGCCAAATCGGAACACACCGATAATATCTGAGCAAGAGTCTCCTGAAGACCAGGAATAGCAATAGATACAGTCTGGCCCTGAACTGGGACTGCTGGAGCATCAACCACTGGGGGCTGCTCCTAAACTGGTACAACGGGCGGGTCAGCTGGCACTGCCTCAGCCGCCCTACCTCTACCTCTAACACGACCGCGCCCACGGCCTCTAATAGGTGGCAATGGAGGTCGTCCACCTCGTCCTGATGCTCGCGTTCTCGCCATCTGCGAGAGAATAGAATATAGAAGTTCAGTTCTCACAACAACAAGATCGCACGACAGAGTTCAAGAAAAGTGGAGTGTTTCCTAAAGGTTCGTAGCCTCCCAAGGATACGTACAGGCGTCCCCGTACCGATCCACAAGACTCTACTAACCGGCTCAAGACTCATGAGGCCTTGTAAACCTAGGCTCTGATACCAACTTGTCACGACCCCAAATCCGATCGTAATGGCACCCAGCATATTGCTAAGCCAGCCTGACCAATCAACAACAAGAACAGAGCTAGAAGCTCGTTCTATCCCATTTAAGCATATCAAAATATGAAACAACAGTGATACATATACCAACAGCGGGGAACCAAGTCCCAAAATATACCAACTCCCATAGACCGAAGAGTCAAGAGTCATGAGCCTCTAATGAACATGAGTGTATAAAGGTTTACAAGATACCAAGTGCGGAAAGAAAAGTCAATACAAAATCAAGAGACGATAAGAAGGAATATCGGGTCCTGCGGACTCTGCAGCTACCTCGAATATCCACAAATGTCGCCTCGCACAGCTACTGGATCACTGCCTGAGAGGTACCTGGATCTGCACACAAGGTGCAGGGAGTAAAATGAGTACTGCCAGACTCAGTGGTAATAAATAGGGGTAAGACAGCGCAGATAAGAAATCCGCAATAAAGCACTATGTAAAGCTATCATCAAATACCCTATCACAGAATCAATATCAACCGTACTTGTACCAACAAGTACTAGCAAAATAGTATAACAGCTATCAGATGTAGCTAAATGCAATGCAATGCATGATATGACCGCTACGGCGCGTAGCCCGATCCAATTTGGGTACCCGTGCTCACTGTGGGGGTTCAGACTCCGGAAGGGCTCCTACAGCCCAAGCACAATATCATGAATATCCGCTGCGGCGCGCAGCCCGATCCACTTCCAGAAGATACGCTGCGGCGCGCAGCCCGAGCCACTTCCAGTTAGCTAATATGCAAATACAGCCTCACGAGCTCAAAAGTAGTTTTGAAAACTCTTATATCATTTTTTTAGTTGAAAACAGTAATATCAAGTTCCAGAGGTTGGAAATAGAATGATAACAGAAATAGCTACGGCCTGGTAGTAAACTAGCATGTCAATATCACCAGACAATGATAACGATCCTCACGGGATCCAATAACTGGCTCACGGCCCACAAGTATACTCAACCGCCCAAGAAGGGGGTTCCACGGCTCAAGAGTGGCCAATATCACAATATATAGTATGAAACCATCCGAGAAGGAGGTTCAACGGCTCAAGAATAGCCAATTACCATAGCACAGTGGTATACTGGGGTTTCGAACCAGCTGGTCATCACCCACATCTATTACTCACCTCAATACAGCGCGACGACTACTCCGCAATGCCCTTGCCACGAGAATCAAGCTCCGGACGCGTAGAATCTGATCAAATACAATAGAAACACAACAAATTAGGCCAATGGGATAACACCCAATCAATACAACTCAATTTACATCACAATTCCCAAAGTTGTCAAAACCCGACTTTCGGTACACTTCTCGAAAAATTACAAAAGTCACATATTCGGAATCCTCATATCTATACGAGTCTAGGCATATAAAATTTACCAAAATTGGACTCCATTTGCCCACTCAAATCAGTATTTTTCTTCAATTTAGGCCTAGGGCTCAAACACACCTTTAATCTCCCATTTACAGAAAATTAACTAAGGATTTCATGTAAAAATGATGTAATTAAGCCACAAAACTTACCTCCAACGAAACCCCGATGATTTCCCGGCAATCTCTCGTCAATTTCTTCTCTTGGAACTCAAAAATGCTGGTTTTGGGTATGGGGTTCGCGACTGGACTGTTCTGTTATATTAATTCACTGACTGCCAGGCGACCCTCTGCGATCGCAGCCGAAAGCTCGCGATCGCGATGCACAAATTAACCAGGCTCCAAAATCACTCTACGCGATCGCGACATTTCCTACGCGATCGCACTTCCTCATGCCTCAACACTACGCGATCGCGTGAAATCACCCGCGATCGCACTGCTCTAAATCCCAGACCTACGCGATCGCACACTACACATCGCGATCGCGATGCACAACTAGTTGTCCTTACGCGATCGCATCACTCTTCCCGCGATCGCAAAGAACAAATTTTCTGGCCTCACTCCAATACACTACGCGATCACAGTCTCCCCATTCCGATCGCAGAGCTTCCCAGCTTAACCCTACGCGATCGCAGACATAGCTTCGCGATCACGAAGCACAAAAATCTTCTGCACTAATTGCAGCAGAAACAGCAGTGCATTTGGCACAAAAATGGTCCGTTTGGACCCCCGAATTCATCCCGAGGCCACCGGGACCCCAACAAAAACCACCAACATACTCCAAAACACGATACGAACTTGTTCCAATCATAAAAACACCATCCTAAACATTAAAATCACCAATTACACACGGATTCAAGCCTAAATTCCTTAAAACTTTCCGAATTACACATTCCATCAAAAACCCGACCAAACAACGTCCGAATGACCTGAAATTTTGCAGGCACATCCAAAATCACCTAACGGAGCTATTGCAACTGTCGGAATTCCATTCCGACCCCCGGATCAAAATCTCACCTACCGTTCGGATTTCGCCAAAATTCAACCTTAGCCAATTCAAGCCTATTTCTACACCGGACCTCCAAATTCAATTCCAATTGCTCCCCTAAGTTAAAAATCACCTCCCGGAACTAACCAAATCATCGAATCCGATTCCGAGCCCTCTAACAAAATAGTCAACTCCGGGTTGACTTTCCTTATTCAAGTTTCCTTCAAAAAGGCTATATGCCTCATTTTCAATCCAATTCACTCCTAACTCACCCGATAGACTCTAACACTAATATAAAATCATAAAACATGTATTTACAACCTAACGGGGTGGTAATTCCCGTGACAACGGGCCGGGTCGTCACAGGGCTGCACGCCGCAACGACTACTATGTGATATTGTTCTGAGTGTGATCTGAGAGAGAGCCCGAGGGGTTGAGAATGTTGTTGAGAGTGAGCCCGAGAGAGTGGTTCAGTTTGGGATTGCCCGAGAGGCAAACTTTTATGTGTTCATCTTGCTTACTTATGTGCCTTTTTACTTGTTATACTGTGGTATTTGGGCCTGAGAGGCAGATTTTCTGTAATGATCCGGCCGGTCATTTTTGGAATTTATGCCCCGGTCCCCTATTAACTACTTCCCTTAATTTTATTTCTGCTATTTTGGTTTCTCGGGATCCTCGGTGTTAGAATTCAGAGTGTTTTGGGACACTTAGTCCCTAAATGAGAGCTTAAGAGTTGAAAAATGACATGTATTCGAAATAGTGTGAAGATGAGCTCGGAATGGAAATCCGATAGTTCTGTTAGCTCCGTTAGGTGATTTCGGGGTTGGGTGTGTGTTCGGAATGTATTTTGGGGGTTTGTAGCTCCTTTAGGCTTGAAATGCCAAAGTTCAAATTTTTTGAAGTTTCCGGTCCGATAGTGAGTTTTTTATCTGAGGGTCAGATTTGAATTCCGGAAGTTTCTATAGTGCCGTCATGTCATTTGGGATGTGTGTGCAATATTTCAGGTCTTTCGGATGAGGTTTAGTTAGGTTTTTTATCGAAAATATGTTTGGTTGGAATTTGAAGTTCTTAGGCTTGAATCTTTGCTTAATTTGTGTTTCCGACGTCGTTTTAGGTGATTTAAGGATTGGTATAAGTTTGAATGATGTTATGGGTTATGTACGTAGGTTCGACTGAGGTCCCGGGGGCCTCGGGTGTGTTTCGGATGCTCAACGGAGCATTTTTGTGTTGTTAAAAATTGCAAAAAACTGGGCTCAACTGTTTCAGACTATCCTTTTATGCAATCGCATAATTTAATTTTTAGTGGTGTTATTTTTGTTCTACGCGGTTGCAATTCCCTTGTATGCGATCACAGAAGCCAATCTTTCCCTTCTATGCGATCACACTCCCTTCCCCGCGATCGCATAAGCCTAATTCTCTTCCTTCCGCGATCACAGGCCCAACCCTGCGTTCACATAGGCCAATTTTTGGGCCTTTAAATTTTTACTCTACGTGATCGCATAACTTCCCATGCGATCTCATTGAACAAGACCCCTGAACAGTTATGGTTTTGCCATTTTTATCAAAACTCAAGGTTTGGAGCTCGGATTTGGGAGCAATTTCAAGGGTTTTTCAAGGGCAATCACTGGGTAACGATTCTCTACTCTCCTATGACTAAAACCCATTAATCTAATCGTGAATTCACCCTTTAATTTCGGATTTTTGAATGAAAAGTGGGTAAAACTTCTGAGACCTAGCTATGGGCTGTTGAGGGGGCATTTGACCTTTGATTTGGGAGATTTTTATATGGTTAGACTCGTGAGAGTACAAGGGTTCTGAAATGTGAAAATTATTTGATGCAGAGACGTTGGATGAAGGGGCATTTTTGTCATTTTACCTATTTTTGAGCCCTAGCTTTAAATTTAATAGTGGAATCAATTGTTTGCAAGATTATTAACGATGTGTAATTGAATAGAATAGATTTGGGCCATTTGGAGTCGGATACTCGTGGCAAGGGCGCGGTTTCTAGTGATATTGAGCCGGTTCGAGGTAAGTGGCTTGTCTAACCTTGTGTGGGGGACCTTATCCTTTAGGATTTGTTCTTGATATTTGAGTGCCTTGTGTGTGAGGTGACGAGCACGTACTTGAGCCGATCGATGAAAATCTAATTTCACTTAAGTTGTTGATATTTAGCTTTCTTTCTTACTTATTTTATCCTACCTGAAAATTTTAGTTGTGCTAGATTAGGAAAGCATGTTTAGCTGACTTAACTGCCTAATTACTTAAGTTGTTTGACTGTACTACATGAAGCATGCTAGGCTAGTTCTATTTGGTTGTTCTGGCTATGATTGCACATTTACATTGCGACTACGGATGTGGGATTCTAGTAGCTCCCCCTTGTTTGTTTACTTTAGGATTACGGGTTCGATTCCCGGGAGATCCCCGCACTTTTATTTTGGGACTATGGGACAGTATCTTGGGAGTTCCCCCCTGCACATTGATGATTGGACTGCGGGACGATATCCCGGGAGATCCTTTGGTATTGGTACACGAGTTGGACTACATGACAGTATCCCGAGAGATCGACTAGACAATTAAGGAAAGGGCTACAGGACGGTATCCTGGGAGACCCTCATTGGTATCTTGATATTAGGCCGTGTTTACTCTGTGTTTCTACTCTATCCTTGTAATTATTGCTTCATTGATTTGCCTTATTACACTATTGCATTTGTTATTTTTGTCAGATTTCCAAATTGTTAATTATTGCTAGTGTTATATTTTTGCCTCAATAGGGCCCTGCGCTTTCCCCGTCATTACCCAACCGAGGTTAGGCTTGGAAATTACCTGAGTACCGCTATGGTGTACTCATGCCCTTCCTGCGCATGTTTTTCATGTGCAGATCATCCAGGTACCTCTACTCAAGTGCGCTATCAGTGAGGCAGGAGAACCACAGAGACTTCGAGGTAGTTCTGCTGCGTCCGCAAACCAACGAGTCTCCCTCTTACTCTACCATTAGCATTTAGTTTTCGTTCTTCTGATTGTTAGACATTCTGGTGTTGGGAGCCTTTACTATACATTTCTATAGCCTGTGTTGCCTGTGAGTTTTTGGGTCTTTGGGAATTGTACTAGACTTGTGTTATTGCGTTGTACATGCCGAGTGGCATTCACTACACTTTCTTTTAGTTATTTAATTTGGTTTTCCTCTATTTTTCCGCAAATATTATATTTTCCGCAAATATTTGACTTAGCTGGTCGTGGGGACTAGGTTCCATCATGACATGTTTACAATCGATGAACTAGGGTCATGATAAGTTGGTATCACAACTTTAGGTTCATAGGAATCATGGAACACAGGCCGGTTTATTAGAGTCTTGCTGATCGGTACATAGACGTCTGTATTTATCTACGAGAGGTTGTGTAACTGTTTAAGAAAAAAACCTTCATTTCTTTTGAATTCCTTATCGTGCGATATTTTGACATCAATTCTAAACTTTTGTCTACTATTCTCTCACAGATGGTGAGGACACGTGCTACACGAGAGGACCAGGAGCCCGTACCCCTACTGCCGCCGTTGGAGGTCTGGGCCGGAGTAAAGGTTGAGGAAGCACACGTGGTGCAGCCACAACACCTATGTGAGCCGCCGCTGAGGTACCACCAGCAGATTTGGTCGGAGCCTAGGCACCTGACACACCTACCAATGCTACTACTACTCAAGCGCTCCAGAAGACTCTGTTCAGTTCATGAGCATGTACACTACCTTGGCTTAAGCGGGGTTGCTTCCCCTCGCTGCAGCCATATCCTAGGCTGGGGGAGGGGCCCCGACTCCTGCAGCCTGCACTACTGAGCAGAGAGTGCAGATAGACTAGGTCCTAGAGGTTATTCTTGTACCGCTTACAACACCAGTTCAACACGAGGATGGGTCAACAGCTTTCGAGGATGAGCAACGTAGACTAGAGAGGTTCAAGAAGTACGATCCCCTAGTATTCAGTGACCTAGCATTAGATGACGCCTTGGGATTTTCGGAGGAGTATCATCATTATCCTACGCACCATGGGCATAATGGGGTCTAGCGGGCTCTCTTTTACCACCTTTTAGCTTCGGGGAGCCGCCTATGATTGGTGGCGTACTTATGAGTTGGACAGTCCTGTCAAGTCTGCCTCCTTGACTTGGACCCAGTTGTCTGACATGTTTATGAGGGAGTTTGTTCCCAGAGCCTCAGGGATTCATGCACGTGGAGTTTGAGCACTTGCGCCAGGGTGCTATGATAGTTTCAGACTATGCCATCCGTTATACCAAGTTGACTAGACATGTACCGGCTTTGGTTGCCATAGTTCGGGAGAGAGTTTGGAGGTTTATCATGGGTCTTATTCCGCCCATCCGGTCCAGCATGGCTCAAGAGTTAGAGATGGATATTGCATGCCAGCAGGCAGTGAGCATTGCTAGGAGGATTGAGGGTATGCTCGCCAGGGCGCAAGGGGGAGGGAGGCCAAGAGGTCTCGAGAGTCGGGTCACTACTCTGGTGCTCGTACCCCATCAACAAGTCGTTATGGTAGGGGTTATTTTGGTCGCCCTGTACATTCAGCTTTGCCAGCAGCCGGTAGTACTCCAGCTCCGCCTGCACCTCAGGAGCCTTATTATGTCGCCTCCAGTTTCTAGCATGCTTCCTGCGTGGGGTACTTCCAGATGTCAGTCCAGCAGGTCTAGCCTTAGCCAGTCACAACCACCACATCCTTCTAGAGTTTGTTTCGAGTGTGGCGATACACATCATATGGTTAGGGACTGCCCGAGACTTGGTAGGGGTGCATCTTCAAAGACTGCTCAGCTGTAGCGAGGTCCTCGGAGTTCTCATGCTATAATTATAGCTCCAGCTGCTGCCCCACCTGCCTATCCAGCCGCCCTCATGATAGGGGTCAAGCCAGATATTATTGTATTCCTGCTCATACTAAGGCAGTTGCCTGCGATTCCGTCATCACAGGTATTATATTAGTTTGCCATAGAGAGGCATTGGTTCTATTCGATCCAGGCTCTACTTATTCTTATGTTTCTTCTTATTTTGCTTCATTTGAATGTGCCTCGAGATTCTTTGAGTTCCCCCGTTTACGTTTCTACTCCTGTGGGAGATTCTCTTATTGTGGACCGCGTTTACCTGTCATGTCTGGTTACTATTCGTGGTTTTGAGACCAGGGTGGATCTATTATTACTCGGTGTGGTTGACTTTGATATTATTCTGGGCATGAACTGGTTGTCGCCCCATGATTCTATTCTTGATTGTCACGCCAAGACCGTGACGTTGGCTATGCTAGGTGTTTTTAGATCATACTCCCAGTAGAGTTATCTCTTTCCTTAAAGCTCAACGTATGGTTGAGAAGGGATGTGCCGCGTATTTAGCTTATGTGAGAGATTTCAGTGTTGATACCCTTTCTATTAATTCAGTCTCAGTGGTGATTTCCCCAATGTGTTTCCAACTAATCTCTGGGGCATGCCACCCGATAGAGAGATCGATTTTCGCATTCATCTGTTGCCGGGCACTCAGCCCATTTCCATTGCTCCGTATCGCATGGCTCCTCAGGAGTTGAATTATCAATTGCGAGAATTGCTTGGTAAGTGTTTTATTCGACCCAGTGTCTCACCGTGGGGTGCTACTATCTTTTTTGTGAAGAAGAAGGATGGTTCTATGCGTATGTGCATTGAATAACGTCAGTTGAACAAAGTTACAGTGAAGAATCGGTATCCTTTACCTCGTATTAATGATCTATTCGACCAGCTTCAGGGTGCACAGGTGTTTTCCAAGATTGATTTGCGCTCGAGTTACCATCATATGAAGATTTAGGAGCTAGATATCTCGAAGACTGCCTTCAGGACTCGGTATGGTCATTATGAGTTCCTCATTATGTTATTTGGACTGACCAATGCCTCGAAAGATTTTATGCATCGGATGCACAGTGTATTCATGCCATATCTGGACTCATTCGTGATTGTTTTTATTGATGATATTATGGTATATTCTCGGAGTAGGGAAGATCATGAGCAACACTTGAGGACAGTGCTTCAGACCCTGAGGGACAAGAAATTATATGCCAAGTTCTCAAAATGTGAGTTCTGTTTGAGTTCCGTGGCATTCCTAGGCCACGTGGTATCGAATAAGGGCATTCAGGTGGATCCGAAGAAGGTGGAGGCCGTGCAGAGTTGGCATAGGCCCTCCTCAGCTACAGCTACAGACATCCGCAACTTCCTTGGCTTGGCGAGCTATTATCGTCGCTTTGTGGAGGGGTTTTCATCGATTGTGGCCTATATGACTAGATTGACCTAAAATGGTGCCCCATTTCAATGGACAGAGTAGCGTGAGGCGAGCTTCCAAAAGCTCAAGACAACATTGACTTCAGCCCCAATCCTAATGTTGCCTACCAATTTGAGGTCTTATACAGTTTATTGTGATGCTCACGGGTTGGACTAGGAGTGGTATTGATGCAGGATGGTTAGGTGATTGTCTACACGTCCAGACAGTTAAAGGTACATGAAAAGAACTACCCCATATACGACCTTAAGTTAGCTGCTATTGTTCATGCCTTTGAATATTTGGCGTCATTATTTTTACGGGGTGCCTTGTGAGATCTATAATGAGCATCAGAGTTTGCAGCACTTGCTTAAACAGAAGGACCTAAATATGCGTCAGAGGAGATGGTTAGAGTTGTTAAAGGATTATGATATTACTATTCTTTATCACCCGGGCAAGGCCAATGTGGTAGCTGATGCCTTGAGTCGCCGGGTAGAGAGTTTACGAAGTTTGGCATATTTACCTGCCTCAGAGAGACCTATGGCGATGGATGTTCAGGCCTTAGCCAGCCAATTTGTGAGATTGAACCTTTCAGAACCCAGTCGGGTTCTAGCCTGTGTGGTTTCTCGATCTTTCCTATTTGATCATATAAGGGAGCGGCGGTATGATGACCCACATTTGCTTGTCCTTCAGGACAGGGTCCAGCGTGGGGATGCCAGAGATGTTACCATCGGGGATAATGGGGTATTGAGGATGCAGGGCTGGATTTGTGTGCCTAATGTTGATGGTCTTCGAGAGTTAATTCTAGCAGATGCCCATAGTTTGCGGTATTCCATCCATCCGGGTGCCGCGAAGATGTATCAGGACTTGAGGAAGCACTATTGGGGGAGGCGAACGAAGAAGGATATAGTTGACTACGTGTTCTAGATGGCTCAACTGCCAGCAGGTGAAGTGTGAGCACCAGAGTTCGGGTGGGTTGCTTTAGCAGATAGAGATCCCGGAGTGGAAGTGTGAGCGTATCACCGTGGACTTGTATCTGGACTCCCACGGACCGTGAGGAAGTTTGATTCTATTTGGATCATTGTAGATTGACTAACCAAGTCCACTCATTTCATTCCTGTGCGTACCACTTATTCATCGGAGCGGTTGGCGGAGATTTATATTAGGGAGATCGTCCGTTTGCATGGAATTCCAGTTTCTATCATCTCAGATAGAGGTACTCAGTTTACATCGCAGTTCTGGAGAGCCGTGCAGCAGAAGTTAGGTAATTGGGTGGAGTTGAGCACGACATTTCACCCCACACGGATGGACAATCCGAGCGCACTATTCAGATTCTGGAGGATAGGCTTAGTGCGTGCGTGATTTAGTTTGGAGGGTCATGGGATCAATTCCTGCCATTGGTTGAGTTTGCTTATAACAGCAGTTATCAGTCCAGCATTCAGATGGTGCCATATGATGCTTTATATAGGAGGAGGTGTAGATCTTTGGTGGGTTGGTTTGAGCCGGTTGAGGCCAGGCTATTTGACATAGTGATGGTCCAGGATGCAATGGAGAGGGTTAAGGTGATTTAGGATAGACTTCGTACAGCCCAGTCCAGATAGAAGAGTTACGCGGACAAGAAGGTTCGTGATGTTGTATATATGGTTGGTGAGCGCGTTCTACTTCGGGTCTAGCCTATGAAGGGCGTCATGAGGTATGGGAAGAAAGGGAAGCTGAGTCCGAGGTTTATTGGCCCTTTTGAGATCTTGAGGCGAGTTGGGGAGGTTGCTTATGAGCTTGCCTTACCTCACAGCCTAGACAAAGTTCATGCGGTATTTCATGTTTCGATGCTACGGAGATATCAGGGTGATCCGTCGCACGTGTTGGATTTCAGTTCAGTCCAGTTAAACAAGGATCAATCCTATGTTGAGGAGCTAATAGCCAATTTGGACAGGTAGATAAGAAAATTGAGGTCAAAGAAAATTGCTTCAGTGAAGGTCTAGTGGCGGTTTGGGAGACCGGGCAGGATATGCGCAGCCAGTACCCCCATCTTTTACTACCTCGGGTATGTTCTTTATGCTCGTTTAAGGAGAAACGAATGTTTAAGTGTAGGAGGATGTAATGACCTGGCCGGTTGTTTTTGGAATTTACGCCCCGATCCCCTATTAACTGCTTCCCCTAAGTTCATTTATGCTATTTTGGTTTACCGGGATGTTCGGTGTTAGAATTCGGAGTGTTTTGGGACACTTAGTCCCTAAATGAGAGCGTAAGAGTTAAAAAATGGTCCGTATTTAGAACGGTGTGAAGACAACCTCGAAATAGAAATCTGATGGTTCTGTTAGCTCTGTTAGGTGGTTTTGGGGTTGGGAGTATGTTCGGAATGTATTTTGGAGGTTCATAGCTCATTTAGGCTTGAAATGCCAAAGTTTGAATTTTTGAAGTTTCCGGTCCGATAGTAAGTTTTTGATTCGAGGGTTGGATTCGAATTCCAGAAGTTTTTGTAGCTCCATCATGTCATTTGGGATATGTGTGCAAAATTTTAGGTCATTCGGGCGAGGTTTGGTTAAGTTTTTTATCGAAAGTGTGTTCGGTTGGAATTTGAAGTTCTTAAGCCTGAATCTTTGCTTAATTCGTGTTTCCAGCGTTGTTTTAGGTGATTTAAATATTGGTATAAGTTTGAATGATGTTATGGGATATGTCCGTAGGTTTGGTTGAGGTCCCGGCGGCCTCGGGTGTGTTTCGGATGCTCAATGGAGCATTTTTTGTTGTTAAAAATTGCAGAAAACTGGGCTCAGCTGTTGCAGACTTTCCTTCTATGCGATCGCAGGCTTATGCGATCGCATAGTGTAATTTTCAGAGGTGCTATTTTTGTTTTGCAATTCCCTTGTATGCAATCACAGAAGCCAACCTTTCCCTTCTATGCGATCGCACTCCCTTCCCCCGCGATCGCATAAGCCTGATTCTCCTCCTTTCACAATCGTAGGCCCAAGCCTGCATTCGCATAGGCCAATTTTTGGGCCTTTATATTTTTACTCAACACGATCGCATCACTGCCCATGCGATCGCATTTAACAAGACCCCTGAACAGTTATAAACATTTCAAAATCAAGGTTTTGCCATTTTTATCAAAACTCAAGGTTTGGAGCTCGAATTTGGGAGCAATTTCAAGGGCTTTTCAAGGGCAATCACTGGGTAACGATTCTCTACTCTCCTATGACTAAAACCCATTAATCTAATCGCAAATTCACCCTTTGATTTTGGATTTTTGAATGAAAAGTGGGTAAAACTTCTTAGACCTAGCTATGGGGTGTTGAGGGGGCATTTGACCTACGATTTGGAAGATTTTTATATGGTTAGACTCGCGAGAGTACGAGGGTTATGAAAATGTGAAAATTATTCAATTCTGAGACGTTGGCTGGAGGGGTATTTTTGTTATTTTACCTATTTTTGCGCCCTAGCTTTAAATATAGTGGAATCAGTTATTTGTAATATTATTTACGATGTGTAATTGAATTGAATAGATTTGGGCCATTTGTAGTCGGATACTTGTGGCAAGGGCGCGATTTCTAGTGATATTGAGCCGGTTCGAGGTAAGTGGCATATCTAACCCTTTGTGAGGGGCCTTTCTCCTTAGGATTTGTTCTTGACATTTGAGTGCCTTGTACGTGAGGTGACAAGCACGTACTTGAGCCGATTGATGAAAATCCGATTTTACTTAAGTTGTTGATATTTAGCTTTCTTTCTTACTTGTTTTATCCTACCTGAAAATTTTACTTGTGCTATATTAGGAAAGCATGTTTAGCTGACTTAACTACCTAATTGCTTAAGTTGTTTGACTGTACTACGTGAAGCATGCTAGGCTAGTTCTATCTGTTGCTTTGTCTTTGATACTTTATTCCTTGGTTGTTCTGGCTGTGATTGCACATTTATATTGGGACTACGAATGTGGGATTCCAGTAGTTGTCCCCTTGTTTGTTTACTTTGGATTATGGGTTCGATTCCCGGGAGATTCCATTGCACCTTTATTTTGGGACTGCGAGACGGTATCCCGAGAGATTCCCCTGCACATTGATGATTGAACCGCAGGACGATATCCCGGGAGATCCTTTGGTATTGGTACGCGAGTTGGACTACGAGACGGTATCCCGGGAGATCTACCGGACAGTTAAGGAATGGGCTATAGGACGGTATCCTGGGAGATCCTCATTGGTATCTTGATATTGAGCTGTGTTTACTCTATGTTTCTGCTCTATCCTTGTAGTTATTATTGCTTCGTTGATTTGCCTTATTATATTGCTGCATTTATTATTTTTGTCAGATTTCCATACTGTTAATTATTGCTAGTGTTATATTTTTGCCTCAGTAGGGCCCTGACCTTTCCTCGTCACTACCCAATCGAGGTTAGGCTTGGCACTTACTAAGTACTGTTGTGCTGTACTCATGCCCTTCATGCGCATGTTTTTCATGTGCAGATCGTCGAGGTACCTCTACTGAGGCGCACTATCAGTGAGGTAGGAGAACCATAGAGACTTCGAGGTAGTTCTGCTACGTCCGCAGACCGACGAGTCTCCCTCTTACTCTACCATTAGTATTTAGTTTTCGTTCTTCTGGTTGTTAGACATTCCAGTGTTGGGAGCCTTTACTTTACATTTCTATAGCATGTGTTGCCCGTGAGTTTCCGAGTCTTTGTGAATTGTACTAGACTTGTGTTGTTGGGTTGTACATGCCGAGTGGCATTCAGTACAATTTCTTTTAGTTATTTAATTGGGTTTTCCTCTATTTTTCTACAAATATTATATTTTCCGCAAATATTTGGTTTACCTGGTCGTGGGGACTAGGTGCCATCACGACATGTTCACGATCGGTGAACTAGGGTCGTGACATTTTTTGTGCTTATCAGCACTAACCATTTTGAAATTATTTTTCGTAATTATTGAAAAGATCATTTTCAAAAGACATTTGAACTGAGCCAAGGTATTTCTAAAGACTTCACAGATTTCACTTTTTCTCATAAAATTGTACACGGCTTCTATATAGCATGTTGGTTACTTTACGTGATTTCTTACTGTTAAGTTATTATTTACCTTTATTACTCACTGAGTTAGAGTACTCACTTTACTCCCTGCACCTCGCGTGCAGATGCAGGTATTTATTCACCCAGTAGCGGGTATTGGGTGCATGGAGGCAGAGTTGTAGACATCTTAGCGAGGTGGCTGCCAACGTTCGCAGCACCACTATCTTTTTGTGTTATTCATTATTCTTGTTCAGCATATTTCTAGATTGTAAAGTGAAATTTTCGTTCTTATAGATGCTCGTGACTCCCCGGTCAAGTTGTGTTGGGTTGTAATTACATTAATTAATATCATTAAATTACACTCGATCTGTTATTTAACTGCTTAAAAGCGGTGTTCTGAAATGGTCTGGCTGGCTTGTTTTCATGAGAGGCACCATCACGACCGGAACGGAGTTTGTGTCGTGACATAATTATTAACTCTTACTCTTCCTCAAAGGTTTAGATACAAACAAAGTGTCAACTTAACAGTTACACATGGTCAACATGAAAAAGGTAAGCATTAAAACTTCATCATAAACCTTTCAGAGATTCAGCCACACGGAAGTACCAATAACTTGGAAATAACAGTCACTTTAGACATTGCAACCATCATTAGAGTACAGAAACATAATCAGCTAAGAACCAACATAATATCAGCCTTGAAACACTCTTATCAGAATACAGAATATATGGACAGATTATCACATGTGGATTGTTAAAGTGCTAACAGTATCAAGGGCCCTAAGGTGGATTCTAAGGTATCACAACATGTACATAATAACTTCTAGGACATAGAAGACATAGACAAGCACGAGTCATAAAGTACAGGCAATTGGTCATATGTTACTAATGAACATGTCATATTGCTTATAAGTTTTTAAGTTAAAAAACATTATGTTCAGTAATCTAAATCCTGAGCATTTGATAAAGATGATCACATATACTTATTATGTTATCCTCTTTATAGGTCCAATACTTTGGAACCTTCTATAAGTAGATTCAGGTCACTAGAGTAGGTTCAAAAAATGTAATAGCTTTAGTAATAAGTATGCACACAACCAGGAATTTCATTTTTAAACACTTGTGATAACAACATCAATCAGAGTTCCCAAAAAGCATACTAATCAACTAGGACAGCAAGGACATCAACACGAATAAGAAATCGCACTTTAGTTTGTTTAAAATTAATAGATATGGTATCTAATCAAGATTATGCACAATCTACCAAGTTCCAAATTACCAGAACCAAATAATATTCAGATTCATGAGTAAGTACTTCCTAAGCAGTGCTGTCAAACAGTCATGAAATAATAGGTAGAGGTGTTGACTTTCAATTGGTCAGAGTAGGGCAAGAAGATTACAACAAGTTATCACTTAGGCATGTAATTAACTTCACTAGCAAGCTACACCAACAGAGTTTACCACTTAGATCATAAGGTCACGGTACATGTTTAGCAACATTTAGTTAAGCTATTAAGTTGTCAGGGCATACCACAATTCTTAATTGTATATCACTACTCTTAATTGCAGAAAATGACATTTGAAAATTTTATTTAAATGCATTAGTAAGCAATACAGGACAGTCCCCTTACTGAAGATAAGACATATTTGTGTGGGATTCCTAACCGATAACTATCGATTTCACGACAACAACTTTTGTCCAATAAGCATAACTTGCTGATTTCTACGAATAACAATATCCATTTTAAAATGTTTTAGATAGTAATTACTACTCCACTCCAATTAGTTACAAGTTCATACTGAACAATCATACATTAATCTTTTCTAAAGCACAAATATTGTCATTTAACAGTAATGGAGGGTGAGTATATTGGGGCTACTGAGAACCAAGTGGTATAACTTATATCTTCTACTCCAATCAAATAGCATGGAAGATATAATTATGCTAAATTACCTCAAAAGAATGACCACATGCGTAAAGTTGACATATATTATATGCAATTTTGTCTTGTCCTTGTGGTTTTGAAGAATATACCTCTAGCAACCTAGACAAAAACAGAAATAAATTATGACATATATCAGTCTCAAACCTTTAGCTCTAACAGATTATAACATATAGTATTTCTTTATCACTCATTTATAAGTTATAACTACGTAGATAGAAACCATATTTAACCCAGTCAGTTCAAATTCTACATGAAATTAAGAAATTTCGGATTTCCCATTTATAGAAAACTTAGGTATGAAAGCAGAAAACCCAATAGGTAGAGAAAAAAACTGGCACATTTTTCTAGTTTTTCCTATTACAAAATCAAAAGCAGTCACTCTGAGCTATGTAGATATATTAATGGAGAAAATCTCACCCAATTTGTTCAGTTTCAAAATGGATATGAAGATGGCAAGCCAAGCCAAAACAAATAAAGTATTTTCATCTGTCATCCATAAGTTTCACGCTATGGAAAAACTATAAAAATAATGAAGAAATCATTTATAAAAGGAAGTACCAGTTTCACTACCAATTTCACAACAATATGTATACCAGTCGTTTACCTTGCTTGCGTAAGTTTATGTTATTCTGCACTCTTCACTCCAATAAAAACGTAATTTTAGCAGATGTAATATAGGATTAGCTAGCACAAAAATAGTACAACTGTAAAAGAGTTAAGGAATACTTCTAGAAGCATGAAAATTACACTAAATAAATGAATCATAACTCAAAAAGGAATAAAAAGAACTTATGACATCTCCAAAAGAATGATAAATGTTATTGTTTTGGTTCCCTTATCCTAAATTACAAGGATAGCAAATAGAATCATGTGAGAACTTTAATGACAAAGAAATAAGAATTAAGAACTAAACAATATAAAATATGGACAGACAAGACATCATGTGTACATAGAATTGAAACATTAAAAACTAAGAGTTAGGTGTAGAGAGTAGCATATATAAGCTAAAACTTGGTGTATCTCCTTCGTATTTGCTTAAATGTTCTTGCTTTAGCATTCTTTCTCTTCTTTCCATTCTTATGTGTCTGCTCTTACAGCTCCTTAATATTTCCTCCGCTCTCACCCTTAGCTTCAAATAAAGAACATATAAATATAATAATCACTATAAAGTTGAAAGATATTTTTCAATGGTGAGACGACCCGGTCCGTCGTCACGTGATTTACCGTCCTATTTTATCTATATTATATTACTTTACGTTCAATATCCATATTTGAGTGGATCAGGTTGAATTGAGTTGGTTTTAGTTGAAAATGAGGCTCTTAGCCTCTTAGAAGAGAGCTTGTCGTAGAAAAGTCAATCGGAAGTTGACTTCATGGTTAGAGGGCTCGGATGTGAATTATGGTGTCTTCGGGGGATAATTTGCAACTTAGAAATATGATCGGAATTAAATTTGGAGGTCTAGTGTAGAAATAGGTTTGAATTGGCGAGGTTAGAATTTTGGCGAATTCCGGTTGATAGGTATAATTTTGATCCGAGGGTCGGAATGGAATTTCGAAAGTTTCAGTAGCTTTTTTAGTTGATTTTGGATATGTCTGCAATTGTTCAGGTCATTCTGATGTTGTTTGGTCAGGTTTTTGATTGAATGCGCATTACAGAGGTTTTGGAGAAACTTACGCTTGAATTCGATGTGATTTAATGGTTTTAGCATTGTTTGACGTGTTTTAAGGATTAGAACAAGTTTGAATAAGATTTAGGGATGTGTTGGTGCTTTTGGTTGAGGTCCCGGGGGTCTCGGGGTGATTTTGGATGGTTAAACGGGAATTTTGGAAGCTTGCTTCAAGTCTGATATTTTTGGCTCCTGGTATTTCCGCATTTGTGGAAAAAGAGCACAGATGCGGTTCTGCAGATGCGGATAGGGGGTTGCAGAAACGGTCCTGGAGGGGGATTAGCATTTTTCGCATAAGAGGACACCGCAGGTGCGGTAATTAACCGCAGAAGCGGTCATGGGATATTGTGAAGACCGCAGAAATGGTCATAGGGATCGCATAAGCGACAACCGTATACGCGGTTTAAGATCGTAGAAGTGATCATTTGGTCGCGTCTGCGAGACTGCAGGTGCGGTAATTGGACCGCGTAAGCGAAAAACGACTTGGAGATATAGTGAACAGTGTTCACAAAATGGGAAAAAAGACGGAAAACATTTTGGGACTTGACTTAGGCAATTCTTGGGCGATTTTGGAGAGAAATAAAAGGGGTTTCATCAGGTATGAATCATTTGACTCGGATTATGTTTTTATAGTGTAAAACCATGGATTAAACACTGAATTTCAAGTAATTAAAGGGTAAAAATGGATGTTAGGGCTTGAAACCTAAGAGAGTTTAAATTGACAATTCAATGGGTCAAATGGACTCCGATTCTTGTGTATTTGGTATGTACGGACTCGTGGTGAGACGAGGAATCTGGTTTTGTGAATTTTGTAATTTTTTGATAATTGGGCCCAGGGCTCGGGTTTTGCCAACTTCGTGTTTTTGGGCGTTTTCGAGTTCTTTCAATTGGGTTATGTTCCATTAGCTTAATTTAACATATTCCTTATGGTTTTGGCAAGATTTGGCACGCGATGAGGTTGATTCTAGAGGAAAAGTCTTGGCGGACTAGTTCTTTAGCCGATTTGAGGTGAGTAATTGATATAACTGTTGTTCCGAGGGTTTGAAACCCCGGACTTTCATATCGTGATACTATATTGAGGCGTGACATGCATTCCACGATGAGTGCAGGGTTGATTACTGTTGGGGATTAATACTTGGCCCATCCCGGGTATGATTTCTTCTATATGGGCGATTGAGACGCATATTTTTATCATTGTGAATTGGGCTTATTGCCGTGTTTGAGACCTTGTGCTGACCTGTGGAATCCTTATGGTATATTATGTGTGTTACCTCACTTGTGTGCATATCACATATTCTCAATCATGCTTTTCTATTGTTGAAATAATAAAAGAACTGTATTTTAATCATGAATATTAATGAAAAAGAATAACAGGGATGAGATTCCGACAGTAAGACATGCCCGATTGGCTTTGCATATATTGACTGAGATGGGTCGAGGACCCGACTGTAAGGATGATAATCCTTTTTATGGATCGGGCTGCACGCCGTAGTGATGATATATTGATATTGAGGCCGTGAGCCTATTTAATGCCAAGACATGGTAGATATTGCTCTTGGGTTATAGGAGCCCCTCCGGAGTCTGTACACACCCCAGTGAGCACCGTCAACATTAAATATATGGAGCGGGTTGCACGCCACAGTGGGTACTATAGTGTGCCGGATATGTGTTGCATTCCTTCATGCATTGTCTTTAATTGTATTACTTGATACACACTGTCTCAACTGTTTGGTTATGAACTGCTAGATATAGAGTACTTTGTGCATTTTCAGTGTTTTCTTACCTTCAGACTATAGTTATGTTTATTACTCACTAGGTCGGAGTACTAACTTTACTCCTTGCACCTTGCATGCAGATCCAGGTCCTTCTTTTCAGGTTGAGTAGATAGCTTCTGGGAGTGTTGAGGTAGATGCATGGTGTTCGTAGCCGTTGACTCTTCCCTCTATCCTTGTCTTTTATTTCCGTACTTTCAGACATTTAGACAGACTATGTAATAGGATATTGGCTCATATTCATGACATCGAGTCCTTTATTGGGCTGCATGCTATGTTTTGCTAAACTTCAGTATTTTCACCAGTATTTCCGTGTTTGACTTAAATGGCTTAATGGCTTACTGTTTCACTGTTCAAATTTCGATTTGTCAATTGGGTTGAATATATGGTAAATGGTCTGGCTTGCCTAGTAGTGTGCTGGGACCATCATGACCGGGTTGGGGTCGTGATAAGTTGGTATCAGAGCCTAGGTTACTTGATCTCGTGAATCATGAGCCGGTTTAGTAGAGTCTCACAGATGGGTACGGAGATATCTGTATTTATACTCGAGAGGCTGCAGAACCTTTACAAAAACTTTAAATTCTTAAAATTCTTGTCGTGCGACTTTGTTGATCCAAGAACTAAATTTCTATATTTTATTCTGTCGTAGATGGCGAGAACATGTGCTACCGGATGTGGCGGTCGACCACCATTGCCTCCCACTAGAGGCAGTGGACGCGGCCATGGTTGTGGACGAGGCAGAACAGCAGGGGCAGTACCAGTTGACCCACTGGTTGCCCCTATTCAGGATCATCCTCTAGCTATAGAGACTCCAGTAGCACTTGCTCAAGCACCAGCTGTGCCTATTATTATTCCGGGTCTTCAGGAGTCCCTAGCTCAAATTTTATCGGTTTACACTGGCTTGGCTCAGGCATTCTCGACCACTACTGCTGCATCCACTTCTCAAACTGGGGAGGTCATTAGACCCCCGCAGCTCGCACGCTCGAGCAGATAGTGTAGAGTTTGCAGACACCAGAGGCACCGCCAGCACAGCAGGTTGCCTCAGTTCAGCCAGTAGCCCCGGTTCAGGGTAATGGGGTTCCAGTGATGCCAGACAATGAGCAATATCGTATGGAGAGGTTCAGTAAGCTCTCACCTCTTACATTCAGTGGTGTTCCGGGCGAGGATGCCCAGGGTTTTCTCGACAAGTGTTGATGTATGCTTCGGACAGCATGGATCTTAGAGTCGAGCGGTATCATTTACTACCTTTCAGTTCTCAGGAGCAGCCTTTACTTTGTGGGAGGCATATGAGCGGTGTAGGCCGATAGGTGCAGCGCCTTTGTCATGGCAGGAGTTCTCCACTCTCTTCTTGGAGAAGTGGGTACCGCAGTCTCAGAGAGAGGAGCTGCGGAGATAGTTTGAGTGGCTTCGTCAGGAAGATATGACTGAGACACAGTATGAGGTGAGATTTTTAGAGTTGGCTTGTTATGCTCCATGGATGGTCTCGACTGATAGGGAGAGGATTAGACGGTTTGTGGACGGATTCATTTATCCCATACATATTCTGATAACTCGAGAGGGGATCCTGAGCCTTACCTTTGAGGATGCAGTGGATATTTCTCGTGACATTGAGATAGCTCGCCGTTAGGAGAGAGATGAGAGGGAGGCCAAGAGGCCTCAAGGATCAGATAGCTTCAGTGGTGCTCCGTCTAGGGGCTCGATTCAGCAGAGCAGAGGTTGTTCTTTCAGGCATCACCAGTCAGGTCCTCCGGACTATCGCGGGGCATCTTCAGGCCGCGGTCACCAGGGTTATCAGCAGGGCCAGTCTTCACTTAGTGCCCTCCCAGCTCAGAGTTCATCATATGCCCACTTAGCTCAGGATTTTTCTGCGCAGGGTGGATCGGCTGGTCATTTCGGTGCGAGGGGTTCCCTTTAGTCTCCTTCTCTAACGCCATGTAGTTGTTATGAGTGTGGTGAGTTTGGCCACATGAGGAGATAGTGTCATCAGCTTAACAGTGGTTGGTCTCAGCAGAGGGATCAGCCCTCCTCTTCTACTCCATCTACTTCAGCACCATCCCAGTCAGGTAGGGGTAGGGTTCAGGTAGCTAGGGGCCGCCATAGGGGTGGAGATCGACCTAGGGGTGGTCAGGCTCAATTCTATGCACTTTCAAACAAGAGAGACGTCATTGCATCTGATGCAGTTATTATAGGTATTATTTTAGTATGCCACATGGATGCTTCTATTTTATTTGATCCCGGATCTACATACTCTTATATGTCTTCGTATTTTTCCAATCATCTGGGTACGACCCAAGGGTGTCTTGCCTTACCTATGCATATATCTATACCGGTGGGTGATACTATTATTGTGGACCATGTATATTGTTCATGTCTTGTTACTATTGGAGGTCTGGAGACCCGAGTTGATTTGTTGTTTTTGAGCATGGTAGACTTTGATGTTATTCTGGGCATGGACTAGTTATCTCTGTGTCATGCTACTTTGGACTGTCATGAAAAGATAGTCACGTTGGCTATGCTAGGTGTTCTGAGAGTTGAGTGGCGTGGTTTGACCGATTATGTACCCAGCCGGGTAATCTTTTTCTTAAAGGCCTAGCAAATGGTTGGGAAGGGGTGTTTATCATACTTGGCATTTGTGAGGGATGTTGGAGATGAGACTCCTAGTATTGATCTAGTTCCCATTATGAGGGATTTCCCTGATGTGTTTCATGCAGACCTGCCGAGCATGCCGCCGGACAGGGACATTAATTTCAGTATTGATCTAGTGCCGGGCACTCAACCCATCTTTATTCCTCCCTATCGTATGGTACCAGCTGAGTTAAAAGAATTAAAGGAGCAGCTTCAGGAACTCCTAGATAAGGGATTCATTCGCCCGAGTGTGTCACCGTGGGGTGCACCGGTGTTGTTTGTCAAAAAGAAAGATGGCACAATGAGGATGTGTATTAATTACAAGCAGTTGAACAAGGTAACAGTGAAGAACAAGTATCCTCTACCGCACATTGATGATTTGTTTGATCAGCTCCATGGAGCAAGGGTATTCTCGAAGATTGATCTTCGTTCAGGCTATCACCAGCTGAAGATTAGGGATTCTGATATTATGAAGATAACTTCAGAATGAGATATGGTCATTATGAGTTTCTAGTTATGTCTTTTGGGCTGACCAATGCCACATCCACATTCATGCATTTGATGAACATCATGTTCGAGCCATATTTTGATTCCTTTGTTATTGTTTTTATTGATGACATCCTGGTATACTCACATAGCCAAGAGGAGCATGCTCAGCATTTAAGAGTAGTATTGCAGAGATTGAGGGAGGAGAAGCTTTATGCAAAGTCCTCCAAGTGTGAGTTCTAGCTTGGGTCTGTGGCTTTTCTGGGACACGTGGTGTCTAGTGATGGTATTCAGGTTGACCCAAAGAAGATAGAGGCGGTGCAGAGTTGGCCAAGACCATCCTCAGCTACGGAGATCCGGAGTTTCCTCGGTTTGGCAGGGTATTATTGTCGGTTTGTCCAGGGATTTTCATCTATTGCTTCATCCTTGACCAAGTTGATGCATGAGGGGGCACCATTTGTATGGTCGGACGAGTGCTAAAAGAGCTTTCAGAAGCTAAAGACAGCTTTGACCATAGCTCCAGTGTTGGTATTACCATCAGCTTCAGGTTCCTACACCGTGTATTGTGATGCTTCAAGAGTTGGGATTGGATGTGTGTTGATGCAGGAGGGTAGAGTTATTGCTGAGGTGAAGCCAGTTGAAGCCTCGTGAAAAGAACTACCCCGTTCATCATTTGGAGTTGGCTGACATAATTCATGCTTTGAAGATTTGGAGGCACTACTTATATGGCATATCTTGTGAGGTGTATACCAATCATCGCAATCTTCAGCATATGTTCCAACAGAAGGATCTTAATTTGAGGCAACGGAAGTGGCTTGAGTTGCTCAAGGATTATGACATTACCATTTTGTATCACCGGGGAAAGCCAATGTAGTGGCCGATGCTTTGAGCCGGAAGACGGTGAGTATGGGTAGCTTGGCGTACATTATAGTTGGAGAGAGGCCCTTTGCTATTGATTTCCAGGCTTTGGCCAATCGGATGGTGAGGCTAGATATTTCAGAGCCTAGTTGAGTGTTGGCTTGTGTGGTATCTCGGTCTTTCTTGTATGACCGCATTAGAGAGCTCTAGTATGATGATCTACATTTGCTTGTCCTTAAGGACAGAGTTCGGCATGATGATGCCAGGGATGTGACCATTGATAGTGATGGTGTGTTAAGGATGCAAGGCCGGATTTGCGTGCCCAATATGGATGGACTTCGGGAGTTGATATTGGAGGAGGCCCACAGCTCGCAATATTCTATTCATCCAGGTGCCGCTAAAAAGTATCAGGATCTGAGATAGCATTACTGGTGGAGAAGAATGAAGAAGGACATTATGAGTCTTGTAGCTCGGTGCCTCAACTATCAGCAGGTCAAATATGAGCATCAGAGGCCCGGTGGTGTGCTTCAGTGTATGGATATTCCCGAGTGGAAATGGGAGAGGATTACTATGGACTTTGTGAGTGGTCTCCCTCGGACAGCGAGAAAGTTTGATTAGATTTGGGTGATTGGGGATCGATTGGCCAAGTCCGCGCACTTCATTCCGGTATGTACTACCTATTCTTCGGAGCGATTAGCAAAGATTTTCATCCGGGAGATTGTACAATTGCATGGGGTCCCAGTTTCCATTATATCAGACAGAGGTACTCAGTTTACTTCTCAGTTTTGGAGGACTTTTCAGCGAGAGTTGGTACACAGGTGGAGTTGAGCACAACATTTCATCCTCAGACAGAAGGGCAGTCCGAGCGTACCATTCAAATATTGGAGGACATGTTGCATGCCTGTGTTATTGACTTTGGAGGTTCTTGGGCTGATTCCTTGCCTCTTGCAGAGTTTGCTTACAACAACAGCTATCAATCTAGTATTCAGATGGCGCCTTATGAGGCTTTATATGGGAGACGGTGTAGATCTCTGGTTGGTTGGTTTGAGGCCGGCGAGGCTAGGTTGTTGGGGATAGAGTTGGTCCAGGATGCCTTAGATAAGGTGAAGGTGATTCAGGAGAGGCTTCGTATAGCCCAGTCGCGTCAGAAGAGTTATGCGGACTGGAAAGTCCAAGATGTTTCTTATTCGGTTGGAGAGAAGGTCTTGCTGAAGGTTTTGCCTATGAAGGGCATCATGAGATTTGGAAAGAAAGGGAAGCTGAGTCCGAGGTTCATTGGCCCTTTTGAGATACTCGGGAGGATTGGAGAGGTGGCCTATATGCTTGCTTTGCCACCCAGCCTGTCGGGAGTTCATCCGGTATTCCATGTGTCTATGCTCCGGAAGTATGTTGGGGACCCATCCCATGTGTTGGACTTCAGTACATTACATTTAGATGATGACTTGACCTATGATGTGGAGCCTGCAGCCATTTTGGGTATCAGGTTTGGAGATTAAGGTCAAAGGATATAGCTTCGGTGAAAGTGCAGTGGAGAGGTCGGCCCATGGAGGAGGACACTTGGGAGACCGAGCGGGAGATGCAGAGCAGATATCCTCACTTGTTTGAGACTCCTGGCATGTTTCTTGACCCGCTTGAGGACGAGCGTTTGTTTTAGTTGGGGAGGATCTGATGACCCGGCCCATCGTCACGTGATTTACCACCTCATTTTCCCCATATTGTGTTGCTTTATGTTCAATATCCGTATTTGAGTGGATCGGGTGGAATTGTGTTGGTTTTAGTTGGAAATGAGGCACTTAACCTCTTAGAAGAGAGCTTATTATAAAAAAGTCAACCAACAGTTGACTTTATGGTTAGAGGGCTCGAATGTGAATTCCGGTGGTTTGGTTAGCTTTGAGTGTTGATTTGTGACTTAGGAGTGCGATCGGAATTGAATTTGGAGGTCCGGTGTAGAAATAGTCTTGAATTGGTGGGGTTGGAATTTTCGCAAATTCCGATTGATAGTTGGTATTTTGATCCAAGGTTCTGAATAGAATTCCGAGAGTTTTAATAGCTTCGTTAGGTGGTTTTGGATATGTCTGCAAATTTTCAGGTCATTCGGACGTTATTTGGTTGGGCTTTTGATTGAATGCGCATTGCGGAAGTTTTGGAGAAACTTAGGCTTGAATTCGATGTGATTTAATGGTTTTAGCGTTGTTTGACGTGTTTTAAGGATTGGAACAAGTTTGAATAAGGTTTAGGGATGTGTTGGTGGTTTTGGTTGAGGTCCCCGGGGCCTCGGGGTGATTTCGGATGGTTAAACGGGAATTTTGGAAGCTTGCTTCAGGTCTGATATTTTTGGCTCCATGTATTTCCGCTGCGGAAAAAGAGCCACAGGTGCGGTTCCGCAGATGTGGCTGGGAGGTCGTAGAAGCGGTCCTGGAGCAGGCCTGGCATTTTCCGCATAAGTGGAAGTTTTTCCGCAAAAATGGACACCGCAGGTGCGGTAATTGACCGCAGAAGCGGTCATGGGGATATTGTGGAGACCATAGAAGCGGTCATATGGATCACATAAGCGGTAACCACATAAGCGGTTTAAGACAGCAGAAGCGGTCCCAGGGTTTTAAGAGAGACCACATAAGCAGTCATTTTGGTCGCGTGTGCAGGACCACAGGTGCGATAATTGGACCGCGTAAGCGGAAAACGACCTGGAGATATAGTGAACAGTGTTCACCAATTGAGAAAAAGAAGGAAAATATTTTGGGACTTGACTTAGGCGATTCTTGGGCGATTTTTGAGAGAAATCAAAAGGGTTTCATCAGGTATGAATCATTTGACTCGGATTATATTTATATAGTATAAAACCATGGATTAAACATTGAATTTCAAGGAATTGAAGGGTAATAATGGAGGTTTGGACTTGAAACCTAAGAGAGTTTAAATTGACGATTTGATGGGCCAAATGGACTCCAATTCTTGTGTATTTGGTATGTATGGACTCGTGGTGAGATGAGGAACCCGGTAACGTAAATTTCGTATTTTTTCGAGAAGTGGGCCCGGGGCTCGAGTTTTTCCAACTTCGTATTTTTGGGCGTTTTTCGAGTTCTTTCAATTGGATTATGTTCCATAAGCTTAATATAACGTATTCCTTATGGTTTTGGCCAGATTTGGCGCGTGAGGAGGTTGATTTTAGAGGAAAAGGCTGGGCGGACTAGTTCTTTAGCTGGTTTGAGGTGAGTAATTAATGTAACTGCTGTTCTGAGGGTTTGAAATCCTGGACTTTCATATCGTGACGCTATACTGAGGCGTGACACACATTCCAAAGTGAGTGCGGGGTTGGTTACTGTTGGTGATTGAGACTTGGTCCATCCCGAGTATGATTTCTTCTATATGGGCGATTGAGACGCATATTTTTATCACTGTGAATTAGGCTTATTGCTATGTTTGGGGTCTTGTGCCGACCTGTAGATTCTTTAGGGGATCTTATGTGTTTTACCTCACTTGTGTGCATATAACATATTCTCAGTCATGCTTTTCTATTGTTGAAATAATAAAAGAACTGTATTTTTAATCATGAATATTAATGAAAAAGGATAAGAGGGCTGAGATCCCGATAGTAAGACATGCCCGATTGGCTTTGCATATATTGACTGAGATGGGTCGAGAACCCGACTGTGAGGATGATTTTTCTTGTTATGGATCAGTCTGCACGCCGCAGTGATAATATATTGATATTGAGGCCGTGAGCCTATTTGATACCAAGACATGGTAGATATTGCGCTTGGGCTATAGGAGTCTCTCTGGAGTCTGTACACACCCCTAGTAAGTGTCGTCGACGTTAAATATGTGGAGTGGGTTGCACGCCGCAGTGGGTACTAGAGTGTGACGACCCAAAGGGTCATCACTTATTTAATTAATCATTTCGAGCTTCTGAGGCCTTGAAAACCTCATTCTATGTTGCCTCGATTTACGTGCACGATCCGAGCATGTAGCCGGAAAGATTTTTGTGATAGAAAATATGCATTCTATGAGAAATTTGGATAAAAATGATATTAATATTGATATGGTTGACTTCGGTCAACATTTTTGGTAAACGGATCCGGACCCGAGATTGGATGGTCCCGAGAGGTCCGTAGGAAAATATGGGACTTGGACATGCGTCCGGAGTCGAATTCGGAGGCCTAGAGCCCAAGTTATGAATTTTTCTATGAAATTGTTTTTGATGTAATTGTTAAAGGAAATGAATTAATTAACCTTGGTATCGGGCTCGTATTTTGGTTCCGACGCCTGGTACAAGTCTTAAATATTATATATGTGATTTCTGTAAAGTTTGGTGACATTCGGATGTCGTTTGAGATGTTTTGGACCTTGAGTTCCAAGTTAGGAAGTTTTGAAAACCAAAAGTTTGAAAATCATGAATTTGAGGCTTGATTTGATGAAAACGATGTGATATTGGCGATGTGATCGCACGAACAAGTTCATAATGTGTTTTTGAGGTTGTGTACATGTTTGGTTTGGAGCCCGGGGGCTCGGGTAAAGATTTGATAGGCCGTTGGATGAAATTCTGAATTTTTGCACTGCTGGTTTTTCACCCAGCTGTTGGCTTCGCAATTGCGAAGTATTTCTCGCAATTGCGAAGGGGGCAGTACAAGGCAGGGCTCGCAAATGCGAACCCTGATCGCAAATGCGAAACCCCTCATGCCCAGCCTTGTTCGCAAATGCGAACAACTGTTCGCAAATGCGAAAGTCCCCAGGGCCTGCCTATGTTCGCAAATGCGAACATTCCCTATCTCGCTGTGTTCGCAAATGCGAATCATTGTTCGCAAATGCGAACATCCCCTTTTGCACGTGTTCGCAAATGCGAACATTAGTTCGCAAATGCGAACACTCCCTTTTTCTGCCAAAGTTCGCAAATGCGAACTTCCCAGCCTTAGCTTATTTTTCAAACTTCCGAAATTGGTCGGGGTTCGCAATTGCGAACCCATGTTCGCAAATGCGAACACGGAGACCTGTAAAACACGATTTTCAGTCCATTTCTTCACATTTTACAAAACAAAAACACCCATTTGTGATTCTTCACGGATTCCTTCTTCATCAAAACAATTGTAAGTCACTTTTTACTTAATTCTTTCAATTCCTAACATCATTAAACATGTTTATCAATAGAAATCAAAGGTTTTCATGGTAGAATTTCTTGTTTTTGTTAGAATATAGGGTTTTTCATAAATTGGGAAATTGGACCTCGAATTGAGGTCCGATTTTGAAACAAATCATATACATGAACTCGTGGGGGGATGGGTAACCGAATTTTGGTCCTAACCCCGAATTCCGACCATGTGGGCCCGGGGTTGAAATTCACTATTTCGGGCAGAATGTTGTAAAAGTTGTATTTGGTCTTAAGAATTAGTTTGTTGAGTAGTATTGATGATATTAAATCAATTGTGTATAGATACGGTTGGATTGGAGCCAAATTTGAAAGAAAAAGACATTTCCACGGATTGAATTGTTCATAAACATTCGAGGTAAGTGTTTGTTCTATCCTAGCTTGAGGGAATAGGATTATGTGCTATGTGTTATGTGATCGAGTGCGGTGTATGGGTTGTGGTGACGAGCATCCATACACTAGCGTCTAGTATGACCGTGAGTCGTTGTTAATGCTTATTGTGAGACATATTTGCAGATAAATTGTTGTCCCTTGTTGGGACTTGTTGTGAAGATAATTATTGATTGCCCTTGATGGGACGGTTTATGAATTACTGTTTCTTTCTTTGCCCTTAACCGTGATTGTTATTTGGGTGAGGAAGAGTGATAATGCACGAAGGGTGATGCCGTGCCATGTTTATTTATTTATGCACGAAGGTTAATGCCGTGCCATGTTTATTTATTGATTATGCACGAAGGATCATGCCGTGCCCTGTTATTGAACCATGTACGAAGGATCATGCCGTACTATGGATGTGAGGATGAGAGTAAAAGCACGAAGGGTGATGCCGTGTACTTTATTTGCTTATTTGGTGAGGATGAGAGTAAAAGCACGAAGGGTGATGCCGTGCAACTGCTTGCTATTCTTTGACTTGATATTACTTGTGTTTCCATTATACTTTGTTTTTCCTTGTGAATTTATTAACTGTTGTTAATTGTTGAATTCTTTGAGATATTCCTTATTGTGTTATTACCTGGTTATTTCTTGTTATTCGGTGGTATACATATATATTGAATTGCACAGGTTTATGTGGGTGTCTGGTCCTAGGCTTGTCACTACTTCGCCGGGATAGGCCAGGCACTTACCAGCACATGGGGTCGGTTGTGCTGATACTACACTTCTGTGCGTTTTTGCACAGGTCCAGGTCACGATCAGGAGCAGCAGCAGTAGTAAATCGATTGCGTGGGAGTTGATCATATTTGGGACCGAGGTAGCTTGCAGACGTCCGCAGGCCCGGCGTCTCTCTCTTTATTTATGTTATTAGCTGTAGTCTCTTTGTTCCGAGACAAACAGAATTGTGTTATATCTCCTTCAGACTTTTATGTGTAGTATTCGATAGTAGTTCATGAGTTGGTGACTCCACGTCTTGGGTAAAGGATTTTAGTATGATTTTCATCTTGTAATTAGTTATTTCTATTTCGATAAAGTATTCCGCATTTATTTAATTAAAATTGTGTTAAAACAGGATGGTATGAATACGGTGGCTTGCCTAGCTACCACGAGTAGGCGCCATCACGATCCCGATGTTGGGGGAAAATCCGGGTCGTGACAAGTTGGTATCAGAGCTCTAGGTTACATAGGTCTCACCACTCACGAACAAGCTTAGTGGAGTTTGAGAGGTAGGTACGGAGACGTCCGTACTTGTCCTCCAGAGTCTATTGAGTTAGGAAAAGTCTCTCATTTGTTCTTTCTTATCGTGGGAATTCATTCTTCAAATGTTAAATTGAATTTCTACTCTGTCCTTTCGCAGATGGTGAGGATACGCGCTTCTTCATCCGCTGACCAGCAGCCCGAGCCTCAGGCAGCTCCCGTGAGGGGCAGGGGCCAAGGCCGTATCAGAGGCTGTGGTAGGGGTAGAGCTCAGCCCCAGGCAGCTACCCCAGAGGTGGAGCCTAATATTGAGATTGATGAGGAGGTTCCGGTTCCAGCAGCTCCAGTGGGCCCAGCTCAGGTCCCAGGAGAGGATTTATTTACATCGGATCTTTGGGAGGCTTTGGTCAGGATAGCGGGATTTATGGACAGCATTGCCAGAGCAGGTTTATTATCGGTTGCACCAGCCGCTTCTTAGGCTGGAGGAGTGGCCCAGACTCCTACTGCTCGTACTCCGGAGCCAGTAGCTCCTCAGCCTCAGGCACCAGTGGTTCAGCCAGCTGTGGCCACTCGGTCAGGTACCACAGCTCATGCCGGTGATGGAGCGGCCATGACTTCTGATTCGTTATGGAGACTTGATCGGTTCTCCAAGCTATTTACCACTACATTCAGTGGAGCCGCATCAGAGGATCCTCAGGACTTTTTATTCAGTTGCCATGAGATTCTCAAGACTATGGGGATCGTGAAGACAAACGGAGTTGACTTCTGTACCTTCAGGCTTGCAGGATCCGCTAAGACTTGGTGGAGAGATTATTGCTTGACTCGACCAGCAGGGTCCCCAGCTTTATCATGGGACCAGTTTGCGGAACTATTTATGGAGAAGTTTCTCCCTGCTACTCAGAGGGATGTACTTCGGAGGCAGTTTGAGCGCCTCCATCAGGGCACTATGATGGTCACACGGTATGAGACGAGATTTGTCGATTTGGCTCGTCATGCGGTGGTGATACTTCCCACAGAGCGGGAGAGGGTCCGCAGGTTTATAGATGGGCTTAATCAGCCAATTAGACTCCAGATGGCTATGGGCGTGGGGAGTGACATATCATTTCAGGAGGCAGCTAATGCAGCACGCAGAGTTGAAATGGCTCTTGCTCGGGGAGGCGGTTATTCTTCAGACAAGAGGCCTCGTCATTCAGGCAGGTTTGGTGGTTCTTCCTCTGGTGGCAGAGAATCCTTTGATAGAGGCCAGTCTTCCAGGCCTTTTCATTCCGCCCTTCAGGCTTCACAGGGTGGACCAGGTGATCGTGGTTTTCGGGGGCATTATTCAGACCAACCTCCTATTAATGCTCAACCTCTTCAGAGTGTTCGTGGAGGCCATTCGAGGCGTCGGGGCCAGCAGCCCTATCGGTCCAAGAGTTGCTACGGTTGTGGTGACCCGAGTCATTTTATCATGAATTGCCCTCTAGCAGCGGGCAACTCTCGGCGAGCGAGGTCCTCGTCCCATGATTCAGGCCCCAGCTGACCCTCAGCCTGCCCAGCCAGAGGCGGGGGTAGAGATTATAGAGGTGGAGGTCGAGACCGTGGAGGTGGAGACCGTCCAGCCAGAGGTAGAGGTCAGCCATTTGATGGTCGTCCTAGAGACGCAGCTCAGAGGGGAGGTGCGGATCCCCGATTCTATGCTTTACCAGCTAGGCCAGAGGCAGAGGCATCAGATGCTGTGATTACAGGTACTATTCTTGTGTGTGGCAGAGGTGCTTCAGTATTATTTGACCCTGGATCTACATATTCCTATGTGTCTTCCTATTTTGCACCATATTTGGCCGTGCCCAGCTATGCTCTGGATATTCCAGTTTATGTGGCTACACCAGTGGGTGACTCCATTGTAGTCGATCGGGTGCATCGTTCATGCGTAGTTATATTTGGGGGTCTTGAGACCCGTGTTGATCTGTTGCTTTGGATATGGTAGATTTTGATGTCATATTGGGGATGGACTGGTTGTCCCCATATCATGCTATTCTTGATTGCCATGCTAAGACGGTGACCTTAGCTTTGCCAGGATCACCCCGACTAGAGTGGAAAGGTACCTCAAGCCACTCCGTTCGCACTGTTATTTCCTATGTTAAGGCTCGACGTATGGTCGAGAAGGGGTGTCTAGCTTATCTGGCTTATGTTCGTGATTCCAGCGTAGAGGTTCCTTCCATTGAGTCAGTCCCTATTGCACGGGAGTTTCCTGAGGTTTTTCCTTCGGACCTGCCGAGCATGCCACCCGACAGGGATATTGATTTCTGTATTGATCTGGCACCGGGCACTCAGCCCATCTCTATTCCACCCTATCGTATGGCCCCACCGGAGCTAAAAAAGTTGAAAGATCAGTTGCAGGACCTTCTTGAGAAGGGCTTTATCAGGCCCAGTGTTTCCCCCTGGGGAGCACCTGTATTATTTGTAAAGAAGAAGGATGGCTCGATGCGGATGTGTATTGATTACCTGCAGTTAAACAAGGTGACTATCAAAAATAAATATCCACTGCCGAGGATTGATGATTTGTTTGACCAGCTTCAGGGAGCGAGGGTATTCTCTAAGATAGACTTGAGGTCAGGCTACCATCAGCTGAAGATCAGGGCGGCTGACATTCCTAAGACAACCTTTCGCTCAAGATATGGGCATTATGAGTTCTTGGTCATGTCCTTCGGGTTGACCAATGCCCCAGCGACATTCATGGAGTTAATGAATCGGGTGTTCATGCCTTACTTAGATCTATTCGTGATAGTCTTTATAGATGACATCCTGGTATACTCCGCAGCCAGGAAGAGCACGAGCAGCACCTCAGAGTGGTTCTTCAGACTCTGAAAGATAACCGACTATATGCCAAATTTTCTAAATGTGAGTTCGGCTGAGTTCGGTAGCATTTCGGGTCACATTATATCGGTGGAAGGTATTCGAGTAGACCCAAAGAAGATTGAGGTAGTCCGGAATTGGCCTCGACCGGCTTCGGGAGCGAGATCCGGAGTTTCTTGGGATTAGCAGAGTTACTACCGTCGTTTTGTAGAGGGTTTTCTTCTATTGCAGCCCGATGACCGGGTTGACCCAGAAGGGTGTCGAGTTCCAGGGTTCGAGGAGTGTGAGGCGAGCTTTCGAAGCTCAAGACAGCCTTGACCACCGCACCGGTGTTGATACTACCTACAGGTACATGGCCTTATAGAGTTTATTGTGACGCATCTCGTACAGGGCTTGGAGCGGTATTGATGCGGGATGGTAAGGTTATCGCTTATGCTTCGAGGCAGTTAAAGATACATGAGAAGAATTATCCAGTTCATGATCTCGAGTTGGCAGCAGTGGTTCATGCCTTAAAGATCTGGAGGCATTATCTATATGGTGTGACATGTGAGGTGTACACCGATCACAAAAGCCTACAGTACTTGTTCAAGCAGAAGGAGTTGAATCTACGACAGCGGAGATGGTTAGAGTTGCTAAAAGACTATGATGTTACTATCTTATATCACCCCGGTAAGGCCAATGTGGTGGCCGATGCTTTGAGTAGAAAGTATGCCAGCATGGGTAGTCTTGCATACATTCCGGTCGGTCAGAGACCATTAGCTCTAGATGTCCTTAGCCAACCGGTTCGTGAGATTAGACATTTCTGAGCCTAGCAGGGTGTTAGCCCGCACGGTCGCTCGTTCTTCTTTATTAGAGCGTATCCGTGAGAGGCAATTTGATGATCCTCATTTGCGTGAGTTGAGAGATACAGTACAGCGGGGAGGTGCCACACAGGTAAATCTAGATGATGATGGGGTATTGAAATTGCAGGGTCGAGTTTGTGTGCCCAATGTCGAAGGAATTCGAGAGTTGATCTTAGCGAGGGCCCACAGTTCGCGGTATTCTATTCACCCAGGCGCCGCGAAGATGTACCAGGACTTACGGCAGCACTATTGGTGGCGCAGAATGAAGAAAGATATCGTTGCGTATGTCGGTCGGTGTCTAAATTGTTAGCAGGTGAAATATGAGCACCAGAGACCTGGTGGTGTATTCCAGAAGATTGAAATTCCCGAGTGGAAATGGGAGCGGATCACTATGGACTTCGTTACTGGACTTCCTTTGACTAGGAGGAAATTTGATGCTATTTGGGTCATTGTTGATAGGCTGACCAAGTCGGCACACTTTATTCCTGTATCTGTCTCCTACTCGTCGGAGAGGTTAGCGGAGGTTTACATTAGGGTGATTGTTCGTCTCCATGGAGTGCCAGTATCTATTATCTCTGATCGGGGTACGCAGTTTACGTCGCGGTTCTGGAGAGCGGTCCAGCAGGAGTTAGGCACCCAAGTTCAGTTGAGTACAGCATTTCATCCTCAGACGGATGGCCAGTCCGAGAGGACTATTCAGATTCTAGAGGACATGCTTCGAGCCTGTGTTATTGATTTTGGAGGCTCGTGGGACCAGTTTCTACCATTAGCAGAGTTCGCCTACAACAACAGCTACCAGTCTAGCATCCAGATGGCTCCGTATGAGGCGTTGTATGGTAGGCGATGTCGATCACCAGTTGGATGGTTTGAACCGGGAGGCTCGGTTGTTGGGTACCGACTTAGTTCAGGAGGCCTTAGATAAGGTCAAGACTATTCAGGAGAGATTGCGTTCAGCTCAGTCCATGCAGAAGACTTATGCGGATCGTAAAGTTCGAGATGTGGATTTCATGGTTGGTGAACGAGTATTGCTCCGAGTGTCGCCTATGAAGGGCGTGATGAGGTTCGGGAAAGAAGGGCAAGCTCAGCCCTAGGTATATTGGTCCATTTGAGATTCTAGACGAGTGGGAGGGGTGGCTTACAGACTAGCTCTGTCGCCTAGCTTATCAGCTGTGCATCCAGTTTTTCATGTATCTATGCTTCGGAGATACCACGGCGATCCCACACATGTGTTAGACTTCAGTACTGTCCAATTGGACAATGATCTATCTTACGAGGAGGAGCCGGTGGCTATTCTAGACCGGCAGGTTCGACAGCTGAGGTCGAAGAGTTATCCTTTTGTGCGTGTTCAGTGGAGATGTCAGCCTCCTGAGGCATCGACCTGGGAGTCCGAGTCTGATATGCGGAGCCGCTACCCACACTTGTTACCTGACTCAGGTATTTCTTTCTTTTGTCCGTTCGAGGACGAACGGTTGTTTTAGAGGTGGAGATTGTGACGACCCAAAGGGTCATCACTTATTTAATTAATCATTTCGAGCTTCTGAGGCCTTGAAAACCTCATTCTATGTTGCCTCGATTTACGTGCACGATCCGAGCATGTAGTCGGAAAGATTTTTGTGATAGAAAATATGAATTCTATGAGAAATTTGGATAAAAATGATATTAATATTGATATGGTTGACTTAGGTCAACATTTTTGGTAAACGGATCCGGACCCGAGATTGGATGGTCCCGAGAGGTCCGTAGGAAAATATGGGACTTGGACATGCGTCCGGAGTCGAATTCCGAGGCCTAGAGCCCAAGTTATGAATTTTTCTATGAAATTGTTTTTGATGTAATTGTTAAAGGAAATGAATTAATTGACCTTGGTATCGGGCTCGTATTTTGGTTCCGACGCCCCAGTACAAGTCTTAAATATTATATATGTGATTTCTGTAAAGTTTGGTGACATTCGGATGTCGTTTGAGATGTTTTGGACCTTGCGTTCCAAGTTAGGAAGTTTTGAAAACCAAAAGTATGAAAATCATGAATTTGAGGCTTGATTTGATGAAAACAATGTGATATTGGCGATGTGATCGCACGAACAAGTTCATAATGTGTTTTTGAGGTTGTGTACATGTTTGGTTTGGAGCCCGGGGGCTCGGGTAAAGATTTGATAGGCCGTTGGATGAAATTCTGAATTTTTGCACCGCTGGTTTTTCACCCAGCTGTTGGCTTCGCAATTGCGAAGTATTTCTCGCAATTGCGAAGGGGGCAGTACAAGGCAGGGCTCGCAAATGCGAACCCTGATCGCAAATGCGAAGCCCCATTGACCCAGCCTTGTTCGCAAATGCGAACAATTGTTCGCAAATGCAAAAGTCCCCAGGGCCCGCCTATGTTCGCAAATGCGAACAAAAGTTCGCAAATGCGAACATTCCCAAATCCAGCCTTGTTCGCAAATGCGAAGAATAGTTCGCAAATGCGAACAATGCCCTTTACTGCCTGTGTTCGCAAATGCGAACATTAGTTCGCAAATGCGAACACTCCCCTTTCCTGCCAGTGTTCGCAAATGCGAACAAAAGTTTGCAAATGCGAACTTCCCAGCCTTAGCTTATTTTTCAAACTCCAGAAATTGGTCGGGGTTCGCAATTGCGAACCCATGTTCGCAAATGCGAACACAGAGACCAGTAAAACACGATTTTCAGTCCATTTCTTCACTTTTTACAAAACAAAAACACCCATTTGCGATTCTTCACGGATTCCTTCTTCATCAAAACAATTGTAAGTCACTTTTTACTTAATTCTTTCAATTCCTAACATCATTAAACATGTTTTTCAATAGAAATCAAAGGTTTTCATGGTAGAATTTCTTGTTTTTGTTAGAATATAGGGTTTTTCATAAATTAGGAAATTGGACCTCGAATTGAGGTCCGATTTTGAAACAAATCATATACATGAACTCGTGGGGGGATGGGTAACCGGATTTTGGTCCTAACCCCGAGTTCCGACCATGTGGGCCCGGGGTTGAAATTCACTATTCCGTGCAGAATATTGTAAAAGTTGTATTTGGTCTTAAGAATTAGTTTGTTGAGTAGTATTGATGATATTAAATCAATTGTGTATAGATGCGGTTGGATTGGAGCCAAATTTGAAAGAAAAAGACATTTCCACGGATTGAATTGTTCATAAACATTCGAGGTAAGTGTTTGTTCTATCCTAGCTTGAGGGAATAGGATTATGTGCTATGTGTTATGTGATCGAGTGCGGTGTATGGGCTGTGGTGACGAGCATCCATACATTGGCGTCTAGTATGACCGTGAGTCGTTGAAAAATGATTATTTTGAGATATATTACAGATGAATTGTTATTGTTCTCCCTTGTCGGGACTTGTTGTGAAGATGATTATTGATTGCCCTTGATGGGACGGTTTATGAATTACTGCTTCTTTCTTTGCTCTTAACTGTGATTGATATTTGGGTGAGGAAGAGTGATAATGCACGAAGGGTGATGCCGTGCCATGTTTATTTATTTATGCACGAAGGTTAATGCCGTGCCATGTTTTATTGATTATGCACGAAGGATCATGCCGTGCCCTGTTATCGAACCATGTACGAAGGATCATGCCGTACTATGGATGTGAGGATGAGAGTAAAAGCACGAAGGGTGATGTCGTGTACTTTATTTGCTTATTTGGTGAGGATGAGAGTAAAAGCACGAAGGGTGATGCCGTGCAATTGCTTGCTATTCTTTGACTTGATATTACTTGTGTTTCCATTATACTTTGTTTTTCCTTGTGAATTTATTAACCGTTGTTAATTGTTGAATTCTTTGAGATATTCCTTATTGTGTTATTACCTGGTTATTTCTTGTTATTCTGTGGTATACATATATATTGAATTGCACAGATTTATGTGGGTGTCTGGTCCTAGGCTTGTCACTACTTCGCCGGGATAGGCCAGGCACTTACCAGCACATGGGGTCGGTTGTGCTGATACTACACTTCTGTGCGTTTTTGCACAGGTCCAGGTTACGATCGGGAGCAGCAGCAGTAAATCGATTGCGTGGAAGTTGATCACATTTGAGACCGAGGTAGCTTGCAGACGTCCGCAGGCCCGGCGTCTCTCTCTTTATTTATGTTATTAGCTGTAGTCTCTTTGTTCCGAGACAAACAGAATTATGTTATATTTCCTTTAGACTTTTATGTGTAGTATTCCATAGTAGTTCGTGAGTTGGTGACTCCACGTCTTGGGTAAAGGATTTCAGTATGATTTTCATCTTGTAATTAATTATTTCTATTTCGATAAAGTATTCCGCATTTATTTAATTAAAATTGTGTTAAAAACAGGATGGTATGAATACAGTGGCTTGCCTAGCTACCACGAGTAGGCGCCATCACGATCCCGATGTTGGGTGAAAATCCGGGTCGTGACATAGAGTGTACCGGATATGTGTTGCATTCCATCATGCATTGTCTTTAATTGTATTACTTGATACATACTGTCTCCACTGTTTGGTTATGAACTGGTAGATATAGAGTACTTTATGCATTTTCTGTGTTTTCTTACCTTCAGACTTTAGTTATGTTTATTACTCACTGGGTCGGAGTACTCACTTTACTCCTTTCACCTTGCGTGCAGATCCAGACCCTTCTTAGGCTGAGTCGATATTTCAGTGATCAGCAGACTTGCTTCCGAGATGTTCAGGTTGCATGCCCTTTGCAACTGTTGACTCTTCCATCTATCCTTGTATTTTATTTTCGTATTTTCAAATATTTAAACAGACTATGTAATAGGATATCATTCTGTTTTGTAGAAGCTCGTATTCGTGATACTGGGTCCTTTGTTGGGCTACATGCTATGTTTTGCTAAACTTCAGTATTTTCACCAGTATTTCCGTGTTTGACTTAAATGGCTTAATGACTTACTGTTTCACCTATCAAATTTTGGTTTGTCAATTGGGTTGAATATATGGTAAATGGTCGGGCATGGGGTCCATCATGACTGGGTTGAGATCGTGACAAATGGCTTACCAAAAGCAATAATTATTAATACCAGTTACTTCTTATTTAGGACATTTAAATAAATAATCCTTATTTACAGCAATTGGGTTAAGTTTATCCCATTTTAGAAATAATATACAAGTCTCTCTTCTTATTTATGACATTCAAGATGGTGGCATTTGTCACTGATGAAGCAACAGTCCCGGAAGTAGAACCTCACTGACCTAAGCGAATTGATCAACAATTATCTTTCTAGTTGATCACTATAAGTATTTTGAAGTCTAAAAAACCTTATAATTATGCCTATTAGTTATCAAAGTTAATAGTATTTCATAAAGGATTAAATAGTGATTCAATCATAAAGGTGGTCTCCTTCAACTCGCAAATTTACAGACAGCGTAAATTTCAGAAATAGCCAACTTTTGACAATTACCCACATCCAATTCAAAATCATACCCATGGAAGCTTTGCACATATTTATATTAGAAAAAATTGACACCAACTATTAAAAAAAAGACATGCATGTGAAAAATAAATTAAAAAACCCCTTAATAACAAAGAGGTCGACACTTGCACAATCAAATTTAACTAAATTCACAAGGGACAACCTCTCACAAAGATAAACCCGCAATTAGTTCAAAATCAGCATACTAAAAATCTTTGAAGTCCCCACTACCACCAAAATATGAAATAATGAAATACAAGCATCGCTAAGTTAAACCCACCTGAGAATAATCATCAAGGTTCTCACAGAAGAGCTAACAATGACTCTTCAAAAAGCAATTGAAATAAGTTGCTTACATTATGAAAAAGAGAGATATGAACAGAATCGTTTCTTTTATTCTAGTCGGATTAGGGATTTGACCGGAGGAACTTCTTTAAAAAAACTGGAGGAGACCTGATTTGTAGAGAGAGAGTTCTAATTTTACATAGAGCTTGTACTTTTCTATTCTTCTTTGTGGACTTCTGTTCCAGAAAAGGTAAAGTGGACATTTTAATTTTAATTTTTTATTTTTTAAAAGTGAAAATCTAGGGTACATCAGCGATCCAGTCGCTGCAAGAGATTATTAGCGGCGACTTTGACACAGTCGCCACAACAAATTGGAGCCAAAATTCTATTTTGCGAGACAAAAAATCTCAGCCACATTAGAGGCGACCTAAACAAAGTCCTTCTGCATCGACCGACTTCTAAAGTCGCTGCTAGTAATATAGCTACTGTAGCAACCTGTAAGGTCGCTGCTATATGTTGCCACTAATATTACTTCGAGTATGCATAATCTTTAAATTTTCAGAGCGCGCCAATTACACATCTTTCTCACACTTACCTACTAAACTAGCATGACATTCATATCCGTATCTACCAAAGACTAAAGACACGTATAAGTTATAGCATAAGGGTATTTTTGTCCAGTCGGATATAAATTTATTAAACCAGTGTCTAAAGACTAAAAACATTTAAAATACCGATTTTAAAATAATGACATGTGTCGTTAGTGGCTATTTCTGCACATCGCCCCTTTTTTTACCCGCTTCATTTAACCTCTACCCATAACCCTACTCGAAGTCACCCCATTGCACACAAAAAATAAAAATAAACGATAGATAGCCTCATAGGAGCAAACTCAACGTGGCGGTGGGGAGAGGATTATTTTTTTGATAATAGACGCGGCTCAGAGAAAGTTGTGATCTAAAGCCAAACCTTAATAAGAGGCCTTAATTTTAAATTTTTTAATCTTCTTTTTTCCTATTTTGTTTTCGATTGTGTTTGAATCGTTTCGTATGTATCTTGATCATTCACTCGGTTACTTGCTAGCCCCTCCATTGGAAATACTTTGTAACTCTTATATTATATTTTTTAAGAAACATATATTGCCGATTAAGATAGTGTCTATATAAATCTTATAATGTTATAATCTCAATTTTGTACCATAAGTAGATAACAAAAACGTTCATTCATTTTGAATAATTGAAGTCTATTTTGAAGTAAAAAAAATATTTATCTACTTTTTACAATAAATAATCATCTCCAAAAGATACTTTATGTTTTTAATTGCAAAGTAGTCATCAAGTCATTCATTTTCAAATATTGATGTTTCTTATAAAATTCAGCTATTTATCTGAATAACCTTTATTACATTCCAAAAGATAAAGTACAATCAATTTTTTTATTAATAAATTTAGCATACATAAATAACATTAAAAATAAACCATTTTGAGGGCTTCAACTTTTGGGGGTCTAAAGTAACCTCCCCATTAATCCGGCACTACTTGATAACGTCGATGGCAGCATCGTATAGGGTGACAGATGAGTGATGAGTGTCCACATGAAAGACTTGGCAAGACGGAGGATGTCGTGCCGGTGATCGAGTTTCTGGCCGGCGATACTTTTGAATGGGTGAATGGATAAATTAACAGCTTGTTTGGATGGTTATTCCTCGTTATATTGTATTGTATTGTTATCTCAAAATAATATTTGTTTTGATTGTTTCATTAAAAATAATTTTATTGTATTGTTAAATTCAATGTTCCGGAACAATGAAAAGTCCCCTTTTTTTAAACAACCGATTTGGTGTGGTGGGATGGTTTCCTATTTTTCTTTCAATTATGTCCTAACTTATTACTCCACAATTTTATTTTACGTGCCCTTTACCTTTTTTATTTTAAATCCAAATCTCCAACTTCTAACCTACTTTGTTTTTTCGAGTACTTTTGCCGCCAACGTTAAAGGTATTTTGCTGCCTTTTATTTTACTTTTACTTCGAATTTGCTTTTAACTCAATTCTAATTAGTTGTGCTTCTTTGTTTTGCCTTATTCTATTCTGCTTTCTTAAGGTATTTTGCCTTCTTCTGTTTTATTTTTTAAAAATTATTTTATGCATAATTTTTGACAAATTCAATATTTAAATAATTGAAGGTCACAAGGGTACACTGACTTATCACGCCTAATTATACCTTATAAAAAACAAAACGGTCGTTGCAAATATAATCCAATTTTCAAGTTTGGAGTCTAATTCTCAGGGAACCAATCTATCTATCACATCTCTTTGTGATGCTATTACAAGCTCAAATAATTTTCGGATGCAAGATTTTTGTGAATAAATATTGGGTTTTATTTAACTAAAGTACAATAATATTAAAGCTAACAATATTCTTAATCAAAGATAATTCAATGGTAAAAAGATCTAGGGTATTGATTTCCCCAACTGCTAGTTTACTTCTTAATTCTTTTGTTATAATCTTATTGTAATTTATGAGTTATGGGCTACCGCAATTATGTCTCGATCAACTACGATAATTTAACAGAGCATTCTCTCGAACTACTCTAGTTGATAATTTATTCAGCTCTAATTATCCCAACAAAGTTTCGTTATCTCTAACCCCACTTTTAAGTTTAGGTAATGAATCTCTTCAATTACCCAAAAGTGATGTTGTTCAACAACAATCTAACATAGTATTCTTTCTCAAGCAACACAAGGCAATTTGACACGATTAATCAAGGGCACATTCAATTAATCACCATACAAAATATTATTGAACAATCATATAGTAAACCCATCGCGATTATAACAAAATTGAGTCAAAACTTCATCTAACAATTGGTTCCATCAACCCTAGATTAATTGTTTAACTACTTATAGTAAAGCCAGATTAAACCATAAAATCATTCACAATTCACAAAATAATGAATAAGTGTAGACATGTAATTTGTGACCTCCTGAGTTCTTACACATTTTAGCTTTTAGATATTTAGCTTATACTAATATCGTTATTTTACTTTATTTTATCATAAAAATGAAAATTATAAAAATATTTTTTTTATTTAGGATATTGATATTTTATTACCTTACATAAATTCAAAAAAAAATAGTTACACTTTATTTTCAAGTGTATTAGTGTTTTGGGCAGTAGTATTATTTTAATTTTGTAGTAATTTTAATCTAATTTCATGTTTATCTTTTAGTATAAAATTTAAAAATATCAAAATAGTTGAACAATATAGTATTGTTTATTTAATTAATTAGGATTACTTTTATATTTTTATGGAAAAAACATTGGAGTTGTTAAGCGTTTCTTATCCAAAATTTGGCCCAATTCGGAATGGCCCACAAGATTTTGAGCTCAATACCATATACACAAAATTAAAATGAATTTTTTCATTCCTATGCCATATAACAAACTATTATCCTCAATGTTTATAGTTTGATATAATTACATTTAGTATACCTAATTACTAATTCTATACCATAAGATATTTTAACTGCACATTAGTTGTACCTTATATCACTCCTTAAGTTATGGTACCTTATATTCCTCCATATCCCCACACCACCCGCGTTTCTCTCTCCTAAACCCACACTCACACCCATGTATCATAACACACCCAAGATTCAATTCAATATTCCCTATGCTAAAACCAGAAAAACAAAGGTGACCTCTACCATTAACGTCCAAAATCAAGGTTTTTCTTCTACAAAACAGTCAAAATTGAAGTTAAATCTTTAAATTTCAAACACAAATTTACCTACAGCTTCATTTTTTCTCAATGAAGAAGAATAAAGCTTCAAAGCATAGCCATAAAAAAGCTCTAGAAGCTGATATACATTATTTTGATTTGGATGTATTATCACCACACTCACCCAAAAATAAAGGTAAACCTGCACATGTAATTGTAGATATGAAGCATGGTGTTTCTCCGCGTCAATCAGGGTTGGAGCTAGAACGAAACTCAAACATAATTTTGATGCTGGAGAATCTTCGAGGCTAATCAAACAACCAGATAGGAAAGGTAAAGAGATAGTGTTCGATGATGATTTTTAGAAGATGTCCATCAGTAAACCTGGAAAGAAAGCTAAGGTGGCTCCCAGTTCAAAAAATCCCAAAAGGAAGAAAAATTCAAAAAAAGCCCATGGTGTTAAATCTCCTAAAAATGTTTAAAAACACTCATTGGTGAAGGTAAAAATTTAGTAATTTCTTCACTACTTATTTCACCTATTTTAGTTAAAAATCTACATAATCTGTGTTCTTTTTTTTGCTTTGTAGATTTTTGTAGAAATATTGTATATAAATTACAAATGTATATATGTTTTTAATCAAAGAATTAATGTAACGACCCGGCTGGTTATTTTTAGAATTTATGCCCTGATCCACTATTAACTACTTCTCCCGAGTTTATTTCTGCTGATTTAATTTGTGGGGATGTTTGGTTTTGAGTTACAGAGAGTTTTGGGACACTTAGTCCCTAAATGAGAGTTTTAGTGTTGGAAAATTGACCATAGTCAGAATAATGGAAAGACGACCTCGGAATGGAAACCCGATGGTTCCGTGAGCTTCGTTAGGTGATTTCAGGGTTAGGAGCATGTTCGAAATGTGTTTTGGAGGTCCGTAGCTAGTTTAGGCTCGAAATGCCGAAGGTTGAATTTTGGAAGTTTTCGCTTCGATAGTGAGATTTTGATCCAGGGACAGAATAGAATTCTGAGAGTTTCAATAGTTTCGTTTTGTCATTTGGGATGTGCATGCAAAGTTTTAGGTCATTCGGATGAGGTTTGGTAGACGTTTTGAGCAAAAATGTGTTTTAAGACTTTTTGAAAATTTTAAGCTTGAATTCACTGAAAATAGGTGTTTTGCGTTGTTTGTAGCGTTCCGAAGGTTGGGACAAGTTCAAAAGTTGTTTTAGGTTTTGTTGGTGATATTGGTTGAGGTTCTGGGGTCCTCGGGTGTGTTTCGGATGCTCAACGGATCATTTCTAGTTGTTAAAAAGTTGCAAAAATTCAGGTTTAGGTGCTGCAGACTTTTACTCTTCGCATTCGTGAGAGGACCCTCGCGTTCGTGAAGAGTCAAAGATAGATGGTGAGGCTTTTGTCTTTGTGTTTGCGAGAAAGGCTCCGCGTTCGCGAATGGTTGGATCCTTGTGAATCGCGTTCGCGATAGGGCTTCGCGTTTGCATAGGAGGAGAATTGGCCTAGTGGACTTTTATTCATCGCATTTGCGGTTATGGGGATGCGTTCGTGAAGGGTTGTCTGCTAAAGCATCGCGTTTGCGATGCCATGTTGCGATAGTGTAGAAGGAAAATTTGGTCAAGTAAAAATTGTGATTCGCGAATGTGAGGCTTTGACCGCGTTCGCGAAGAAGGAAATTAAATAGCCGAGCAGAATGTTTAAAATGGTCTAGTTCATGAATTTTTCTAAGTTTCTCCATTATTAGGCAATTTTGAAGCTTTTAAAGAGGGTTGAAGAGGGATTCGAGGGGAATCACTTGGAGGTAACATTTTTAAATTTATAGCTCATTTTTATGTGATTAAATACTTAATTAGTGGTGAGAAATTTGGGAAGAAGATGTGTAATTAGGGCTTGAGTTTAACAGGACTTTAAATGAGGATTTGAGGGGCCATTCAGACTTCTATTTCAGTGTTCTTGTTATGTATAGACTCAGGAGAGTATGAGATATCTGAAAAGATAAATTTCACCTGATTCCGAGACATTAACCTGAGGGGCATTTTGGTCACTTTATATTTTTTGCATATTGGCTTTGAATTAAATTGTAGAATCAGTTGCTTGAGATGTTATTTACAATATTCAATTGAATTGAATAGATTTGGTCCATTTGGAGTTGGATACTCATGGCAAAAGCATGGTGTCTGTTGATTTTGAGCCGGTTCGAGGTAAGTGGCTTGTCTAACCTTGTGTAAGGGACTTTTTCCCCTTAGTATTGATATTAAGGTAATTAAAATGCCTCGTACGTGAGGTGGCGAGCGCGTACTTGTGCTAATTTTTGGAAATTCAATTTTCTTTAAAAATAGCCTTGAATTGTGTTTCTTCCTTCCTTGCTTACACTGTTTGGATATTAAACCCGTTGTAGCTTAGAGAAGTATGTCTACTTGACTAAATGACTCTATCTGTCATAACTGTCTTAATGGTATTACGTGAATCATGCTAGGTTAGAATTACCTTCTTCACCTTGGTATGAATTTGATTGGATTGAATTTTTGTTATTGCTGTGTATTTATTTTGGGACTACGAAATTACATTACGGGAGATCCCCCTGCATTTTATTTTGGGACTACGGGACGGTATCCCGTGAGCTCCCTGTTTGTTTACTTTGGGACTACGAATTTGCATTCCGGGAGATCCCCTTGCACATTTATGAGTTGGACTACGGGACTGCACCGGGAGATCCACTTGACATGATATTTATATTTGAGAACTATAAGACGATATCTTGGGAGATTCTCGGTCGCTATCTCGGAGTTGAGTTATGTTCTTTTACTACGCTTTATCTTGTCTTGTAATAGTTGTTGCCGTCCTTTATATCGTCTGTTGTTTAATTACATTGTCATTTTATACTATTAAACTTGTATCTTATTTATCCTTAGTAGGGCCCTGACCTTCTTCGTCACTACCCCATCGAGGTTAGGCTTGGCACTTACTGAGTACCGTTGTGGTGTACTCATACCCCTTCTGCGCATGTTTTTCATGTGCATATCCAGGTATTGCTGCACAGGCTTATCATCCTTAAGGCAGGGATAGCTTTGGACACTTCGAGGTACATCTATCGTGTCCGCAGACCGAGGAGTCTCTATCTTTATTCTATCTTGTAGTATTATCCCTTCTATCATATTGTTGATGTAGACATTCCGGAGTTAGAGCCTTTTACTATATTTCTCTCAGTTTGTGTTCTCGTGAGTTATGGGTTTTGGGATAGTATTGTAGACGTTCGAGATATTGTGTTGTGTCTGCCATGTGGTATTTTACATTTCGTTTCCATTTGCTTAAATTTTGGTTTTAAGTTATAATTTCTTTAAGGTTTTGATTCTTTTTCTACACTTGTTATGATTACCTAGTCGTGGGACTAGGTGTCATCATGATAGTTCACAGAGGGCGAACTGGCATCGTGACAAGTTGGCATCAAAGTTCTAGGTCCATATGAGTTATGGAACACAAGCCGGTTTATTAGAGTATAGCTGATCGGTACAGATACGTCTATACTTATCTACGAAGCTGTGTAACCGTTAGGAAAAAATTCCACTTCATTTGACTTCCTTGTCATGCGAGATTATTGATGTCACAACTAAACTTCTATCTTTCTATTCTCTCACAGATGGTGAGGACACGCACTACCCAAGAGGATCAAGCACCCGCGCCCATACCCCCTACTACAGCCGTCAAAGGCCGGGCCCGATGTAGAGGTCATGGATGTGCTCGTGGTGTAGCTAGATCACTCGTACGAGCTACCACTGAGGCACCACTGACAGTACTAGATGGATTCCTGACACCCGATACTTCTGCAACTACTACTCCAGCACTCCAGGAGACTTTGGCACAATTTATGAGTATGTACACCATTTTGGCTCAAATAGAGTTGCTTCCCTTTACTGCAGCCACATCCCAGGTCAGCGAGGAGTACAGACTCCCGCCGCCTGAACTCCTGACTAGAAGAGTGCATGTTGAGCAGGTCATAAAGGTTATACCTACATCTCTTGTAGCACCAGTCCAACCCGAGGATAGGGCAGCAACTTCAAAACATGAGCAACGGAGACTTGAGAAGTTCAAGAAATATGCATGCTAGGGACAGAGAGGAGAGGGAGGCCAAGAGGTCTCGAGAGTCAAGCCATTTTTTTGGTGCCCATTCCCCAGCGGCAAGTCATCATGGTAGGGGTCATATGGATCACCCCGTTCATTCTGCTCTTCCAGCAGCTAGCGGTATTCCAGCTCCACCTAGGCCTTAGGAGCCTTATTACGCACCTTCAGTCTCTAGTGCGCCTCCTGCACGGGGTGCTTCTAGTGGTCAGTCTAGCAGACCTGGCCCGAGCCAGTCAGAACCACCATGTCCTCCCAGAGCTTGTTTTAAGTGTGGATTGCCCCAGTCTTAGGAGGGGTGCATCTCCACAGGCCTTTTAACCACAACAGACTTCACAGATCTCTCAGGCTATGGTTCCATCACCAGTTGCTACTCTACTGGCCTAGCCAGCCAGAAGTGGGGCTCGGGGAGGTAGAGGTCTCCCTAGAGGGGGAGTCCAGGTCAGGTACTATGCCATACCTGACCGTATCGAGGTTGTTACCTTCCATTCTATCATCACATGTATTATAATGGTTTTCCATAGAGATGCATCGGTTCTATTCGATACATGCTCTATTTACTCTTATGTGTCTTCTTATTTTGCTCCGCATTTGGGTGTACATCAAGATTATTTGAGTTCTCTAGTTTATGTTTCTACTCCTGTGGGAGATTCTCTTATTGTGGATCGCGTTTACCGGTCATGTTTGGTTATTCTTGGTGGTTTTAAGACCAGAGTTGACTTATTATTGCTCAATATGGTTGATTTTGATATTATTTTGGGCATGGATTGGTTGTCACCCCATTATGCTATTCTTGATTGTCATGCCAAAACTGTGACACTAACCATGCTAGGTGTACCGCGTATTGAATGGAGTGGTGCCTTAGGTCACACTCCTAATAGATTTATTTTTTTCCATAAGGCTCTATGTATGGTTTAGAAAGGTTGTTATGCATACTTATCGTATGCGAGAGATGCAAGTATGGATAGTCCTTCTGTTGATTCAATCCCAGTAGTATGGAATTTTCCCAATGTGTTTCCAGCTAATTTTCCGGGCATGCCACCTGGTAGGGACATTGATCTTTTGCCGAGCATTCAACCCATCTCTATCCCTCTATATCGCATGGCTCCTCCTAAGTTGAAGGAGTTGAAGGAGCAATTGTAGGAATTACTTGATAAGGGTTTTGTTCTGTCTAGTGTATCGCCTTGGGGTGCTCTTATGTTATTTGTAAAGAAGAATAATTGTTCTATGCGCATGTGTATTGATTACCGCCAGTTGAACAAGGTTACAATAAAGATCTGTTATCCTTTGCCTCATATTGATGATATGTTTGACCAGCTTCATGGTGCATTGGTGTTTTTAAGATTGATTGTGCTCAGTTTACCATCAACTGAAAATTCAGGAGCCAGATATCTCGAAGACTGCCTTCAGGACTAGGTATGATCATTACAAGTTCCTTGTTATGTCATTTGGGCGGACCAATTCCCCTGCAGCTTTATGCATTTGATGCATAATGTATTTCGACGATATCTTGACTCTTTTGTCATTGTCTTTATTGATGACATCCTAGTGTATTCCTGGAGTCGAGGAGAGCATGATTAGCACTTGGGGACAGTGCTCCAGACCTTAAGAGAGAAGAAGTTGTATGCTAAGTTCCCAAAATATGAGTTTTGGTTGGATTCTATGGCGTTCTTGGGTCATGTGGTATCGAGTAAGGGTATTCGGGTGGATCCGAAGAAGGTAGAGGCAGTGTAGAGTTGGCCCAAACCATCCACATCTACAAAGATCCATAGTTTTCTTGGCTTGGTGGGTTATCACCGTCATTTGTTTAGGGGTTTTCATCTATCGTAACACCTATGACTAGATTGACCCAAAAGGGTGCTAAATGTTAGTGGACATAAGAGTGTGAGGCGAACTTTCAGAAGCTCAAGATAGCTTTAACTACAACCCCAATTTTGATATTGCCCACCGGTTCGGGGTCTTGTACTATCTATTGTGATGCTTTGAGAGTTGGCCTTGGAGTAGTATTGATGTAAGATGGTAGAGTGATTGCCTACGCGTCCAAACAGTTGAAGATACGTGAGAAGACTTATCATGTCCATGATCTCGAGTTCACTGCCATTGTTCATGCTTTGAACATTTGGCTTCATTACTTGTATGGTGTGCCTTGTGAGATATATACTCCTCACCAGAGTTTACAACATCTGTTCAAGGAGAAGGACTTTAATTTGCGTTAAAGGAGATGGCCAAATTTGCTAAAGGATTATGACATCACTATCTTGTATCACCCGGACAAGGCCAATGTGGTGGCCGATGCTTTAAGCTGCGGGCAGAGAGTTTGGCTTATTTAACAGCAGCAGAGAGGCCTATGGCGATGGATGTTCAGGCCCCAACCAGCTATTTTTTGAGATTGGATCTTTCGGAGCCCATCCATTTCTAGCTTGTGTGGTCACTTGGTCTTCCTTGTTTGATCGTATCAGGGAGCGACAATATGATGATCCTCATTTTCTTGTCCTCAAGGACAAAGTGTTTCATGGTGATGGTCGAGATTGGCCATTGGCGAGGATGGAGTATTGAGGATGCAAGGTCGGGTATGTGTACCCAATGTTGATGGGCTTCAGGAGTTGATTCTAGAGGAGGCCCATAGTTTGTGATATTCCATTCATCTGGGTGCCGTGAAGATGTATCAAGATTTAAGGTAGCACTGCTTGTGGAGGCAGATGAAGAAGGATATAGTTCGGTTTGTAGCTTGGTGCCTTAATTGTTAGCAGGTGAAGTATAAGAACTAGAGACTAGGTGAATTGCTTCAGCATATAGAGATTCCGAAGTGGAAGTGGGAGCGAATCACCTTAGACTTCATATCTAAACTACCACGGACTTTAAAGAAGTTCGATGCCATTTGAGTTATTGTGGATCGGCTGACCAAGTCCGCGCATTTCATCCCTGTGTGTACTACCTACTCCTCGGAGTGGCTGGCGGAGGTTTATATCCGGGAGATTGTCCGTCTCCATGGTATTCCTATTTCTATTATTTCAGACAAAGGTACTCAGTTCACATCACAGTTCTGGAGAGCCATACAACATGATTTGGGTACTCGGGTGCGGTTGAGCACAACATTTCACCTTCATACGGAAGGGTAGTCCGAGCACACTATTTAGATTCTTGAGGATATGCTCCGTGTGTGTGATTGGGTTTGGAGGTTCTTGGGATCAATTCTTGCTATTGGCGGAGTTTGCCTACAAGAACATCTACCAGTGCAACATTCAAATGGCACCGTACGGGGCCTTATATGGTAGGCGATGTAGATCTCTGGTGGGCTGGTTTGAGCTGGGCGGGGCCAGATTATTGGACACAAATTTGGTTCAGGATGCTTTAGAGAAAGCCAAGGTGATTCAGGATGGACTCCGTACAGCCCAGTCCAGACAGAAGAGTTATGCGGATCAGAAGGTCCGTGAAGTTTCCTACATGATTGGAGAACGGGTTATGCCTCGGGTTTCGCCTATGAAAGGCGTTATGAGATTCGGTAAGAATGGGAAGCTGAGTATGAGGTTTACAGGCCCCTTTAAGATATTGAGACGTCTTGGGGAGGTTGCGTACGAGCTTACCTTACCTCCTACCTTGGTAGGAATTCATCTGGTATTTCATGTTTCTATGATCCGGATGTATCATGGTAATTCATTGCACTTGTTGGATTTCAGCTCAGTCCAGTTGAAGAGGGATCTATCTTATGTTGAGGAGCCAGTTGAAATTTTGGACAGGCAAGTCAGGAAGCCGAGGTCAAAGAACATTACATCTGTGAAGGTTCAGTGGCAGGCTCAGCTGGCTGAGGAGGCGACCTGGGAGACCGAGCAGGATATGCGCAGCCATTACCCTTATATTTTTACTACTTCAGGAATGTCTTTGTGCTTGTTCGAGGACGAACGAATGTTTGTGTGAGAGGATGTATCGACCCGGCCTATTGTTGACCTAAACTTTTGCACACATATCTCAAATCACGTAACGAATCTACAACAACTCTTGAAATTTCATTCTTACCCTCATATCAAAATCTCACCTAACAACCGGAATTTGCCAAAATACTACTTCGTCAATTCAAGCCTAATTCTACATCGGACCTTCAAAATCACTTCCGATCATGATCCTAAGTCACAAATTATCTTCCAAAGCTAATCGAATCACCGAAAATCACATCCGAACCCTCTAACTCATAAGTCAACATCCGATTGACTTTTTCAAACCAAACCTTCCTTAAAGAGACTAAGTGTCTCATTTCCTACCAAAACCTCTCCGAACCAACTCGATCATATAAGATACAGATAATGAAGCATAAAAAAGCTTAAAACGGGAAAACGAAGCGGTAACTCACATGACGACGGGTCAGGTCGTCACACCTTTACATAATTGTTAATGTATTTTTGCAGTTTACCTACAATAAAACTATAAAAATATATATATTATCTGGAATTTAATGAGTTTATACTTTATAAATCAGTAGGAAAATAGTTAAAAATATAAAATATTTTAGATGAAGTATTGTTTATTTTACAAAAAAAGGTATTGTTCAAATTCAAAAAATGAATATAAAAGAATCAAAACACATTGTTAAATAGATCTACAAATTATATACAAATGTAACTACAAAAAATCTACAATATTTATAATTGACGTTCAACAACCTATATGGTGAAAATAATGTTGATGGGGGTACTTTATATATTCAACAAATTGAATTTAAAAGCATCAAAATGGTTAGTTGCTGATGTTTACATATTATCTGCAAAAAAACAACAAACTAACTACATATTTTTTATTGACAGAATAATTGTATAAAAATTCAGTTGGAAAGAATTTATATGCTAAAAATAATGAAGATCGAGTATTATAAAGATTCAACAAGTGAATATAAACACAACAGGATATTTCCATTTGAACTACAATACTAGATTAAGAAAAAAAAAGAAAATAAGTGTAGTGCAAGTCTGCCACAATTAAAGAAGAATAAATTGTTCAAAAATTTGTCTACTATCTTTTTTATAAACTCGCATCAACTAAACAATTGTACTAAATGTTCCATACAAAATATTACAACTACTTCTTCTTTTTTTAGACTCATATTTTCTCATTCAAAGCTGGTGCACCTTTCCGCCTTGCCAATTTGCCTGTCACCGCACTATCACTAATTGCCCAATGTTCCTGCTTCTTTCTAGCATAATCCCAAAGAAGCGCTCCATAGTGTCTATGTGTTGGTCAATATCAGAAAGGTCTTTTGTTGGAATTGATAACTCTTCAAAACTAATAAACTCTGCAAAGGCAACAACAAATACACCACAATCGCTGCAAAAAATAAAAAAAATATCAATATTTACCAAACAATTAGAAAAAAGGTTAATTGTATAGAAAGAAAGAATATTTATGTTAAAGTGATCCTTTTTTATATTGTGGTATCTCTCCGACAATCCACTGAATGTTAAGAGGGTCGGTAACAGATTTCTTAGTGTATGCTTTTGTATTCTTGAAGTTGATATCTTTACGCTTCCCATAAAATCCGGTGCATGGCAAGTACAAAGGGATAATAATATAAAACTTGCCGGCACAAGATTCAACAAAAAGGTGATTGTGTGAAGGGACCATGGAATCATATGCATAAAGACACCTTTCTGCAATGTCAAAAACAACCAACACCCAATAGAATTTTTCTACAATATTGACGGGCATGGTGACATAATCAAATTTATCCCATGCAACATTTGCTAGTAGTCTATAGCCCAATATATATTCTGCTATAACAACTTCATGGGGTTTGACAACAGAAAACTTCTTTTCCCGAGGAGAAATTTGAAACTTTTCATACATCTGATCAATCCTAGACTTGAACACACAATCTGTTGTAGTAAACTTGATCTTATTGTGGGGCCATATTTGCCTCTTCTTCTTAAGTAATATATTACTCCCTCCGTTTCAATTTATGTGAACCTATTTCCTTTTTAGTCCGTGCCAAAAGAATGACCTCTTTCCTTATTTGGAAACAATTTACCTTTATGCAATGATTTATAGCCACACAAAATAAAGGTGCCTCATTTTACACCACAAGATCAAAAGTCTTCTCATTTTTCTTAAACTCCGTGCCCAGTCAAATGGGTTCACATAAATTGAAACGGAGGGAGTATAACATTAATATGCTTCAACAAAAACATGTTGCATTTATTCTACAATTTATCTTCAAATATTCTACACAAAACTACAAAATAACTACAATTCATACACAAACATAACACAAAGAATCTATCATTAAGAATACAAACTATCTACAAATTATCCACAAAATATTTATATATCAAATACATTGAATCTTACCGAGTCATTGAGGACTTGTCCTGGGTGTGCCAGGGAAAAGAACCATTCCTTCTTGTCAACCTTTTCCACTCCAAGATCCAACCATGGCTTAATTATGTTGTCCTTTATAGAATACAGAGCATTCCTTCTATATAAACAAATAAAAATTAAAATAAAATTGTTTAATGAAGTGAATATGTAGAAGATGAATACTGGCCTAAAAATATCAATTGTGAAACCTAATCTTTTTGAACCTTTGTCGGTACCATGGTGTAACCACTTGTAGAATTGATCCAACAACTCAGGGTCTACATTTTGACCAATAACACTAGTAAATGGGTGCTTGAGGTGAAAAATTTGAGGTCCAACCGAGGTACTTCCATCAGAACTGTATAAAAGAGAAATGGTGATTGACCATGCGTTCCCGACTGTCTTGTTCTATCTTGCTCCACGTGTGTTGTTTCATCTTGTATAGGCTCACTGAACTTAACCAACTGGGAGAAGTTATCAGACAGCTCGAAATCATCAAGCATAACCTCCTTATTCTCACCTATGGATTCTTCTGAATCATCTACATTCACATACTCTGCCTCTTCACCTACATTGTCATCTTCCAGATTCTGCTATTCGCTTTGAGTTGCTACTGTCACAATGTGAATTGGAGATTGTGCATGCATATCTTCCCTCTCCATAACACCATGTATATATATTTTAATATAATTGTAAAAATATTGAAAGAAAAAAAAATCTCTGAAAATAATTTCATACCTGCATTCTCTTCATCGACTGCCCCTTTAAAATGTGTATATAAATCAACACCTGCTTGATGATTTTTCACCAAGTGTACATTCAACATGTTCTGTTTTTTTTATTGAAAATGTTAAATCATATTGGATAGTATTGTCTTCACAATTTAAGAAAATACGAAGGTGTATCATAATATCTACATAAATATGTATAGCTGTGCCAATAAGTTAGATTTAATTGTACATATTGTGTATATATAATGTAGACAAATTATAGTTATGTTGTATATACTTTGTAGTTATTTTGTAGGTAGAAGTAGATATACTGGAGATATATTGTAGTTACCTGTTTTGCTCACCACTATTGAACTAGAATTACTGACTGTTCTTGTCTTTTGGTTGGTCAATGTTTTTTGTTGAACTCCCAACAAACTATAAGTTTTATATTAGTTTGGATATATATTTTAGAGGTGACATAAATAATTTTTTTAATATGATTAAAATTCAATTGTTACCTTTGCATCAACTTGATCATTTGGACGGTTTATCACCTGCAAAACAGTCTTGACTGAATCCTTTATTAGGTCTCGAAGGCTACCTAGTTCTTCAAACACATCTTTCCAAAATTTTGTCAAGCTTTTCATCGACCTGCATAATTAAAAAAATACATAGTTAAATTAGGAATTATGTCTTAAATACATTTAGAAAGAGATACAATATTATATATGTGACAACCCGACCCTTCGTCTCATGTGTCACTACCCCATTTTCTTTGTTTATTGCTTCTTCATGTTTCATTATCGTCATTTAATGAATTAAAGTCAAATCGGTTTGGTTTTGGTAGGAAATAAAATATTTAGTCTCTTTAAGAAAGGCTTAAGTTGGAAAAGTCAACCTGATGTTGACTATTGAGTTAGAGGACTCATAAATGAATTTCAGTTATCCGGTTAGCTTCAGGGGGTGATTTTTGACTTAGGAGTGCGATCGAAATTGGTTTTGGAAGCCCGATGTAGAATTAGGCTTGAATTGGCGAAGTTAGTATTTTGGCGAATTCTGGTTGGTAAGTGATATTTTGATCCGGGGTTCAAAATGGAATTCTGAGTTGTAGTAGTTCCATTAGGTGATTTTGGATGTGTGTGTAAAATTTTAGGTCATTCGGACGTATTTTGGTTAGGTTTTTGATCAAATGCGTATTTAGAAAGTTTTGAAGAAACTTAGGCTTGAATCCGAGGTGATTTATGATTTTAGCATTGTTTGATGTGTTTTGAAAATTGGAGCAAGTTTGAATAACGTTTTAGAATGGGTTGGTGATTTTGGTTGAGGTCCCGGGGGCCTCGGGGTGATTTCGGGTGGTCAAACAGACCATTTTTGGACCTATAGTATTGCAGGTTTTCAGTTGTGTTATTGTAGAAGAGTTGTTCATCGTGTTCATGTAGGGTGTGTCACGAACGTGTACAGTATGTTTGAGAGGCTTGGAAAACGGTCTTCGTATCCGCATAGCTCAGGGTCGTATTCGCGTAGGTAAGGGAATCTGTGCATCGCGTTCACGCAACAGGTAACGCGTTCGCGTAGTTGGAGGATTTAAGTCATCATGTTCGCGTACAGGAAGATATGTTTGCGTAGAGTAAAATTGTGGTCAACATTATTTGGTCATCGCGAACGCGTGGGTCTTGGACCGCGTTCTCGTAGTGTAATGCACCTGGGAAGAAGGGTTTTAATTAATTATTTCATCCGCGAGCCTATTTATTTTTCCTCCATTGTTGACCACCTTAAGAGTTTTTGGTAGAAATGGAAGGGGATTTTGACAGGAATTGATTGGAGATAAGTCTCGTGACCTAGAAACGTCATTTTATTGATGAATCAACCTTTAATTCTTGGAAAAATTGGGTAAAAATTGGAAGAGCTAGGGCATGGTTTTTGAAATAAAAATTTGGGATTTAAAAGGGCATTTGAACTTCGATTTTGGTAAATTTGATGTGTATGGACTCGTGGCGAGACAAGACAAGAAATCCGGTAATGTGAATTTTGTAATTTTTCGAGAAGTGGGTCCAGGGCTCAGGTTTTTCCAACTTCATGATTTTCTATGTTTTTCGAAATTTTTTTATTGGGTTATGTTCCATTAGCCTATTGTAACGTATTCCTTATGATTTTTATCATATTCGACGCGTGAGGAGGTCGATTCAAGAGGAAAAGGCATATCAAGCTAGATTTTGGGCCAACTTGAGGTGAGTAATTGATGTAGATGATGACCTGAGGGTTTGAAACCCTGGAATATCACATTGTGACGCTATATTGAGGCGAGACACGTACTCTATGACAAGTGCGGGGTCATTTGTGATTGGGGATTGTGACTTAGTCCGTCACGAGTGATGTTCATACTGTGTTCTTGAGTAGAAATTGTCTCGTAATCATCTTACTTAGATTTTATGGATATATTTGGGCTTCGTGCCGATCATTTGCATCCTTCAAGGATTATTATCAGTGTTTCCATATCACTTGGTATGTTAAATGATTTCAGTCCTGAGTTTAAACACTATTTTGAAATGTTCAGTCATATTTCTATGATTTAAAACGTAAACCACATTTTCCTGACATTGTGAGCTGAGAGTTGTTACTTTAATATTACCCGAGTGGTTTACGTGCATATTCTGGACTGAGTATGGATCGGGTTGCACGCGATAGTGATGTTACGTTGATATTGCGTTTGGGTAGTAGGAGCCACTCTGGAGCCTGAACCCCCATAATGAGCGCGCTAAATGGACCGAGCTACGCGCCGCAGAGGTCATATGCATTGCATTGCATTCATGCATTGATATTTATCTAATTTACATGCCACTGATTTGCTGCCGTTTCACCGTTAAATGTTTGTATTGCTAGTTATAGCTTTACATTGTAATATTTCGTGATTTCTCATCTTCAGTCATTATATATGTTTATTACTTACTGAGTTGGAGTACTCACTTTACTCCCTACACCATGTGTGTAGATATAGGTGTCCTGGAGGCTCAATAGAGTTATTGGCTGCTTTTAGATTCATTATGAAGTTGTCGAGGTAGCTGCCTGGCATCCGCAGGACCCAACTTCTCCCTTATCCCTTTGTTTTTCCGCATCCTAGACTTTCTTCTGTTTAGATTTTGCTACTCGGTTGTACGTAGAGGTTTTAGACTTGTGACCCCAGTTCTGTTGGGAGCTGTATTGACTTCTGTTATGGTTTTCGTACTATTTCTGTCTATTATCACTAGTTGAAACTATATTATCTCATAATTTAACTCTATTAAATGTTAGCGGGTTATGCATTTGGATTTGGGAGTATTTGAATGGTCGGACTTGCCTAACAATTGTGTTGGGCACCATCATGACCGAGATTTGGGTCGTGACAAGTTGGTATCAGAGCCTAGGTTACTAGGCCTCACGAGTTAGGAGCCGATTTAGTAAATCTCGCGGATCGGTATGGAGACGCTTGTATTTATCCTCGAGAGGCTGCACAAACCTTTAGGAAACACTTTGTATTTTTGAAATTCTTGTTGGGAAACTTTGTTGATCTGAGAACTAAACTTCTGTATTCTATTTTCACGCAGATGGCGAGAACCCATGCTTACGGATGTGGCGGACGACCACCATTACCACCCACTAGAGGCTATGGGCGCGATCGTGGTCGTGGTCGAGACAAACAAGTAAGGGCAACACCTGCAGATCCACCAGCTGCCCCGGTTCAAGACCAGCCTCCAGTTGTAGATGCTCCACAGCACATGTTCAGGCACCGGCAGTGCCCATTGTGATTCCTGGTCTCCAGGAGGCTTTAGCTTAGATACTATCCATCTGCACTAGCCTGGCTCAGGTAGTCTCAGCCACTATTGCAGAAACTACCTCACAGACCGGGGGTGGTCATCAGACCCCCGCTGCTCGCACACCTAAGCAAGTTGTTTAGGGATTGTAGACATCGGGAGTAGCCCCAGCTCAGCTAGTTGCATCGGTTGCCCCAATTGCACCTGTTGCACCAGCTCCAAATTTTGTGGTTCTAGCTATGCCAGACGATGAGCAGCATCGACTGGAGAGGTTCTGTAGGCTCCAGCCTTTGATGTTCAGTGGTGCGGAGGGCGAGGATGCCCAGGGATTTCTAGACAAGTGTCAGCGTATGCTTTGTACCGCAGGGATTTTGGAGTTGAGTGGAGTGGATTTTACTACTTTCCAGTTCACAAGGCCTGCATTTACATAGTGGTAGAATTTCAAGAGGTGTAGGCCTGTTGGTGCCGCGCCCCTCACATGGCAGTAGTTTTCTACTCTCATTCTAGAGAAGTATGTCCCACAGACTCACCGAAAAGAGTTGCGGAGTCAGTTTGAGTGGTTGGTTCAGGGGGACATGTTTGTGACCTAGTACGAGATGAGGTTTACCCAGTTAGCTCGGCATGCTACTTGGATGATCTCGATAGATCAGGAGAGGATTATGAGGTTCGTGGATGACCTCAACTATTCACTTTGTATTTTGATGACCATAGAGAGGGTTATGGGTGCCTTATTTGAAGAGGTAGTTGACATGGCTCGAGAGATCGAGACGGTTCACCGTAGGGAGCGTGAGGAGAGGGAGGTCCAGAGGCCTCGAGGTTCAGGTAGTTTTAGTGGTGCTCCGTCGAAGGGCCCGTTCCAGCGTGGTAGAGGTCATTCCTTGAGGCCTCCTCACTGAAGTTATCTAGAGTATAGTGGGGCTTCTTCAGGTCGTGGTCCTCAGGGATTTCAGTAGGGCATGCCTTTAGTTAGTGCCCTCCTAGCACAGAGCTCTACTCCTGCCTCTTCAGCCTAGGGTTCTTCAGCAGCGAGGGGTTCCCTTCAGTCCCCTTCTCCAGCACTAGGCAGTTGCTTCGAGTGCGGTGAGTTTGGCCATATGAGGAGATAGTGTCCTCGTCTTCATGGTGGTAGACCTTAGTAGAAGGATCAACCCTCCTCTTCTACTCTATCTACTTCAGTACCCGCCCAGTTAGGTAGGGGTTGGGGGCCAGACAGCTAGGGGCCGCCCTAGGGGTGGAGACCGATCTGTTGGTAGTCAGGCTCTATTATATGCTCTCCCAGACATGAGGGATGCCATTGCATCAGATGCTGTTATTAGAGGTATTATCTCAGTTGCCACAAGGATGCCTCTATTTTGTTTGATCCCGAATCTACCTACTCTTATGTGTCTTCATATTTTTCCTATCATCTAGGTACGACCCATGGTTGTCTTGCTTTGCCCGTGCATGTATCTACCTCGGTGGGCAATACTATTATAGTAGACCATGAGTATCGGTCTTCTCTGGTGACTATTAGGGGTCGAGAGACCCGAGTTGATTTGTTTTACAGTGCATGGTAGATTTTGATGTTATCCTGGGCATGGATTGGTTATCTCCGAGCCATGCTATTCTGGACTGTCATGCCAAGACATTCACATTGGCCACACCGGGTGTTTCGAGGATTGAGTGGCATGGTATGACTGACTATGTACCCAGCAGGGTGATCTCTTTCCTAAAGGCCTAGCGGATGGTTGGGAAAGGCTTTTTATCGTATTTGGCTTTTGTGAGAGATGTCAGAGCTGAGACTCCTAGTCTTGATTTTGTTCCCGTTGTCAGGGATTTCCCTGATATGTTTCCAACAGACATGCCGGTCATGCCGCTTGACAGGAACATTAATTTCGGTATTGATCTGGTGCCGGGTTTTTAGCCCATCTCTATTCCTCCCTATCGTATAGCACCAATAGAGTTAAAGAAGATGAAGGAGAAACTTCAGGAACTCCTAAATAAGGGGTTCATTCGCCCGAGTGTGTCACCATGGGGTGCACCTGTCTTATTTGTGAATAAGAAGGATGGCACAATGAGAATGTGCATTGATTATAGACAACTAATCAAGGTGACAATGAAGAACAAGTATCCACTACCTCGTATTGATGATTTGTTTGACTAGCTCCATGGGGAAAAAGTATTCTCCAAGATTGATCTTCGTTCAGGCTATCACCAGCAGAAGATTAGGGATTTAGATATTATGAAGACGACTTTCTGGACAAGATATGTGCACTATGAGTTTTTTGTTATGTCTTTCGGGCTGACTAATTCACCAACCGTGTTCATGCACTTGATGAACAATGTATTTCAGCCGTATCTGGATTAATTTGTGATTGTGTTTATTGATGACATCTTGGTGTACTCCCGTAGCCAGAAGGAGCACGCACATCATTTGAGAGTGGTACTGTAGAGACTGAGGGAGGAGAAACTTCATGGAAAGTTCTTCAAGTTTAAGTTTTGGCTTGGTTCTGTGGCTTTCCTGGAGCACATGGTGTCCAGTGATGGTATTCAGGTTGATCCGAAGAAGATATAGGCGATGCAGAGTTGGCCTAGACCGTCCTTAACCATTGAGGTTCGAAGTTTCCTCGATTTGGCAGGTTATAATTACCGATTTGTTTAGGGTTTTTCATCTATTGCTTCGCCCTTAACCAAGTTGATGCAGGAGAATGCACCATTTGTATGGTTGGATGAGTGCGGGGAGAGCTTTCAGAAGCTCAAGACAGCTTTGACCACAACTCCAATATTGGTATTGCCATCAGCTTTAGGTTCTTACACTGTGTATTGTGATGCTTCAATAGTTAGGATTGGATGTGTGTTGATGTAGGACGGTAGAGTTATTGCATATGCTTCTTGTCAGTTGAAGCCCCATGAGAAGAACTATACTGTACATGACTTGGAGTTGGTTGCTATAGTTCATGCTTTGAAGATTTGGAGACATTATTTATATGGCATATATTGTGAGGTATTCACTGATCACCGCAGTCTTCAGCATCTGCTCAAGCAGAAGGATCTTAATTTGAGGCAGCACAGTTGGCTTGGGTTACTCAAGGACTATGATATTATCATTTTGTATCATCCGGGAAGGCCAATGTAGTGGCCGATGCTTTAAGCCGGAAGGCGGTGAGTATAGGTAGTTTGGCATACATTCTAGTTGGGGAGAGGCCCTTCATAGTTGATATTTAGGCTTTGGCCAATCGAATGATGAGGTTAGATATTTCAAAGCCTAATCGGGTGTTGGCTTGTGTGGTTTCTGGATCTTCCTTGTATGACCGCATTAGAGAGTGCCAGTATGATGACCTGCATTTGCTTGTCCTTAAGGATAGGGTGCAACATGATGATGCCAGAGATGTGACTACTGATGATGATGGTGTGTTGAGGATGCAGGGCTGAATTTGCGTGCCCAGTGTGAATAGGGTTCGGGAGTTGATATTAGAAGAGGCCCAGAACTCGCGGTATTCTATTCATCCGGGTACCGCGAAGATGTATCAGGATTTGAGGCAGCACTACTGGTGAAGGACAATAAAGAAAGATATTATGAGTTATGTAGCTCAGTGTCTCAACTTTCAGTAGGTCAAATACGAGCATCAGAGGCCTGGTGGCGTATTTCAGTGGATGGATATCCTATAGTGGATGTGGGTGAGGATTACTATGGATTTTGTGAGTGGTCTCCCTTGTACCTCGAGGAAGTTTGATTTGATTTGGGTGATTTTGGATAGGCTAACCAAGTCCGCGCATTTCATTCGGTGTGTACTACCTATTCTTCGGAGTGGCTGGCAGGGATGTTCATTCGAGAGATTGTACGGTTGCATGGGGTCCTAGTTTCTATTATCTCAGATATGGGTACTCAGTATACTTCTCAGTTTTAGAGAACTTTTTAGCGAGAGTTGGGCACCCAGGTTGAGTTGAGCACATCGGTTCATCCTTAGATGGACGGGCAGTCCGAGCATATTATTCTGATATTAGAGGACATGTTGCGTGCCCGTATTATCGATTTTGGGGTTCTTGGGCAGAGTTCTTGACACTTGCAAAGTTTTCCTACAACAACAACTATCAATCCAGTATTCAAACGGTGTCGTATGAGGCCTCATATGGGAGATGGTGTAGATCTTCGGTCGATTGGTTTGAGCCCGGCGAGGCTAGGCTATTGGGAACACAGTTGGTTCAAGATGCCTTAGAGAAAGTGAAAGTGATCCAGGAGAGGCTTTGTACAGCTTAGTCACGTCAAAAGAGTTATTCAAACCGAAGGGTTCGAGATGTATCTTATATGGTGGGCTAGAAGGTCTTGTTGAAGGTTTTACCTATGAAGGGCATTGTGAGGTTTGGGAAGAAAGGGAAGCTGAGTCCACGGTTCATTGGACCTTTTGAGATACTTAGGAGTATTTGGGATGTGGCCTATATGCTTGCTTTTCCACCCAGCTTGTCGGGGGTTCATCTAGTATTCCATGTTTTTATGCTCCGAAAGTATGTTGGGGACCCGTCTCATGTGTTAGACTTCACCACGATTCAGTTGGATGACCTATGATGTGGAGCCAGTGGCTATTTTGGGTCGATAGGTTCGAAAGTTAAGATCAAAGGATATAGCTTCGGTAAAGGTGCAGTGGAGAGGTCGGCCCATGGAGGAGGCTACTTGGGAGACCGAGCAGGAGATGCGGAGCAGATATCCTCACCTATTTGAGGCTTCGGGTATATTTCTTGACCCGCTCGAGGATGAGCGTTTGTTTAAGTTGGGGAGGATGTGACGACCTGGCCCGTCGTCTTATGTGTCACTGCCTCATTTTTCTCATTTATTGCTTTTTCATGTTTCATTATCGTCATTTGGTGAATTAGAGTCGAATCGATTTGGTTTTGGTAGAAAATGAGACATTTAGTCTCTTTAAGGAAGGCTTATGTTGGAAAAGTCAACCGGATGTTGACTATTGAGTTAATGGGATTGGATGTGAATTTTGATGATTCGGTTAGCTTTGGGGGGTGATTTGTGACTTTGGAGTGCGATCGGAATTGGTTTTGGAGGCCCGGTGTAGAATCGGGCTTGAATTGGCAAAATTAGTATTTTGGCGAATTCCGGTTGGTAGGTTAGATTTTGATCAGGGGGTTGGAATGGAATTCCGAGAGTTGCAGTAGTTTTGTTAGGTGATTTTGGATATGTGTGTAAAATTTGAGGTCATTCGGAGGTGTTTTGGTTGGGTTTTTGATCAAATGCGTATTTTGGAAGTTTTAAAGAAACTTAGGCTTGAATCCGAGGTGATTTGATGGTTTTTGTGTTGTTTGATGTGTTTTGAAGATTGGAGCAAGTTTGAATAACATTTTAGGATGAGTTAGTGCTTTTGGTTGAGGTCCTAGGGGCCTCGTGGTGATTTTGGGTGGTCAAATGGACCATTTTTGGACTTATAGTATTGCAGGTTTTCAGTTGTGTTATTGCAGAAGAGTTGTTCATCGCGTTCGAGTGGGGTGTGTCATGAACGCGTAGAGTATGTTTGAGAGGCCTGGAAAATGGTCTTCATATTCGCGTAGCTCAGGGTTGCGTTCGCGAAGGTAAGGGAATCTATGCATCGCGTTCACGCAACAGGTAGCACGTTCGCGTAGTTGGAGGATTTAAGTCATCCCGTTCGTGTACTGGAAGACGCGTTCGCGTAGAGTAAAATTGTGGTCAACATTATTTGGTCATCGCGAACGCGTGGGTCTTGGACCGCGTTCTCTTAGTGTAAGGTACCTGGGTAGAAGGGTTTTAATTGATTATTTCATCCGCGAGCCTATTTATTTTTCCTCCATTGTTGACCACCTTAAGAGCTTTTTGGTAAAAATTGAAGGGAATTTTGACGTGAATTGATTGAAGGTAAGTCTCGTGACATAGAAACATCATTTTATTGAAGAACACCTTTAATTCTTAGAAATATTGAGTAAAAATAAAGAGCTAGGGCTTGGTTTTTGAAATGAAAATTTGGGATTTCAAAGGGCATTTGAACTCCGATTTTGGTAAATTTGACATGTATGGACTAATGGAGAGACGAGACGAGAAATCCGATGATTTGAATTTTGTAATGTTTTAAGAAGTGGGCCTGGGGCTCGGGTGTTTCCAACTTTATGATTTTTGATGTTTTTCGAGTCTTTTCGACTGGGTTATGTTCCATTAGCCTATTATAACGTATTCCTTGTGATTTTTATTAGATTCGACGCGTGAGAAGGTCTATTCAAGGGGAAAGGCAAAGCGGGCTAGATTTTGGGCCGGCTTGAGGTGTGTAATAGATGTAGATGATGACCCGAGGGTTTGAAACCCAGGAATATCACATTGTGACGCTACATTGAAGCAAGACATGTACTCTGTGACAAGTGCGGGGTCGTTTGTGATTGGGGATTGTGACTTAGTCCGTCCCGAGTGATGTTCATACTGTGTTCTTGACTAGAAATTGTTTGGAAATCATTTTACTTGGATTTTATGGATATATTTAGGCTTCATCCCGATCATTTGCATCCTTCGGGGATTATTATCACTATTTCCATATCACTTGGCATGTTAAATGATTTTAGTCCCGAGTTTAAACACTGTTTCGAAATGTACATCCATATCTCTAAGATTTGAAACTTAAACCACATTTTTCTGACATTATGAGCTGTGAGCTTCTACTCTAATATTACCCGAGTAGTTTACGTGCATATTCTGGATCGAGCATGGATCGGGTTGTATGCCACAGCGATGCTACATTGATATTTCGCTTGGGATGTAGGAGCCCCTCTGAAGTCTGAACCCCCACAGTGAGCGCATGTACCCAAATGGACTTGGGTTGCATGCCACAGCGGTCATATGCACTGCATTGCATTCATGCATTGATATTTATCTGATTTACCTGTCATCGATTTGCTGCTATTTCACCGTTAAATGTACTGAATTGCTAGTTATAGCTTTACAATGTAATATTTCATGATTTCTCATCTTCAGTCATTATATATGTTTATTACTCATTGAGTTGGAGTACTCACTTTACTCCCTACACCATGTGTGCAGATACAGGTGTCCCAAAGGCTCAGTAGAGTTATTGGCTGCTTTCAGATTCATTTTGGAGTTGTCGAGGTAGCTGCTGGCATCCCCAGGACACGACTTTTCCCGATCACTTTGTTTTTCCGCATTCTAGACTTTATTCTGTTTAGATTTTGCTACTCAGTTGTACATAGAGGCTCTAGACTAGTGACCCCAGATCTATTGAGAATTGTATTGATAACTGTTATGGTTTCCGTACTATTTCTGTCTATTATTACTGGTTGAAACTATATCATCTGATAATTTAACTCTATTAAATGGTAGTGGGTTATGCATTTGGATTTGGGAGTGTTTGAATGGTCAGGCTTTCCTAGCAATTGTGTTGGGCGCCATCATGACCGGGATTGGTGTCGTGACAATATATACATCACAATGCCTTTTAGGACTACATGTTACCTTCTCAACACCTCTTTTTAACTTTTTATTTTATGAAGAATAGACTCATTCTCCTCTTTTCCAATTGATTCTTTGGGTTCCAATGGAAGAGTATCAACTTTTGGAGTCTTAGAAACATGTTCAACCTCTTCAATTGTGTACTCAACTTTATCAGGCAAAAACATCACCGAAAGCTCTTCAGGTGATTCATTTATGTTGGTGAACTGAATGATGAAAAAAATAAATTAGCTTGTTTAAGGCAGAGTATGTATATAAATTGTAGATATCTTGTAGTTAAAATTGTATTGTCATAAATAAAGACCGTTTACCTTTATCCATTCAGCCTTGATCATTAGTCTTCAATTACTGCTAACCAAATATGACCTTTAATAGCTGACCAGTTTAGTATGCGAGGGATTGAATTAGAAATCTTTGTAGCTATATAATATATTGACGGAGGAGCAACACTCATACAACCATACTTGCATGGCTAGGGGGAATCCTTGAATGAGATAAGAATGAACGAAAGGATTTAGCCTGTGTCTAACTGATTCAATCAACTGCCTGTAAGACTAAATACCCCATGGAAATGACTGCACTTACCGGATTCCACCAAATAAAACCTAAAATGATCTACCAACCCAATATGGTCTCTCTCTGATGGAAAAATTGAAGAATTCTATGAGATATATAATACATAACTTTACTGCATCCTCATAATTGACCCGACTTTTGTTGGTTACTATCTGTTTTAGGTATGTCTTCTCCACTTTTACCTTGTTTGGAAAGTAACTACTCATTATCTTACTGACATAATTAGGGGTGTAACCAAACTCTCTCAATCCAAAATTTAACCTCTCACCTTTTAACTAAGCTAAAAAATAGAAAGCATCGGATAATTTCAATTCATACTTTATAAGAAGATGAATAGTTTGATTCTGCATGCATATGGAAATGACAGTAAATAACCAAAGCATGTCTCTTTGAACAGCTTCAAACTATTTGGAGACAAAAGCACTTTAATTTGGCTAGGAATGCTAGGATCACGTAATGTCTGGAATCTAAGCACCCCATAATCAATATTATGGGTATGCAAAACAATATTTCATTCTGCAAAATTCAACAAATGTAATCGAGCATTAATACGCTAATTACAAAGCACTGATACATTTGTATTTTATCTACAAAATAACTTCAAACATATACAATATTACAACATGTTAACTAGATCAACAAATCTGAAATTAATCTTCAAAATTAAAACAAATAATTTTGCATTAATTGTCGCGACCCTAGTTTGCCATCCGTAAACTGTCGTGACGGCCCCTAGTCCCTACGACTAGGTAAGCCTAACAAATACGGAAAAATAATAGAAACCTTGTGGAAACTATAACTTAAATCATAAATTTAACAAAATGGAAATGAAATATAAAATACCACCCGGCAGATACAACACAATATCTCAAACTTCTACAATACTATCCCAAAACCTGAAAACTCACGGGAACACAAGTTGAGAGAAAGCTCTGAAACACACCCGAGACCCCGGGACCACAACCAAAAGCACCAATATAACCTAAAACATCGTTTGAACTTGTCCCAACCTTCGAAATGCTACAAACAACAGCAAAATACCTATTTTCATCAAATTCAAACTTAAAATTTTCAAAAACTCCTAAAACACATTTTCGATAAAAAGTATACCAAACCTCGTCCGAATGACTTAAAACTTTGCATGCACATCCCAAATGACATAACAGAACTACTGCAACTCTTGGAATTTCATTCCGACCGCTGGATTAAAATCTCACTATCGAAACGGGAACTTCCAAAATTCAACCTTCGACATTTCAAGCCTAAATTAGCTACAGACCTCCAAAACACATTTCAAATATGCTCCTAATAACGAAATCACCTAAAAAAGCTAATAAAAACATCGGATTTCCATTCCGAGGCCGTCTTCCCACTGTTCGGTCCATGGTCAATATCCCAACACTTAAGCTCTCATTTAGTGATTAAGTGTCCCAAAACTCTCAAAACTCAAAACTGAATATCCCAGAAAATTTAGTTAGCAGAAATAAACTTGGGAGAAGTAGTTAATAGGGAAGCAGGGCGTAAATTCCAAAACAGACGGGGCACGAGATAAACTATATGTTGGAAGAGTGCTAAGTGAAGGCTGACTCTGCTGAGAACCATGATAACCAAGACCTGAAGATGCCCCGCAATACTCAGGACAAGTCGACTGAGCGGGCCTAAAAGAACGACCCTTATCATGCTAGAACTGGCCCCTCGAAGGAGCCCCACTGTAACTGCCAGAACCTTGAGGCCTTTTGTCCTCCCTCTCCTCTCGATCCTAGCATTGAACCGCCTCAATCTCTCTAGATATATTAACCACCTCCTCGAATGAAACACTTAATACTCTCTCTCTAGTCATAAGGATACGTTAAGGCCATAAACAAATCTCCTAATCCACTCACGATCGGACAGAACCATCCAGATGGCATGACGAGCCAACTCTGAAAAACTCATCTCATACTGGGACATAGTCATATCTCCTTGTCGTAGCCACTCAAACTGCCTGGCAGCTCCTCTGTGCGGGACTGCAGTACATACTTCTCCAAGAAGAAAGTGGGGAACTCCTGCCAAGTCAAAGGTGCTGCACCAGTCTGCCTACGCCTCTCATATTCCTTTCACGAAGTGAAGGCTACCCAGTAAACTAAAAGGTGGTAAATTCCACACCACTAGACTCCAGAATCCCTGTTGTACGAAGTATCCGCTGACACCTATCAAGAAAACCTTGGGCATCTTCGCCCTTAGCACCACTGAATGTCAGTGGCTGGAGTCTACCAAACCTCTCGAGGCAATGCTGCTCATCATCAGGCATAGATGGAACCCTAAACTCCTACATTGGTATAACTAGTTGAGTTGGAGGTACCTCTGGAGTCTGTAATCCCTGGACTACCTGCTCAAGTCTGCAGGCAGTGGGGGTTTGATTGCCTCTCCCAGCCTGCGAAATAGCTGCTACTGTGGTGGCTGAAACTGCCTGAGCCAGGCCAGTGCAAACTGTTAAAATCTGAGCCAATGTCTCCTAAAGACCCAAAATCATGATGGGCACAACTAGTGCCTGAACTGGTGATGTTGGAGCTTGATCCTGAGCTGGGGCAACTGGAGGATGCACAGGTGCTGCCCCTGCTGCTCTGCCTCTGCCATAACCACGACTACGTCCATGGCCTCTGGTGGCTTCAGTGGGTGGTACCGGTGGTCATCATTCACGTCTGGTAGCTCGTGTCCTCTATCTGTGAGAGGATAGAAGAAAGAGAAATTTTGTACTCGGATCAACAAGTTCGTACGACAAGAATTTCAAGAATGTGAAGTTTTCCTAAAGGTTCTGTAGCCTCCCAAGGATAAGTACAAACATCTCTGTACTGTTCCATAAGACTCTATTGAACCAGCTCATGACTCGCGAGACCTAGTAACCTATGCTCTGATACCAACTTATCACGACCCAACTCCCAAACCCGATCATGATGGCGCTTTTCGTGAAGACAAGGCCAGCCAAAACAACACAATTTTAAAACAATTAATTAACATTAACAATTCTAACATATGCTTAATATAGCAAATAATGCAAAACAATGATAATAACAAGGGAAACCATCCTGACACAGCCCAAACTCGGGTGTCACAAGTCATAAGCTACTACTGAGTTTGCTATAAGTCTACAAAGTGTAATATCCCATAAAATAGTCTAAAGAAAATACAAATGACATAAGATATGGGAGACAAGGATTTGGTCGTTTTTTTATCAAATGCGTGTTTTGGAAGTTTAGAAGAATTTAGGCTTGAATCCGATGTAATTTGATGGTTTTGGTATTGTTTTTGGCGTTTTGATGATTGGAGAAAGTTTGAATGATGTTTTAGGATGGGTTGGCACTTTTGGTTGAGGTCCAGGGGGCATCGGGGTGATTTTAGATGGCCATCGAATTTTGGACATGCAGCATCTCATAAGTTTGTTGGTTCTGGTATTTCCACATCTGCGGAAAATGGGCCGCAAATGCGGTTCCACATATGCGAAAAGGGGATAGCAGGTGCGGATATTAGCTATTGAGGGATTTCCACAGAAGCGGATGATTTCCGTAGGTGCGAATTTATGACACAGAAGCAGTTCTTGGCAAATAGTTAAGCATTGCAGAAGCGGAAGAATTTCGCAGAATCATAGAAGAGGTTTATTGATCGAAGAAGCAAAAATGTCTGGGCAAAAAGGGGTTTTAAAGTTTCATTTTGTTCTGTGAGCTAAGTTATTTTTCCACCATTTTTGAACATCCTTAAGAGATTTTGGATGAGAATTGAAGTAGATTTTGACTGGGGTTGATTGGAGGTGAGTTCTATGACCTAAACACATTATTTAATGGTAGAATGAACCTACAAATTCATGAGAATTTATTCAAAAAGGGGAAGAACTATGGCTTGGGTTTTGATATTTCAAATTAGGTTTTGATGGGTCATTTAAGCTCGGATTTGGGAGTTCTTGATATGTATAGACTCGTGGCAAGATAAGATATCCGTTGATGAACAATTTTCTGGAATTCGAGAAGTGCGCCCAGGGCTTGGGTTTTGCAAATTTCGTGATATTCGATGTTTTTTGATTCTTCTCAATTGGGTTATGTTCCCTTAGCCTATTGTGATGTATTCGTTGTGGTTTTGATCAGATTCGATGTGTGAGGAGGCTGATTTGAGAGACAAGGGCATAGAGAGCTAGGATTTTGGCCGGCTTGAGGTGAGTAATGATAGTAAATGATATCTTGAGGGTTTGAAACCCAGATTTGCACAACGTAGTGCTATGTTGAGGTGAAACACACGCTTTATGACGAGCGCAGGGTTATTAACTACTAGGGATTGTGACTTGGTCCATCCCGATTGATATTTTTACCGCGTATTTAAGTGAGATATGTTTGTTATCAACATGATTTGGGCTTATTGCCATATTTTGGGCTTCATGCTGGCTACTTGAGTCCTTCGTGGATTATTATCACTCTTTTCTCACTATTTGATATACTACTTGAACTCAGTCCTATTGATTAAACTATTTTACATACTCAGTCACTTTAATTGAATTTTGAGACTTAAATGATATTTCCACTATAGTTTGACTGAGCACTACTATTTTATTGATGCCCGATGGGCTTATGCTGTTTTCTGGACTAAGTGAGGCCGAGGGCCTGAGATACATTTATATTCCACGAGGTGGCTAGAGTGATGTGAAGAGGCTTTCTGGCCTTGTGAGTGATGTGATGAGGCTTTCAGGCCTTATGAGTGATGTGAGAAGGCTTTCATGCCTTACATTGATGTAGATCTTGGGTCATAAGGGGCCCCTTTCGGAGTTTGCACACCCACAATGAGCGCGGGTACCCATATGATCTGAAAGTGAGTCCGAGGGGTTGATGCTATGTTGAGTGACTGATATTGAGCCCGAGGGGTTGATACTATTCTGAGCGATTGATACTGGGCCCGAGGGGAATATTTCTACTCATTATTTACATGTTTTACCTAATTTACCTATTTTTTAAAAGGCTATTTCATTGACTCTTTACTATTTTTACTGTTTAAGCGATTTAGTGCCTGATATAAAGTTGCCTTGTGCATTTATGTATTTTTATGCCTTCGATAATTATTTATTATTATTACTTACTGGGTCGGAGTACTCACATTACTCCATGCACCATGTGTGCAAATATAGGCATAGTAGAGTCCACACCTAAACACTGATTCCTTCCAAACCAGGCAGTGAGTTGTAGTTACGATGTAGCTGTTGACGTCCGTAGCCCTTTGTCTTCTCTATCTTACATCATTTATGTTTCCTTCAGACTACTATATCGGATATTATATTTTGTAGACTTATAGCAAACTCTGTAGTAGCTCATGACTTGTGACACCCCGGTTTGGGGTATGTCGGGATGGTATCCTTTGCTATTATCGTTGTTTCCGTATTGATAACTATTTTACACGTGTTTTGGATTTTTTAATGTTAATTATTTGTTAAAAGACATGTTTGCGTTGTTCTGGCTGGCCTTGTGTTCACGAGAGGCGCCATCACGGCCGGGTTTGGGAATTGGGCCGTAACAAAAGGATTCCATAGATCGTATATTCTAAATTATATATATAGAAACCATTCATAAACAAATCAATCTATGAAAGTATTGTGTCAATACAGAAAAATCCTAAGTAACTACATTATGATCTTACAAAACACCAACAATTACATATTAAAATCTATTATCCAGAACTAACCAACAAATTTTATGAAATATTCTGTTAACTACATAAAATTTTATTTCTTTTTGGGTGCATTCTTGAAAGATCTTTTGTTATGCCATTCTCCTCCGCAGTTGCCACATGAATGTCACGACCCAAACCCCGGTCATGATGGCGCCCAACACATTGCTAGGCAAGCCCGACCATGTTTTCCGTATTACCAGTCAATTATTAATTAATATTGATCAATTAAAATTAATAGCTTTTTTTCATAACAAAACAACAAGTGCGGAAACAAAATACACAAAATACAGCCCAACAATCACGGTGTCACAAGTCTGAGCCTCTAACAGATGAAAAATATCCTATACAATCCAAGTCTAGATAGAATAGTAAATGACAAAATGATAGAGAGGGAGAGATCATGTCCTGCGGACGCCGGCAGCTACCTCGAAGTCTCCTCGGAATAACGACAACGAAGTAGCTGCGATAGCTCAACTGCCCTCCTGAACACCTAGATCTGCACAGAAAGTGCAGGGGGAGTGGGGTGAGTATATTTCAACTCAGTGAGTAATAATAATAAATAACAACTGAAAATGAGAACACCTGTACTATCACTAAATAGTTCTAAGGGTAACCTTACAGGTAAGTCATCTCTCAGTTTAAATCTCTTTTGAAAATAATCTTTTCAATAGTTATGAAAATGATTTCAAAACAGATAGTACTAATAAGCACAGAAAAATCCGCCCTTTGGGCACAAATACCATAGTATGATAGGGTAAAAGACAAATAAATATACCAGATAAGTACATAAAAGTCCGCCCCTCGGGAAATATCTCAAAATAGTACCAGCCCCTCGGGCTCACTCTCAACAACACTCTTAGCCCCTTAGGCTCTCTCTCTTAGATCACTCTCAGAACAGTATCTTATAGTATCCGCTATGGCGTGCAGCCAGATCCACATATCGCTGCGGCATAAGCCCGATCCATATGGGTACCCGCACTCACTGTGGGGGTGCAGACCCCGGATGGGCTCCTACAGCCGAAACGTTATATCATTGTGGCGTATATACATATATATATATATATATATATATATATATATATATGTGCAGTCCAATCCAATATATGTATATGTATATACTGCTGCGGCGTGCAGCCCGATTTGGTATATATATCAATACCTCACAAAGGGTCTTCGACCCCAACTCAGTCAATATAGACTTGGCCTCTCGAGCCCACTCAGCTAGAACAGGGTATTCAACCCCAGGTAGTCCCACTTAGAGTACATATCTAGTACTGGTTCATGATATGCTATACAGCTATGAATACAACTGAGTATATGTGTTCAACATAATATAAGGGTCACTTAGCTCTACAGCATTCCCTAACACTCTACAGATCGGTACAAGGCCCCAAACACGGCTACTAGCCCAATTACACAAATATAAGCTCAATCTCAGTCATTATACACAATAAGCAATCAGTCGGGAAGGACCAAGTCCAAATCCCCAGTCACAATACCACCACGCTCGTCACATGACGCGTGTTTCATCTGAGCATAGCACTGTATAGTGGAAGAACGGGGTTTCAAACCCTCAGTACATTATTTATTACCACCACTCACCTCGAATCGACAAAAGTCATAGCTCACCTTGCGCTTGCCTCGCAAATCAACCTCCTTCGATGCCAAATCTGATAAAAATTAATAATAATACATCAAAATAGGCTAAATAACACAACCCAATCGAAATAACTCGATTTATACCAAAACTCACGAAGTTGCCAAAATTCCGACTTTCGGTACGCATCTTAGAAAATTACAAAATTTACAATTTCAAAATCCTCGTCTCAACACGAGTCCATGCATATAACGTTTATCAAAATCGGACTCCGTCTACCCCTTCAAATCAATGAATTTCAATAACCCAGGCTTAGAGCAAAACCTCCATTAATACACCCTCATACCTCCATTTTCAAGTGTTAAATTCATAATTTATCAATGCAAAATCATAAATTGAGTCCATAGTTGTTTTACCTGAAGAACCCTCTTGATTTTCTCCTCAAAATTGCCCAATCCGTCTCTTAAAACCAAGCCCTAAATGTGTTATGACTTATGAAATTTCGACCCCTTCTGTTTTTAACACAGACACGATTTTTGCTTCTGCGATCTTGGACTCGCACCTGCGAGTCCGCTTCCGCGGCATATTTGTCGCTTCTGCGACCCTCACTTAACCGTCCATTTTTGCTTCTGCGGTCCACGTCTCGCACCTGCGAGACCGCTTAAGCGAACAATTCTTCGCTTCTGCAAAAATTTACCGGCTGCTTTACTTCCGCTTCTGCGTCCATGGGCTCGCTTCTGCGAGACCGCTCCTGCGAGTCTCTATCCGCTTCTACGGAATTTGCCTGCCTTGGTCCAAACTCGCTTCTGCGAGACAAATATCGCCCTTGCGGATCCGCTTCTGCGGTTCCCCATCCGCAGAAGCGAAAACACCAGAAGCCAAGATCTCAAACCTGCTATAACTCCAATATTCTCCCGTTTAATCTCCCAAAAACATCCCGAGGCCCCCGGGACCGCAACCAAAAGCACAAATACCTCAAATTACCTCAGTCAAAACTTGCTCGCAACATAAAAACACCATCATAAACATCAAAATCACTATTTCTCACGGATTCAAGCCTAATTTTCATAAAGACTTCGGAAACCAACATTTAATCTAAAACCCGACCTAACCACCTCCGAATGACATGAAATTTTTCACGCATATCCAAACTCATCTAACAAAGCTACTGCAACTCTCAGAATTTCATTCTGAGCCACGGATCTAAATCTCACCTATCGTTCGAATTTCGCCAAAATTTAACCTTAGCCATTTCAAGCCTAAAACTACATCGGACCTCCAAATCAAATTCTAATCACTCTCCTAAGCCACAAATGACCTCCCGAAGTTAACCGAATTATTAGAATTCGATTCCTAGCTCTCTAACTCACAAGTCAACATTTGGTTAACTTTTCCCAACTATGCATTCTTCTAAGAGACTATATGTCTCATTTCCAACCAAACTCGAGCCGGATTGACTCAAACTCACCAAACACACACATTGAAATATGAACAAGCATATAACGGGGAAAACGGGGTGATAACTCACATGATGACGGGCCGGGTCATCACAATAAAACATTGTACTTCTTTGAATTTACTTCATCATATATTTTGTATCTTTCTTTATGAGGTCTTCCTGGCTGCCTTTTCCCTCATTTAGGTGGATTTAATACTTCTTCAATTTTATGTTGTGGCATATTCCATTTACTTTCATTAAGTAAGGGATTAACTGGTATTTCATAAGTAAGTAAGAGGTTCACCCTTGTGTAATAAAGAGAACAATATTGTTTAAAAGACTTCTCCCTGTGTCTTAAAGCAGCCAAATCATGTGGACAATGTAGCTCATAAAGCTGGAATTGCCCATAACTATATTTCTTATTTTCAAGACAAACAATATAGCGCATCACATCATCTAGTACTATATGGATGTAGTTTGTTGAAACCCTTACCTATGAATACGTTACAAATAAAAAAACAATTCATATACGGTTAAAATCAAACTATATACAAACTATATATAAACTATCTACAAAATACCTACATTTTTCCTAATTATGAATTTGATTCAGTAAATAATCAGATCTTACTCTAAGCTTGTGCGACAATATTCTGTTATCATCCAACTCTTTGTTGAATTTTTATCCAAGGTATGTGAATGTACCCTTTGCTTTCAATAACTTCTCTTTTGTCCAACGTTAAAGAAGGGTCCTCATATACTATAATAGTTCTACTATCGGTAGCTCTCTAGCATATTTTGTTACAACATTCAACGAATCTGCAATTTTTGATGTCATAGTCCAAGTTATGTTCACCGTAGCATGTACTCGGGACCATATATGATAGCCAATATCATATAAGTATGCTGTAACACTGGGGTCAATCTCCTCAATCTTTGACATCCTTTCATTAAATTCATCAGGTGTATATGACCGTGCCATGGAAAAGTATAATTCACTTAACTTAAGATGTCCCTTCTTGAATTTTGCCCGTATATTTGTCCAAATATGCCACATGCAAGAATAATGTGGCATGCATAGATGTTGCCTTCAAGATACTCTTATTCCGATTCGAAACAACACACATATTTGGTCTTTCACCATACGCGAGTTTGAATTTCTCAAAAAACCACTTCCATGATGCATCATTCTCTAAATCAAAAACAGCATATGCCAATGGTATTATGGTACCTACATTATATAGCAAGAAGCAACTAATTGGCTGCAGAAGAAGATATATATACAAACTACAACTATTCTACAAAATATCTACAATATATCTACAATTCATCTGCAAGTAGTACAAAAAAATACAAGCTACAATATTTTTACAATAAAACTTAAGTACCTACTGCATCTATTGTACTAGTTGTTAGCATTATTCCCATGTATGCTGACTTTAAAAATGTCACATCAACTACTGTAGCTGGCCTATAATATTTCCAACCATTGATTAACGTACAAATAGTAACAAATACATACAAGATGCAGTCATCATATGTCTTCTTCAATTTAACAACAGACCCCGGATAAGTCTTCTCTAGAATATACAAATAATTGGGCAATGTGCTGTAGGAGTCAGCAGGATGACCTCTCAAAAATTGTAAAGCTTTTTCCTTTGCTCTTCGGGCTTGCATGTAAGTTAGATTCAGGCCGTGTTCAGACAACATGTCAAATTGAATGTGTTTTGTGGTGTAAGTTGTCTTAGGATCAGAATATTTTGGAATAACCATGCTACCAACTACCATGGCAGTAGGTTTGCATTGTATGAATGTATTGTCCATAAAAGATCATGTATGCTGTCTGTCGAAATTTCTGACCTTGAACATTGCAGAATCATTTATTTGCTAGTTGCTTATTTGTTACAAAAGTTATGATCCCCCTCTTCTCTCTCTTTGTTCTCTCTCCTCTCTCCCCTCTTCAGCGGTTAGGTACACCCCAGCCCACCCACTCCAGCGACTTACCCTCCCCATCCCTCCACTCCGGCGACCATCCACCGCTGGCAACTCCCCTTGTAAGGTCACCCCTCTCCCCTCACTTCTCTTCTCTCTCTCTTCTCTCCCCCCTCCCACCCCCAGCTCTCTGCCCAGCCCCTTTCCCCTCCCCGCCTCTGTTTCTCCCCCTCCTTTTCTCCAATTCCGGCGAGTCGCAGGCAGCTCCCCCTCCCTTCTTTCTTCCTTCTTCCTCCTCTTCTCTCTCCTTTTCCCTTTCCTCATTCCCCTTTCCTCTCCCATTCCCCCTACCCCTCTGTCCCGCCATTCCTCTTCTCCCTTCCCCCATTTCCCCCCACCCCCACTCCACGTTCAGGCAGCCCCTCTCCCAAGTCAGGCAACACCCCCATCCCCCGCATTTTTTTGTGTGGTGGTTGTGTTTGTGCAGGTTTTCGGCGGGACGTAACAGAACTACCTCGTCCAAATAAATTTCAGGATAGGTGAAAATGCGATTTTGCGGCGTTTGGGAGTGAAGAGATAAGCAACACCGATCGGGACGTGCAATAGGTGGCAGCCCTTGACCTCCGGCGCATCAAAGCCTACCTTCAGGTTTTTTCACCGGGAGTTGGTACCTCCCGTCTCTCGTTTATCCTGTACACCTTTTTCGTACTCTCGCTAGAATTTCTCGTGAGGTTTACTCTATTGCTATCTAGTTTGCATCTTTTTCGTATCTCCCTTTTGTGTGTGTGTGCGTCACTATTCTCCATAGTCGGTTGGAGGGATAGTGGCCGCGGCGGGTGATGTCAGTGTAAGGTCATGTCTTCGGGGGTGGGGTGGTGGCGGGGGTAAGTAGGGGGGCAGGGAGAGGTTCTGCGGGTAGGGCGGGAGGTAAGGGTGGGAAGAGGGTAGCGGACGCATATAGATTAAGGATCGGGTCGTGGAACATAGACACTCTGACGGGTAAGTCCATTGAGTTGGCGAAGATTCTTCAAAAGAGGAGGGTCTACATAGCCTGTGTTCAGGAGACAAGGTGGAAAGGGATGAAGGCGTGGGATGTAGACGGGTTGTGGTACTCTGAGGTCGTGAGGGGTAAGAATGGAGTGGGCATAGAATGAAGGTCGTAGAGATGAGGATGCTCAGGTGGATGTGCGGGCTCACCAGGTTGGATAGGGTTATGAATGAAGTTATTCGGGAGAAGGTGGGGGTGGCCCCAGTGGATGAGAAGCTGCGAGAGCGAGATTCAGGTGGTTCGGGCATGTGCGGAGGAGAAGCCCCGATGCCCCTGTGAGGAGTTGCGAGAGGCTGACGGTGGTTGGCGCGTGTCGCGTGTCGCGGTAGAGGGAGGACCAAGAGGTATTGGGGAGAGGTGATTAGGCACGATATGACTATCATGCGGATTTCCGAGGACATGGCCCTTGATAGGAACGCCTGGAGGTCTAGTATCATGATTATAAGATAGGGACTTCTAGTATTACACGCTCTCCTTCCGCGGGGTAGGACCGGGGTGTGGGGTTCACCCATATAGGCTTGATATATTGTGTTGCATACCATTTTCTTATTGTAAGGTTTTACTAATGCCCTATGTTTTGTTCATGTGTATCATGTCCTTCTATATGTCAGGTTATTTTTTGTCTTTCTTTACTCATATATTTATATGATTTACGCTAACATCACTAATGCTTGTCCTTTTTCTTTTGTTTTTATTTTGTTTTTTTCTTTTCTTTTCTTTTCTCTTCTTGTCTTTGCGCCGATACTCAATTGGAAACAGCCTCCCTGCTCTATCGGGCGGGGGTAAGGCCTGCGTACATATTACCCTTCCCACACCCCACCTTGTGGGACTATATTGGGTAGTTGTTGTTGTTGTTGTTGTTGTTGTTGAGGGTCAACATAGCCGGTGTTTAGGAGACTAGGTGGAAAGGGACGAAGGCGTAAGATGTAGACGGGTTTAAGTTGTGGTACTTTGGGTCGTGAGGTGTAAGAATGGAGTGGGCATCCTGGTGGATAATAATCTTAGGGAGTCCGTGGTGGAGGTTAGGCGAGTGAGCGATATGTTGATGTCTATTAAGTTGGCTATCGGGGGTTGCGTCCTCGACGTCATCAGCGCTTACGCACCGCATGCGGGCTTAGATGAGGAGGTCAATAGGCGTTTTTGGGATGACTTGGATGAGTTGATGCATACTATTCTCCAATCTGAGAAGTTGGTCATTGGAGGGGACTTTAATGGCCATATTGGGGCATATGCTAGTGGTTATGGTGAGGTACACGATAGCTTTGGCCTTGTGGGGTTAGGAACGGAAGAGGCACTGTGCTGTTAGATTTCGCTAGGGCTTCCGAGCTTCTGATTGCAAACTTGACATTTCAGAAGTGGGGGGAGCATTTGGTTACCTTCAAAAGTTCGGCGGCGAGGACTCAGATCGATTACCTCTTTCTCAGAAGGAGCGATAGAGGTGTGTGTAGGGACTGCAAGGTTATTCCGGGAGAATCCCTTTTGACCCTTCATAGACTTCTAGTGACGGATGTCGGGCTCTGGGTGAAGAAGAAGCAGAGGGGTGCTTGGGGCCGACTGCGAATTAGATGGGCTGCTCTGACTAAAGAGAAAGCCTAGGAGCTGGAGAGGAGTTTAGTTGATGGTGGATCTTGGAGAAGTTCTGGGATAGCAGACGCAATGTGGTTAGAGACGGCGAATCTGGTTAGGGAGGCAGCGCGTGATGTGCTTGGGGTAGCCAAAGGCTATTTAGACAGATATCAGGGTGACTGGTGGTGGAACGAGGTAGTGCGAGGAAAAGTAGAGGTAAAGAAAACAGCTTTTGCGAAGTTGGCAGGGAGCACAAGCGAGGAAGAAAGGCGGGTAAACAAAGAGAGCTATAAGGCGGCGAGGAAGAAAGCGAAACTGGCGGTCACGGAAGCTAAAAACACGGCTTTTGGTCGCATGTATTAGGAATTGGGGGAGAAAGGCAGGGAAAAGAAGTTATTCCGGTTAGCCAAAGTAAGGGAAAGGAAGGCGCGAGACCTGGACCAAGTTAGGTGCATCAAGGATGAGGATGGTAGAGTCCTGATGGGGGAGTCTCAAGTCAAACAGAGATGGCAGGCGTACTTCCGAGACCTTCTCAATGAGGAGGGGGACCAAAACATAGAACTAGGGGAGCTGTGGCATTCAGAGCGTCATAGAGACCTAGGGTACCGCAGACGCATTAGGGTGGAAGAGGTCGTGGGGTCTTTGCGTAGGATGAGTAGAGGTCGAGCGACCGGGCCAGACGAAATCCCGGTGGAGTTCTGGAAATGCATGGGTAAGCCAGGAGTGGAGTGGCTCACCAGGTTGTTCAATGCGATCTTCAGGACCAAAAGGATGCCGAAGGAGTGGAGGTGGAGTACAATGGTGCCCTTGTATAAGAACAAAGGGGATATCCAATGTTGCAACAACTATAGGGGCATCAAATTAATAAGCCACACCATGAAGGTCTGGGAGCGGGTGATCAAGGCCAGGGTGAGGGAGTCGACATTTATTTCCGTGAACCAGTTCGATTTCATGACGGGTCGGTCCACTACAAAAGCTATCCACATTGTTAGGATATTGGTGTAATAGTTTAGGGATATGAAGAAGGACCCGCACATGGTGTTTATCGACTTGGAGAAGGCGTATGACAAGGTCCCTAGGAGGTGCTATGGAGGTGCCTAGAGGACAAGAGCATGCCGGAAGCCTACATTAGAGTAATCAAGGACATGTACGATGGAGCTAAGTCTAGGGTCAGGACAGTGGGTGGCGACTCAGACCATTTTCCGGTAGTTATGGGGCTCTATCAAGGATCTGCGCTTAGCCCTCTCTTGTTTGCCTTGGTGATGGATGCTTTAACGCGGCATATTCAAGGGGATGTACCTTGGTGTATGCTATTTGATGATGATATAGTCCTGGTACACGAGACGAGGGTCGGCGTTAATGAGAGGCTAGAGGAATAGAGACAGACCCTCGAGTCTAAGGGTTTCAAACTAAGCAGGTCTAAGACAGAATATCTGGAGTGCAAGTTTAGCACTGAGCCGAACGAAGTGGGAGGGAACGTGAAGATTGGATCTCAAGCCATAACTAAGAGGGATAGTTTTAGATACCTTGGATCGGTGATTCAGGGGGACGGGGTGATAGACGGGGATGTCACTCACCGTATAGCGCTGGGGTGGTCGAAGTGGAGGCTTGCATCAGGAGTCTTGTGTGATAATAAAGTGCCACAGAAACTCAAGGGGAAGTTCTATAGAGCTGTGGTTAGACCTGCCATGCTGTATGGGACGGAGTGTTGGCCGGTGAAGAAATCTCATGTTCGGAGGATGAAGGTTGCGGAGATGAGGATGCTTAGGTGGATGTGCGGGCTCGCCAGGTTAGATAAGATTAGGAATAAAATTATTCGGGATAAGGTGGGGGTGGCCCCGGTGGATGAGAAGATGCGAGAGGCGAGGCTTCGGTGGTTCGGCCATGTGCGGAGGAGAAGCCCCGATGCCCCAGTGAGGAGTTGTGAGCGGCTAGCGGTGGTCGGTGTGAGGCGAGGCAGAGGGAGGCCTAAAAGATACTGGGGAGAGGTAATTAGGTAGGACATGGCCAGGATGTAGATTTCCGAGGATATGACCCTTGATAGGAAATTCTGGAGGTCTAGTATCAGGGTTGTAGGATAGGGGCTTCTAGATTTTCCGTACTCCTTTCTCGGCGTGGGTGAGGCGTGGTAGGTCCACCCATAGAGGATTAGTTTGTGTTCTCTTATGGTAGTTATTTATGGTAGTTACTGTTTTAATATTATTGCATGCCAGTTTATTTATGGTACATATGACTCTCATGTTTAGTTAATTCTTTATGCGATGTATGCTGGAGTAACTAATGCTCTTTTTGTTTTTGTTTTTGTTTTCCTTTCTCTTTCCTGCGCCGAGGGTCGATTGGAAACAGCATCTCTACCCTCTCGGGTAGAGGTAAAGCCTGTCTGTATATTACCCTCCCTAGACCTCACCCTGTGAGAATATACTGGGTTGTTGTTGTTGTTATTTGTTTACAATATTTTCTTTATGTGTTACTGCTTTATAAATTGTCATCATTTTCATAACCCTGAGTCATCTTTTTGCAACCAGTCTTCCGGAAGCATACATGACCTTTTTGTGAGTCACTCGTATCTTTAGGGGGTGGCGTGGGAGCGTGGAGTGGGCGGATAGCTAGAGCTGCCGCCATCAACGACATGTCATCCATGATTGCCTTGTTAGTGAACCACAAACTTAGGTCAACCTTTCGATAATTCTTATTTGCATCATATCAGTTAAACCCATCAGGGTTTTGTCATAAGCACCGTGTCCCATTGTAGGAGGCCTATCCAACAACAACAACAGCTACCCAGTATAGTCCCACAGGGTGGGATCTTGGGAGGGTAATATGTACGCAGGCCTTACCCCTACCCGACAGGGCAGAGAGGCTGTTTCCAATCGACCCTCGGCGAAAGATCGAGAGAAGGAAAAAAACAAAAACAAAAAAAAAAGAAAAATCATTAGTGACTCTAGAATAAACCCCAAAAACTGACGTATAAAAAGGCAAAGTAAACAAAGCAACAATATGAACAAAAGACAGTAGTAATTCTAGGAGTACCCACAAAGGTATTAACCTATCGGGAACCCTCCCCCTCGACCCATCCCTATCCCGCGAAATAATAGAAGCCCCTAACCTACAACCTTGATACTAGATCTCCAAACTTTTGTATCAAGAGCCATGTCCTCGGAAATCCGCATAATAGTCATGTCCCTCCTAATCACCTCATCCCAATACCTCTTGGGCCTCCCTCTTCCACGACTCGCAACAACTACTAACATCCGCTCGTAACTCCTCACCGGTGCATCGGGGCTTCTCCTCCGCACATGCCCGAACCACCTGAGTCTCGCTTCTCGCAGTTTCTCATCCATTAGGGCTACCCCTACCATTTCCCGAATAACTTAATTCATGACCCTATCCAACCTGGTGTGCCCACACATCCACCTGAGCATCCTCATCTCTGCTACCTTCATTCTCTGGATATGGGAGTTCTTTACTGGCCAGCACTCCGCCCCGTACAATATTGCTGGTCTAATCACAACTCGATAAAACGTCCCCTTGAGATACCGTGACACTTTCTTGTCACACAGGACTCCCGACGCGAGCTTCCATTTCGACCACCCAGCCCTTATTCGGTGAGTGACATCCCCATCGATTTCTCCGTCACCTTGGATCATCGACCCAAGATATCTAAAAATGTCTTTTTTGGCGATGACTTGAGAACCAAGCTTCATGTCCCTATCAGCTCCTTCTTTGCTCGGCTCGGTGCTAAACTTGCACTCCAAGTATTTAGTCTTAGACCTGCTTAGTCTGAAACCCTTCGACTTGAGGGTCTGTCTCCAAACTTCCAACCTCTCGTTAACACCGACCCTCGACTCATCTATTAGGATAATATCGTCAGAGAATAGCATACACCATGGTACGTCTCCTTGGATATGCCGAGTTAGAGCATCCATCACCAAAGCAAATAGGAGGGGGCTGAGCGCCGATCCTTGGTGAAGTCCCATTTCCACCGGGAAGTGGTCTGTGTTGCCACCCACCGTCCTAACCTTCGCCTTAGTGCCATCATACATATCCTTGATCATCCTAATGTAGGCCTCCGACACGCTCTTCGCCTCCAGGCACCTCCATAATACCTCTCTTGTTGGAACCTTGTCGTACGCCATCTCCAAGTCGATAAACACTATGTGCAAGTCCTTCTTCTTATCCTTATACTTTTCCACCAATCTCCTAACAAGGTGGATAGCTTATGTGGTGGAGCGGCCCGGCATGAAACCAAACTGGTTCACCGAGATTGACGTCATCGCCCTCACCCTCGCCTCAACCACCCGCTACCATACTTTCATGGCGTGGCTTAGTAATTTGATGCCTCTATAGTTATTGCAATACTGGATGTCACCTATGTTCTTATACACAGGCACAACTGTGCTCCACCTCCACTCCTCTGGCATCTTCTTGGACCTGAAGATTGCATTGAACAACCCGGTCAGCCACTCCACTCCAGCCCTACCCATGTATTTCCAAAACTCCACCGGAATTTCATCTGGTCCAGTCGCTCGACCCCTAATCATCCTAAGCAAAGCCTCCACGACCTCCTATACCCTAATGCGCATGCAGAACCCCAGATCCCTATGGTGCTCTGAGTCCCTTAGCTCCCCTAACTCTATGTCATGGTCACCTTCCTCGTTGAGCAGGTCCCGAAAGTATGCTTGCCACCTCTGCCTGACGTGAGCCTCCCCCATCAGAACTCTACCATCCTCGTCTTTGATGCACCTAACTCGGTCCAGGTGCTGCGCATTCTTCGCCCTCACTTTAGCCAACCTAAACAACTTCATGTCCCCTCATTTCTCTTCTAATTCCTCGTACATGCGCTCAAACGCTGCATTCTTCGCTTCTGTGACCGCCAACTTTGCCTCCCTCCTCGCCTCCTTATAGCGGTCCATGTTCACTTTCCTTTTCTCCTTGCTCGAGCTCTCCGCAATTCGAGCAAATGCCGCCTTCTTCGCCTCCATTTTACCTTGGACAGCCTCGTTCCAGTAGTGTAGGAGGCCTATCCAAATTATGCCAAAATGTTTTATAGCCCAAAAAGATATTTAATCATCCCTATGTGTTACATGATGTATCTTTTTAAGGGTAAAAGGTTCATTTGGCAGACCAAGGATATTTGAGAGTGAAATATAAAATAGAGCAAGCTGGGCCCACCCACATTTTTCTTTCATAGCTTTCCAAAAATAAAACAAAAAGAGAAAAAAGAAAATTCAAAAAGATTTTACATTTTTTATCATTTTTCAAAAAGAAAAAACAAAACATACATTTTTTTCCAAAGTTGTGTCATTTTAAAAACTTTCGTCGATATCCGATCTTTCCGAACTACGCGAACCTGATTCTCGTCTTTCGGGGCGGGATACATAGGTATCACAATCCCAATCCCGATCGTGATGGTGCCTAACACAATGCTTGGCAAGCCCGACCATTTGAACACTCTCAACCCAAGCAAGAAACTCATTTCCAAATTAATAGAGCTAAATTGTCAGTTTAATATGGTTCTATTACAGGATAATAGATGAATCAGTGCGGAAAACAATAACGAATACCAAAAACAACGCCCAAAAGATCTGGTGTGACGAGTCTAGAGCCTCTACATACAGCCGAGTAGCAACCTATACATATAAAAGTCTAAAATTCGGAAACAAAGGGGATAATGGGAGAAATCGGGTCCTGCGGACGCCATGCAAGCTACCTCGATAACTCTAGTGTCAAATGTGGGCAACAACAAACCACGCTACTGAGCCTCCGGGATACCTGTATCTGCACATACGGTGCATGTAGTAAAGTGAGTACTACGACTCTATAAGTAATAGAAATAAATAACGTCTGAAGATAAGAAAACTCGTAAAAACACTACACAATTCTATATCAAAATAGTAAGTGCAGTAAACAACAACTAAATAAGCAAGACACGTGAATATCCCTCAAATCCAGTACACAACTGGTTTACTCCTCTCAATGTCCGGTAATTTAGTTACACTGCTGCGGCGTGCAGCCCGATAATATATATATATATATATATATATATATATATATATATATATATATATATATATATATATATATATATATATATATATATATATATACACTCGCGACGTGTAGCCTGATCCAATAATAATAGTCGACTGCGCTCACTGGCAATGTGCAGACTTCGGAGGGGCTCCTACAGCCACGACACTATGATACTGCAGCGTGCAGTTCGATCCATATAATATATATTACTGCAGCGTGCAGCCCGATCCATACATGTATATGTATATACTGCTGCGGCGTGAAGCCCGATCCGGTATATATCAAATACCTTCAATATGGGGTCCTTGACCCCTCTCAGTCAATATAGACTTGGCCACTCGGGCTCACTTAGTCAAGACAGGGTTTCCAACCCAGGTATTTCCCATTTAGATTGCCAATTTCTAAGCCGGTTCATATTATGTTGAACATTTAAGAATATGACTGAGAGTATGAATCCAACAAGTAAAGTAAGGTCAACTAGTACAACATACCCATAAGGGTTCTACAGATCGGCACAAGGCCCCAAACATGGCAACTAGCCCAAAATGTATTGATATTTATTAAGTCTGAGTCAAAAATATGGTAGAGTCATCAATCGGGATAGACTGAGTCCGAATTCCCAGTAGTAACGAACCCCACGCTCATCAGACAACGCGTGTCTCATCTCAACATAGCACCACGTAGTACAAATCCGGGGTTTCAAACCCTCAATACATCATTTATAACCATTACTCACCTCAAGCCGGCCGAAATCCTAGCTCGCCTTGCGCTTTCCTCACAAATCAACCACCTAGTGCATATAATCTAGTCAAAACCACAAGGAATACATTATAACAGGCTAAAGAAACATAACCCAATCGAAAAGACTCTAAAATTATCAAAAATCACGAAGTTGGCAAAACTCGAGCCCTGGGTCCACTTCTCGAAAAATTACACGAAATTCACATCATCAGATTCCTCATCTCGCCATGGATTCATGTCAAATTTATAAAAAACGGAGCTCAAATACCATCTCAAATCCCAAATTTTTATTTCAAAAGTCAAGCCCTAGTTCTTCCAATTTTACCCAAATTTCCATGGATTTTAAAGTTGATTCTTCAATAAAATAATATTTCTAGGCCATAGGACTCACCTCCAATCAATACCCGTCGAAACCCTTTTTTAATTTCTACCAAAAAGCTCTCAAGGTGCTCAACAATGGAGGAAAATGGACCAAGCTTCGCAGATGAAATAATATAAAAACCCTACTGTCCAGGTGCAACTTACCCTACACGAACGTGGTCAACACCTTGCGTTCACGATGATCAGAAATCCTTGACCAAAATTTAACCCTTCGCGAACGCGATGCCCAAGCCGCGAATGCGAAGCTTCAGAAACTTTAACCACGCGAACGCGTGCACCTTGACGCGAATGCAATGAACAATTTCCGAAGGCCTTGATTTCCTTCTACACGAACACATTATCTCCAACGCGAACGCTATGCTTCGCCTTCCAAAACTACGCGAACGCGGCCCTCTTCCACGCGAACGTGAATACCAAATTTCCAAGCCCTCCAATTCCCTCTACGCATTCGTGACATTACCCACGCGAGTGCGAAGAGAACTTCTCTGCAACACCAATAGCTGAAAACCTGCTACCTGTTGAGTCCAAAAATTGTCCGATTAACCACCTGAAATCACCCAGAGGCCTCCGGGACCTCAACCAAAGGCACCAACACATCCTAAAACATCATTCAAATGTGTTCCAATCTTCAAAACACATCAAACAACGCTAAAACCATTACATCACATCAGATTCAAGCCTAAGTTTCTTCGAAACTTCTGAAATACGCATTTGATCGAAAGCCCGACCAACACCTCCGAATGACCTGAAATTTTGCACACACATCCAAAATCACCTAACGAAACTACTACAACTCTTAGAATTCCATTCCGACATGCAGATCAAAATCTCACCTACCAATCGAAATTTGCCAAAATAGTAACTTCGCCAATTCAAGCCTAATTCTACACCGGACCTCCAAAACTAATTCCGATCGCACTCCTAAGTTATAAATTATCCCCCGAAGCAAACAGAATCACCGAAAATCACATCCGAGCCCTATAACTAAATAGTCAACTTCTAGTTGACTTTTCCATAACAAGTCTTCCTAAAACAGACTAAGTGTCTCATTTCCATCTAAAACAAATCCAATTCAACTCGATCACTTCCAATACCGATAATAAAGCATAGAGAAACATTAAAAATGACAGAAACGGGGCGGTAAATCACGTGACAATGGGCCGGGTCGTCGCATCCTCCCCAACAAAAATAAACGCTCATCCTCGGGCGGGTCAATAACCATATATGGAGCCTCAAACAAGTGAGGATATCTACTCTACATCTCCCACTCGGTCTCCCAAGTATCCTCCTCCACGGGCCGACCTTTCCACTGCACCTTCACTGAAGCTATATCCTTTGATCTCGACTTTCAAACCCGACGACCCAAAATTGCCACTGGCTCCACATCATATGTCAAATCATCATCCGACTGAATCGTTTTGAAGTCTAATACATGAGACGGGTCCCCAATATACTTCCGGAGCATAGATACCTGAAATACCAGATGCATACCCAACAAGCTGGGTGGCAAAGCAAGCTTATAAGCCACCTCCCCAATCCACCTAAGTACCTCAAAAGGTCCAATGAACTGCGAACTCAGCTTCCCTTTCTTCCCAAAGTGCATAACACCCTTCATGGGAGAGACCTTCTGCAAGACCTTCTCACCTACCATATAAGATACATGCCGAACCTTCCGGTCTGCATAACTCTTCAGTCGCGACTGTGCTGTGTGAAGCCTCTCTAAATCAGCTTCACATTCTCTAAGGCATCCTGAACCATCTTTGTCCCTAATAACCTATCCTCCCCAGTCTCGAACCATCCAACTACAGATCTACACCGCCTCCTATATAATGCCTCATACAGAGCCACCTGAATGCTCGACTAATAGCTGTTGTTGTAGGCAAACTCTGCAAGCGGCAAAAAGTCATCCCATGAACCCCAAAACAGGCTCACAACATGTCCTGCAGTATCTAAATAGTGCGCTAGGATTTCCCGTCTGTCTGAGGATGGAATGCTATGCTCAACTCTACCTGCGTACCCAACTCCCGCTGAAATGTCCTCTAGAACTGAGAAGCGAACTGAATACCCCTATATGAGATAATAGACACTGGAACCCTATGCAATTGGACAATCTCCTAGATAAAGATCCCTACTAGTCGCTCCAAAGAATAAGTAGTACATACTGGAATGAAGTGCGCGAACTTGGTCAGCCGATCCACAATCACCCAAATCGAATCAAACTTCTTCAAAGTCCGAGGGAGACCACTCACAAAGTCTATAGTAATCCTCTCCCACTTCTACTCAGGAATAATCATTTGCTGAAGTACATTGCCCTATCTCTAATGCTCGTACTTGACATACTGACAGTTGAGACACCGAGCTACAAACCACTCCATATCCTTTTTCATCCTCCTCCACCAGTAGTGCTGTCTCAAATCTTGATATATCTTCATAACACCTGGATGGATAGAATACCGCGAGCTGTGGGCCTCCTCCAATATCATGTCCCAGAGCCCATCCACATTGGGCACGCAAATATGGCCCTGCATCAACATGCCATCACTATCAATAGTCACATCCTTGGCATCATCATGCTGAACCCTGTCATTAAGGACAAGCAAATGGGATCATCATGCTGGCGCTCTCTGATGCGGTCATACAAGGAAGACCGAGAAACATCGCAAGACAACACTCAACTAGGCTGTAAAATATCAAACCTCACTATGGGCTAAAGCCTAAACATCAACTACAAATGGCCTCTCCCCAATTGGAATGTATGCTTCCAGATTAAAGCATCGGCCACCACATTGGCCTTCCCCGGGTGATAAAAAATGGTAATATCATAGTCTTTGAGTAATTCTAGCCACCTCCGCTGCCCCAAATTAAGATCGTTTGTCTTGAATAGATGCTGAAGACTGTGATGATCGGTGAATACCTCCCAGGATACTCCATACAAGTAGTGCCTCCAAATCTTCAAAGCATGAACAATAGCGGCCAAGTTCAAATCATGTACATGATAGTTCTTCTCGTGGGGATTCAACTGTTGAGAAGCTTATGCAATAACTCTACCCTCATGCATCAACACACACCCAATCCCAACTCTCGAAGCATCATAATACACAGTGTAAGAACCTGAAGCTGATGGCAATACCAACATTGGAGCCATGGTCAAAGCTATCTTGAGCTTCTGAAAGCTCTCCTTGCACTCATCCAATCACACAAATGGAGCACCCTTCTGAGTCAACTTGGTCAAGGGTGATGCAATAGAGGAAAATCCTTCAATAAACCGGTGATAATACCCTGCCAACCCAAGGAAACTATGAATCTCCGTACTGAGGCCGGTCTTGGCCAACTTTGCACCGCCTCTATCTTCTTCGGGTCAACTTGAATACCCTCGCCAGACACCATGTGTCCTAAGAAAGCCACTTACCTAAGCCAAAACTCACACTTGGAGAACTTTGCATAAAGCTTCTCCTCCCCAACCTCTGTAATACCACTCGCAAATACTGAGCGTGCTCCTCCTGGCTATGCGAGTACACCAATATATCATCAATAAAAACAATCACGAACGAATCTAGATATGGCCGAAATACACTTTTCATCAAGTGCATGAACGTGGCTAGGGCATTGATAAGCCCAAAGGACTTTAGAAGAAACTCATGGTGCCCATATCTAGTCCTGAAAGCTGTCTTCATAATTACTGAATCCTTGATCTTCAGCTGGTGATACCTTGAACGAAGATCAATCTTGGAGAACACCCTTGCTCCCTGAAGCTGGTCAAACAAATCATCAATGCGGGGTAGAGGATACTTGTTCTTCACCGTTACTTTGTTCAAATGCTTTTAGTCAATGCATATTCTCATTGTGCCATTTTTCTTCTTCACAAATAGGACCGTGCTCCCCATAGTGATACACTCGGATGAATGAACCCCTTATATAGGAGTTCCTGAAACTGCTCCTTAAACGCTTTCAACTCTGATGGTGCTATACGATAGGGAGGAATAGAAATGGGCTGATTGCCCAGCACTAGGTCAATACCAAAGTCAATATCCCTGTCCGGCGGCATGCCCGACAAGTTTGCAGGGAACACATCAGGGAACTCCCTCACAACAAGAACATAATCAAGACTGGGACTCTCAGCTCCTAGACCCCTCACAAATGCCAAATATGATAGACAACCTTTCCCAACCATCCGCTGGGCCTTTAGGAAAGAAATCACCATGCTAGGTACATAGTCAGTCATACCATACCACTCGATCCTCGGAATACCCAATATAGCCAATGTGACTATCTTAGCGTGACAGTCAAAGATAGCATGACACAGAGATAACCAGTCCATGTCCAAAATAACATCAAAATCAACCATGCTCAATAGCAATAAGTCAACTCAGGTTACCAGACCTCTAATAGAAACTAAACACGACCGGTATACATAGTCTGCAATAATAGTATCACCCACCTGGGTAGATACATGAACAGGTAAAGCAAGACACCCACGGGTCATTCCCAAAAGATGAGCAAAATAAGAAAATACATAGGTATAGGTGGAACCGAGATAAAATAAAACGGAGGCATCCCTGTGGAAAACTAAAATATTACATGTGATAACAGCATCCGAGGCAATAACATCTGACCTGCCCTGAAGAGCATAGAAGCGGGCCTGACCTTTGCCCGATCGGTCTCCCCCTCTATGGCGACTCCTGACTGCCTGTCCCTTACCCCTAGCTGCTGGGGTGGGTGCTAAAGACACTGGGCCAGAAGATGAGGGCTGAGCCTTCTGCTGAAATGAAATGGCCGCATGGCAAGGACACTCCCTCCGCATATGCCCAAACTCACCACACTCGTAGCAACTCCCAGGTGCTGGGAAATGGGACTGAAAGGAACCCCTCACGCCAGAGTGGCTAGCAGATGCCCTCGGCCTGGGTAAACCCTGAATAGATGAGGCATGCGACGAACTCTGTGCTGGAAGTGAGACCCCTGATAACCCCAACCAGAAGATCCACCATGATACTCAGGTCTAGCTGACTGTGAAGGCCTGAAAGAACGTCCCCGGCCCTACTGAAACGGGCCCCTTGAAGGATCACCATTGTGACTACCAAAACTTCGAGGCCTCCTGGCCTTCCTCTCCTAACGATCCAGGCGGCGGACTGACTTAATATCTCGAGCTATATCCACTACCTCCTCAAAAGTATCACCCATCACTCGCTCTCTAGTCATAAGAATTTGAAGAGGGTAGTGGAGACCATAAAAAAACCTCCGTATATGCTCACGAACCGTCGGTACCAACCAAGCTAAATGTCGAGATAACTCATAAAATCTCATCTCATACTGTGTCACTAACATCTCTCCCTGCTTTAGTCCCTCAAACTGTCTGCGCAGCTCCTCTCTGTGGGACTGCAATACATACTTCTCCAGAAAGAGAGTGGAGAACTGCTGCCATGTCAAAGGTGCTGCACCAACCGGCCTACACCGCTCGTATGTAACCTACTAGGTGAAGTCCGCTCCAGTAAACTGAAATGTAGTGAAAGACATACTGTTGGTCTCAAGAATCCCCGCTGTGCGGAGCATCCACTAACATCTATCAAGAAAACCCTGGGCATCCTCGCCCTCAGCTCCACTAAATGTCGGAGGCTGGAGTCTACCAAACCTCTTGAGGTGACGCTGCTCGTCCTCGGGCATAACTGGAACCTTGTACTTCTGAGCTGGTACCACTGGCTGAGCTGGAGGTGCCTCTTGAGTCTGTAACCCCTATAATCCCTATAATCCCTGCTTAGGTGTGCGGGGAGCGGGGGTCTGGTTACCTCCCCCGCCCTGTGAAGTAGTTCCTACTGCTGTGGTGGCTGACACAACCTGAGCCAGACTCGTACAAACAGTCAATATATGTGCCAATGTATCTTGGAAACCCGATATCACAATGGGCACAGCTTGTGCCTGAACTGGTGCTGTTGGAGCCTGGTCCTGAGCTGGGGCAACTAAAGGATCCACAAATGCTGCCCCTACTACTCTGCCTCTACCACGACCATGACCACATCCGCATCCACGACCTCTAGTATCCTCAGTGGGTGGTTTTGGTTGTAGTCCGCCACGTTCAGTAGCTCGTGTCCTCACCATCTGTGAGAGAATAGAATAAAGAGAAGTTTAGTATCTAGACCAACAAGTTCGCATGATAGGAATTTCAAGAATGTGGAATTTTTCCTAAAGGTTCTGCAGCCTCCTGAGGATAAGTACAAACATCTCTGTACCGATCTGCAAGACTCTAATAAACCGTCTCATGACTCGCGAGACCTAGTAACCTAGGCTCTGATACCAACTTGTCATGATCCTAATTCTGACCGTGATGGCGCCCAATAAAATGATAGGCAAGCCCCACTATTTGAACACTCTCAACCCAAGCAAGAAACTCATTTCCAAATTAATAGAGTTAATTATAAGTTTAACATGGTTCTAATTTAGGGTAATAAATGAATTAGTGTGGAAAACCATAACTGTCATGACACAGATTTTCCACCATCGGGATCGTGATGGCGCCTACTCGTAGTAGCTAGGCAAGCCCGCTTATTTACCTTTTCATTAATAACAAACCTGTCAATTATAGCATCAATAAGAGATGTATAATTCCATAATAATGATAACAATAAAAATGATCATAACAGTGGAAGTCTAATTTTTAAGTCTGAATCAGACGCGGAAAAGTCAATAATAGCCTCTCCCCAAGATTTGGTATCACATTTCTCACGAGCCACTAAGGATATACTAAATACAAAGGTTTGAAAGAACTATAAATCTGTCTGTCTCCAAACAAGGAGGCAACAATCTAAAGGAGAACATAAGGAAGAGATGTCGGTCCTGCAGATGCCTGCAAGGCTATATCAGTCTCGTAAAGTGGAAGCTTGCTCATGCACTAATGTTGTTGCTGCTCCTCAAAACCTGGACCCGTGCAAAAATGCACAGAAGTGTAGCATCAACACAACTGAACCCATGTGTTGGTAAGTGTCTAGCCTAACCCCGGCGAAGTAGTGACGAGGCTAGACTGGACACCACGTAAACCTATGCAGTTATAAATATACAACGGAAATGAAATACCAAACAACTATCAATATGTGAGGGGGAAAACATGCTATAAGGAGATAACAATAGTAATAGAAATCCCGAGTAACAAACTAAAGCAACTTAGATTCACAATGAATAAGGAGTCAATACTCAATATAAACACATGGTATCAATAATTATTGCGGCGTGCAACCCGGTCCAATATTACCATTGTTGCGGCATACAACCCGATCCACAAATACCACTATTGTGGCGTGCAACCCGACCCATATCATTTATCATGTGCGCGCAACCCAATCCTCATATTTTATTATTGCGACGTGCAACCCGACCCTCAATATCATTGTTGCTGCGTGCAACCCGATCCATATCATTTAACAGTCTGACTTCCCAAACAACAGTCACAATTAAGGTGCATAAAAATAAGCAAATATTTGAGCAATTCCTGGCAAGGGAATAATCAACAACACTTTCTCTTTCTTACTTTTCTTATCTTATAATCCACTCTACCATTTTGAGCCAACGTTCCAAAGAATCAAGTCATTTCATATAATTTTCATATTCGTATCACAATTCGAGCCAATGCTCCTAGGGATCAAATGATCATATCACCGTTCACATGTTCTTCACAACATATAGAAATCCTCCAATAAACATAGAATTCACAACCGATTAATGATAATCACATTATAAGGACTCGCAGTCATGCTAGACACCAATGTATGGATACTCATCACCATGCCTATACATCGTACTCGATCACATAGAAATTAGTAACAAGACACAACTCATATTCTCTCAAGCTAGGGTTAAACAAAATACTTACCTCAAATCCTTGAAATCCACTTAATCCTCAGCTATCGCTTTATCTCGCGGTTCCACCTCTAGTTTGCTCGAATCTAATCACAAATTACTGGAGTGTATCAACAAATGCTAATTGAATCAACTTGAATGCATTAAAACGAATTTCCCAAAGTTTTACTAAAAAATTCCCAAAACACTCTGGGCCCACGTGGTCAAAACCCGAGGTTCGGACCAAAATCCGATTTCCCATTCCCCCACGAATTCAATATGTAATTTGTTTTGAAATTGGACCTCAAATCGAGGTCCAACTCCCCAATTTATAGAAAACCTAGGTTCTATCAAAAAACTCCAATTTCACCCATGAAAATCCTTGATTTTAAGTGGAAAACATATTTAATGATGTTTAAGATTGAAAGAATTGTGTAAAAATCAACTTACAAATGATTTGGGATGAAGTTTCCTCTTGAAAAATCGCTTATGGTGTTTGGGTTTTGAAGGAGTGGTGAAAAGTGATGAAAATCGACTAAGTATAAAATTTGCTGGGCCTCGGATATGGGAATTGCGAACTTGGGTTCGCAATTGCGAACCCTGCAGGCTTGGGAATTGTGACATCTTGTTCGCATTTGCGAACTCAAGCTGCCCAAGGGGCCCTTCACATTTGCGAGCTGGGTCTCACATTTTCGAACCAGTGTCCATCGCATTTGCAAACCTTGGCCTGCCTGGGTTGGCTTCACATTTATGAACCAGCCTTCACATTTGCGATAGCTGGGCATTCGCATTTGCGAACACTGGCTTCGCGTTTGCAATGAATTGCAGAAGCCAAAAATACCAGATTTTTACAACTTCAAAAATGCAATGCGTGGCCTATCCAAAACTCACCCGAGCTTTCGGGGCTCCAAACCAATTATACACACAACTTCAAAAACATCCTACGGACTTATCCGTGCGATCAAAATGCCAAAATAACATCATATACATCGAATCAAGCCTCAAAACTCATGTTTTTCTATGAAATGTTCAAAAAGCATCAAATTTCCAATTCGAGTCCGAAACACGTCTAACGACGTCAATTTTCAACTAAACTTCACAGATAGAGCTTATAACATATATAAGACTTGTACTGGGCATCGGAACCAAAATACGAGCCCGACACCATAGTCTTTTAATAAATTTTCATTTTCAATTTCTTTAATAATTTGAGAAAAATAATTTCACATATTTTTTTTCTTGGGCTCTAGACCTCGGAATTCGACTTCGAACATTTACGCGAGTCCCATATTTTCATGTGGACCCTCCAGGACCGTCAAATCATGGGTCCATATCTGTTTACCCAAAATATTGACCAAACTCAATTTTAATCATATTAATATTAAAATCGGAAGAGGGCCAAATATACCCCTCTACTTTCAAATATGGTTTACTTGTACCCTTCATTATACTATTGGATCATCCATACCCATACCGTTATACTATTGGGTTATCTATACCCCTACTATCATACTTTGAAACAAAAATACCCTTATTTCATATATATATATATATATATATATATATATATATATATATATATATATATATATATATATATGAAATAAGCTAACATCTCTCAAAAAATAAAGTAAACATTAATTAGGGACATGAAAGGAAAATCTTGCGATCTAATTGTCCCAAATCCATACTCGTCTGAGCAAAATCGTGACAAAAATAGATGCCATATACACAAAATCCTTTGTACGTCACTCGGTCTCTACAAGAATTAAAGGCCTGGTGATATCTTTGTGGTAATCTGCTCCTCAGACCAAGTCTTAAACTAGTGGGTAATACTAAAAATAGGATTTTACGTAGCACCCTCGTGAAAGCTCTCGTACGGCCAATATCTTTTGATTCCATCTCAGTTACTAAGTGTATGTGGTGATTAATTATGTGAACCCTGCTAACTAAGTTTTCTGGAGCAGAAAAATGGTAGAATTGCCAGATTTTTTTTTACTAGCATATGACGCTATCAGATTCTCTTTAGATGCAGAATTAAAGAAGAGGGGATATCGAAAGTTTTCTTTGTGGGATACTTATTCCTGTTAAGCATATGTGAATGTTGTTTAATTCTCATGCTCCTCTTGTGGTTACTAAGGAGATAAATCACCAATATTCTAGCACTAACTGGCAGAATAAGTGCCGGAGGCACCTTCCTAGCTACCCAACATGCCATTTAACATTGTTTCATCGCAAACACTATATATGTAACCAATATTATTTCCTTTTAATATAATACAAAGTAAATATTACTTCCTTTGTTTTAATTTGGATGACATATTTTTCTTAATACTTTGTTAAAAAAAGGCACATTTCTACAATTGAAAATATGGAAAAGGGCCAAATATATCCCTCTACTTTCAAATATGGTTTACTTGTACCCTTCGTTATACTATTGGGTCATCCATACCCTACCGTTATACTATTGGGTTATCTATACAGATAGTAGGGGTATAGATAACCCAATAGTATAACGATAAAGGTATGAATGACCTAATAGTATAACGAAGGGTACAAGTAAACCATATTTGAAAGTTGAGGGGTATAATTGTCACTTTTCCGTATTAAAATTCATCATTTTCACACAGAATTCATATTTAGGCCTTCTAGCTACACGCCCGAACTGCGCATGCAAATCAAGGCAAGTATAAGTGAGTTTTTTAAGGCCTCGAAAGCACGGAGTGGATGAGGAAATAGGCTATGACCCTTTGGGTCATCACAATAACAAATACCAAAATAATACCCAAAAGATCTAGTGTCACGAGTCTAGAGCCTCTACATACAATCGAGTAGGAACCTATACATATAAAAGTGTGAAAAGCGGAAACAAAGGGGATAAAGGGATAAATCGGGTCCCGCAGACGCCATGCAACTACCTCGATAACTCTGGTGTCAAATGTGGGTAAATGCAAACTGCTCTACTGAGCCTCCGAGATACCTGTATCTACACACATGGTCAGGGAGTAAAGTGAGCACTCTGACTCAGTGAGTAATAGCAATAAATAACTTCTGAAGATAAAAAAACTCGTAAAAACACTACACAGTTCTATAACAAAACAGTAAGTGCAGTAAACAACAATGTGAGCACATGATTTTTGCCTCGCATGAGAATTACACCCAAAAATCCAAAAATAAAATAGTTTGGTGCTATGTGTGATTTTCTGTGAATTTTGTGTTATTTTTCTCATATTGTTCGCGTTTGTGTGTGCATATTTATTTGTTAAATTAAGAAAATACCAACAATATCGCATTTGCACTCATAGGATTTAATTCTACCGTTAGTGTGTAATTATGTTTGTTTGAGAAAAAAAAAATCACAAAAAATAATGTATTTTTGCATTTTTAACATTTAATGTCCAAATTATGTGATTTTATTGAATTACGTGGAAACATATATTTAGAGTTAACTAGGGCTTTTATAAGTTAATTTAGTTTTATAGGTTAAATTAAGATGGTTAAAGTTTTAGTTTTAATTAATTATGAAATAAAAGAGGAGAAAAGAAACAAAAAAAGGGAAATAAAAACCAAAAATGGACCAGCCCACCCCAATCCAGGCCCAAATTGCCCACATCCTGGCCGAGTTATCCGGCCCAATCCGTATCCATCTCCAACCCGCCCCCTCTTTAAACCAAAACGATCCCGTTTCATTTTTTGTAGTTTGATCTTAGCCGTTGGTTTGTCGTGATCCAATGGCTCGCATTAATCCATCCATTTTAATACACCAAAACGCCCAAAATCAGAGAAAACCCTAATTCATTCACTGTCTTTGAACTTCAGAAACCTCCGCCGCTCTCCACCACCGGAAATCGCCTCACGGCGATTCCGGTGGCCCAAACCACCCTAGATTTACACCATAGCATCCCAAGACCCCCCCGTTCCAACCATGAACCCGTCTCCCTTCGAATCGAGCCAGGACTGCTCGAATATCAAATCCTAGGTATGAACCCTAATCGCCGACACAAGATCCCAGTGGCGGCGCCTCCCCTTTTAACCCAAAACTCACACTAAATACCCATTCAACCTCCGTCGTTCCCAAATCACCATGGTTTCTGTTCAAACCTCGCTAAGACCATTCGAATTCCCAAATTAATTCGAAACCTAGAACTGTTCGAGTTTTAAGAAGAAAATTTTGAGATTCTTTATCGACTTTAGTCAGGTGTTTTCAATCGAGAACGCTCGATTAAAGTCTATTTTTGATCTCAAAGGTCCGAGTCCGTTTGATCCCAAGCCTGTTCATTCCAGATTTCTATTCTCAAGGTATTTTCTTTTCTATTTTTTATTTTTTGTACTCATTGGTTAGTATAATTTGTTTATTGTTTTCATTTGTTTTTAATTTTACTCTGTTTTCTTCTTCAAGACCTCTTTCTTTGGTCGCTTCTTGTTTCTATAAAATTAATTGTAATGTTTGTGTGTTTGGATTGTTTGAATTGGTGTTAGTTGATCTATACCTCGAGCCCCTGAGTCTGCCCATTAAACCACGAATCACAAATTCGTAAGTCGAGTATTTGTTATCGATTATATGTATTATAGTCAACAAACAAATGTCGTCGTATAATTTCGTTAGTTTTTTGTTTGAAACACTGGACAATGGCAGCACTGTTAGTATTGATTTAAGCCCATTTTTGATTCATTTTTCTTAATGAGGGTCGAAATTGGTTATAGTTGTGATCTTAATAGATTAATTGGCACCAAAGACACTCAAATTGGTGTCTAAAAGGATTAAAAAAGGTTCCACTAGTGAAATCACAGCCTATTTGGGCATTAAGTTAGTGGAAACAGGAATCATTCTTAGTTTAATATTGAAATGTGCATTGCACATGGAAAAGTTAGTGGAATCTGCAGGGGCAGCATGGTTTCCATTGCATTTTTGAACTTTAGAGTTTCTTATATAAAATCTATGTTTAAACAAATGTTTGAGTGGAAAATCATAGGTTAAGTGGGCTGGACATTATTTTTAATAATTAAAAAGGGGATGCTTAGTTTGGATATTAAGGTTATAAATAGATACACATAATAGGCTGATAAACACACACACATCAAATACATTCGAAAAAAGGGAGAGAGCTGAACAATCTGGAGAAAACTGAAAAGGAAAACAAAGTCTATTATTCCATTAGTTTTCTGATTTCATTTTAAGATTTTCTGTTATCTATGATACATTTGGGGATAGAGTGATTTAATTCTTTCAGAATTGATTTTGAATTTGTGATTAGAATTTGAGTTGGGTTTATAAATGGGGTTCAAGTTTGGTTAAACAACTGGTTTTGGATTCTGCTGTGATTTATATTGTTCCATTACTGGATTAGAGTTGGTTGTTGCTGTTGCATTTCCTCTGCTGAATTTCACAACTTGACTTTTCCTAATTCCAGGTACACGATTCAAGTTTGCTTAATGTATCATTTTCGGCTGATTATATGAAATGGAAAATTGAAGTTGATTCTCTGTTCCAAGTTTATTATATCATTTGATTTGATTAGTTTGTAATGATTCTATAATTGTACATTGCAATCATGTTTAGAATACATGGCTGATTTGGTTCTTTTATACATAAGGTAATCTGTTTTTCATGAAATGTTCTTCTATTTTGATTTCGTGGAGTTATCATGAATTGCTTTGATCACATGTCTTGTAAATTGCAACAGTGAACGTCATTCTGTATTTTTAGCATTTGAAATAAAAAAAAAAATTTATTCTCCGATTCGTTGTTAAGTGTAGGATACTCGATGGCTTCGAGTCTGTTTTTTTACTGAACAATTTAGTTTGCCTTAATTTTGAGTAGGTGGACACTGTCCCTTGTTATTCTCGTCGGTATTTAAGAACTAGAAGCATCAATTGATATATTGGAGATTCTAAAAGAGAACTGAATAATCCTCAATATAATTTGCCTCATCCGTATTTATTTGGTCATTTGCTAGGATTCATCATTTTGCTATAAAGTTATGTAGCTTCTATCTTCAATTAAAAAATGTGAATTTCATAATGATGAATTCCAATTGCCTTATTTGATAGGTTGCTTGGTTAGCATTTACATCGGCTGGGCCATTTTTTTAGTTTTATGAAGATACAAAAATTGGTTTTGAAAAAAAAATAAGTATGATATGTTTGTTCGAGCCAGTTCATATATGACTTGGTAAAGCAATCAAGTCATAAAGCTAGCGTATTATTCCATTTAGCAAAATAATCACTCATGGGTATCCGTAGTTTGCTTTAAGTTAAGTGCAATTCTTTGGAATAATTTGGGGCGTGTCATGTTAAATAAAATTTCAAATTGCATTGCCCTCATTTTAGTTAATCTATGTTTTAGTCCTTAGAATTCGAGGCATGCCATTTAGTAAATTTTCATGGCCCTTGCCAAGTTGCAAACGCGTAGTTGTTTTAGGCGTGCTATTTTAATAATATTATCTTCCTAAATACGGGTGCACATTTATGTGACCCAAATCTAAATCTCAACGAAGTCGAAATGTGTCAAAAGCTACTGGTGCTCTGGTGCGACGTGGTTCAAAACACATTTTCACGACGTTATAATTCTCCTTTAAATATATAATAAAAGCGGACTACTAATAAAAGGCACATACATTAGAACATGTTGTAAAATCATATAAATAAGCTAAATATGATAGTTCAGCAACCGTGTTAGAACCACAGAAATCGAGAATGCCTAACACCTTCTCCCGGGTTAACAGAATTCCTTATCCGGATTTCTGGTTCGCGGATTGTTAAATAAAGTCAAACCTTTCCTCAATTCTGGATTCCAACTGGTGACTTGGGACACCATAAATATCCCAACTGGCGACTCTGAATCTCTTATTAAATGAATCCCATTTTGATTGTCCTTTAATTGGAAAACCTCCGTTTACTACCGCCCTTCGCGGGGTGCGGTAGCGCCAAAAGGAGGTGTGACAGCTCTGGCGACTCTGCTGGGGAGAAAAAACTTAGAACCACTGGTTCAGGGTTTAAGAATTCGAGCTTTGAATAATTATTGTATTTGGCTTATTTATTATCTGATTTTATTATATGTTTATTTTAATGTGCCAAATATTGCTTTTACCATTTTTTATATTTTGTGAATGGTATATAAATTGTGCCGATAACCAGTTTCTCCTCTAAGTCTCTTTGAAATATAATATCGGGCATTTGCTGGACATAGCCCGTCTTTCTCAAGATAGCTGTGGTGCTTGGCACCCGGTGAAGGATTTTTAGTCACACATGTTTAGGCGGGGACTGTCAATTAAGTCCGAAAGCCATGCTACCGATGCACTGACACTTCTCGGCTCGAGTTGTCCGCTCGAGTAAAGCCAGTCTAGACACTTTTTCCAACAAGATGATAACCTAGAATAACAAAACCTCATGCCGGATCCCTAGTAGGAACATTTATTTGCATCATGTGCATATTCGACTTAGGATGCTCAACACAGGGGTTGGGCCTGTCTAGGACTGGTGTACCTGAAGCAAAAGACCAACTTGATGCATCTTTGTTTGTGCATTTATTTGTTTCGAACTTGCATGATGACCGGCTTATTATTAAAAAAGTTAGGAAGGACTAATTTTTAATAAAAGGAAAATATCAAGGTATAGGGTCAAGGTTTTTAAAGCACATGTTTTGAGAATTTCCCAAATAAAACTCTGATAATTTTATGAAAAAGGGAAAGATGGAAACGAGTTTGTTTTTAAAAATGATATAGTTCGTTTGTTTCGAACTACGCAAGTTTCATTCTCACCGGACGTGGGATACGCAGGCAACCCATATCGGGCTCAACTAATACTACTTTTTCAAAAAAAAAATGCGTGTTAAAATTGGGAGAATTGTCCTTAGTCAAGGGTTAGGAAATTTTGCGAAAACGGCCAAACACCCCGAAGGGTGCGTCGAAGAACTAATTTTGCAAAAATAGTACCTAGTCGTCACACCGGTATCCTGTTACATAGCCTTCAAATCTTATTTAAGTGCTGAAAGGCCGTGTTAACGAGATCCATTTTTTATAATTTTTTTTTTCAGGATTAGAAAATCGTAAGTTTTATTTTTTACCTTTTCTAGGATCAACATGACTCCATCGCAAAGAATCGGTCAGAAAAGGGCGAGAGACGAGATGCTTCCCATGTTTATGATCCAAGATAAAACCCCAGGTTGTCTCTATAATTAGTGGGCTAGCTTTTCTGTTTGGGAAAGAAATCAGGCCTACAAACACCTCAAGCTCCTTCCGGATATTATGAGAATAAAACCAGACAAAGATCTGATCAGGGCTTTGGTGAGCTTCTGGGACTCAGCAAACAATGTATTCAGATTCCGAGACTGCGAAATGACGCCCACTTTAGAGGAGTTAGGTGGACTCACAGGGTTTGGGAATGATCTGTACAAAAAGAAACCTGCTGCTCCTTGGAAAATGGGTGTAAATAATTTCCTAAAGAAATTAAGTCTCCGTGGAGTTCCAATGGGTTGTTTGAATAAAGGCTGGGTTCCACTGGAGTACGACATGTTTGGTGACAAGAAGGGATTCGAGAAGTTCTCAAACAGCGAATTTGTCAGCCAGTTAAATTATGGCGCCTGGGGAGATTTAAGAATCTATGCCTTCATAATCGCCTTTCTAGGGACCATGGTTTTTCCCGAACGTGATTAACGTATCAGAATCCGTTTGTCAGTAGTGGTCTCATATTTATAGAGTAGCGAAGAACACACTATTCTTCCTATGATCTTAGGAGACATTTTTCGGGCATTAACTCGGTGTCAAGAATGGAAGGATTATTTCGAAGGTTGTAACATCTTATTGCAAATGTGGTTCATAGAGCATCTCTATCATCACCCAATTATGATAAACTTCAATGTGGATTGGCTGAATTACACTCGTTGTCATACAAACAGGGCCACCCATTGTAATATTCCGAACGACTTAAGGACCTGGTAGGAATTGCTCAACTCCTTGAAAGCAGACCAGCTCACTTGGAACTATTATTGGTTCCCTTCTGCTAAAGTCATGAACATGTTGACATATCGCTCATTCTACATACTAATGGATTTTAGGTTCCAACCATACGTCCCGCTACACGTCATGCGCTAGTTGGGAAGAGAACAGAAAAGGCTCCCTATCGAAGATATGCGATCATTCATGTGGGAATTCACGACGGAGGAGCTCCCGAGAGAGTCTTATGCACAGAAGGTGTGGTTCAGTAGTCGACTCTCTGACATCGATGAAATGGTTGCCGACCGGGTAGAAGGAAAAGTGAGCCTCGCATACCTTGAGTGGTTCTGCAACCAGTCCATGCCCAAACAAAGAGCGGAAAGGTCAGTAAAACACCTCGTCGATTGGGAAAAGGAAATAGAAACCAGAGTCAGGGAAGCTAGAGGCGAAACAACGCAAGAGTTCCAATCTTGCATTAACACCTTGAAGGAAGACAAAGGGATTCTGGAAGCCGCCATGGACATACAGCAGGGTGACTTCGATCAGGAAAGGGCCGACTGAGAGCAAGAAACGCAAGCACTCCAAGCCCAAATCCAGGAGATGCAATCGACTACAGAATGCAGAAAGATCGAGGAGAAGTCGGACTGATGATAAACGACTTAGAAAGGAAAGCCCTTGAGCACCGAGAAGACTTGGAAAAAGTAGAAGCTACTCTAGTTGCAATTCGGACCAGATGGAGAAGAGCGGCCCACCAAAGAGCACTTCATTTGCAATAGATAGAGAAAGATTACGTGGACATTATCACTGGCTTGAGAGAATCAAATGCCACTTTTAGGGAACGAGTTTTCGGACAAGACCGGGATGCCAAAGCAGATAGGGACCGTTGCTACGACTTAATGGCGCGGATGGAAAGGCAAGTAGATAGGCTTTTGGACCAAGTCACCGGTAACGCTCAGATATTGGGGGCAAAGAATCGACATATAGAGCAGCTGCTTAGAGAAAAGGATATGATTAGGGCTAGGATCAAAGATATTGGGCACTACATCACTATAAGATGCCTAACATGCGAGCAAATGCCCCGGACTACCCTTTTTTCTTTAGTTATGGAATATGTCCACTAAGCCATGGCGGAATTGAGAAGTATACAAAGGGATCTCACACTGAAATATGCAACAAGGCAAAACAACGCCTTATGGACACAGAAATTCAAAGCGTTGGAGCATGCTTAGAAGAGTCCATATTTTCATTTAAGAGTATGTTTTTCCTTTTTGAAGTTTTGTATTTACATTGTTGTTTTTCGCAAGTGTTTCATTTGTAAGTGAAATTTTGTGTTAATAAAAACAAAAAAATATGTTCCATGTTTATTTTGCATACGAACTACGCTGTGTATGATTCATGCAGGGACATGATACGTCGGTCTACATAAAATTCGATCACTATTTTATTAAAAAGGGGAAAATAAATAAAAGAAATGAAAGAAATAATAGAGGAGCATAGAAACACTTGAAAATAATAAGCCAGAATGACGCATGCAATCAAAGCAAAATGGCATGGTAGAAATGGTTAAAATGCTTAGGTGCATGTGCATCCCAATATGCAATAATATATCTGTTGAAAATCTAACACTAACAAGTTTGTTGTTTTTCCAATATAATTCGGTTAGTTGTTAGAAGTATGCTGGCATCACACAGATATCGGACAAGATCAAAGGGGCCTATACCTGAAAGTATGACTGGGTCAGATCACAACATTGAGTCAGAAAAGTCAATGAACCAAATGCTCAAAGAAGCCTTAGAAAAAATGGAAAAAATGCAGCCTGAGATGAACGAAATACTATTGGCGCTGGCCAAAGCGCAAAAAGGTCCCGAGGCACCTGCTACTCCTACCTTCCCGCTAGGATATACCCCAGAATACCTTCCTCCCGATTCCTCAACAAGCTTCCCAGGCCATCATTACTACCAGGGAAGGGACGCTTATGACTCCCAAGCTCTCCAATCAAAACCCTCCTCCACCTAGTGTCCCTATCTTTGTGCACCCCTAGCCCCGTTGCACAAATCATCAAGTGAGCCATTATTTTAGGTTCACGACACTCAATATTCCCCCCTGAACCCATGTTCAAGTACCCGAACCACCCACCTATACTCCTCCCTCTAAGCTCCCGGTGGAAAAGCCGGCCAAGAGCCCAGAGTAGGAAGAGATGATGCAGAAAGTCAAAAGCCTGGAGCAGTCCTGTAGAAGCATGCATGGGATGGGAAATCAGGTCAGTGTGGCTTACAAAGATTTATGCCCTTACCCCGACGTACAATTGCTAGAGGGATTCAAGATGCCCAAATTTGATCTTTACGAAAGGCATGGTGATCCCATGTCTCATATGTGAGGATTTTGCAGCAAGATGAGGGGAGCGGGTGGAAAATATGAGCTACTGATAGCTTATTTCAGACAGAGTTTGAGCGGATCTACCTTAGAATGGTACACAAGGCAAGACCCGAGTAGATGGTATACTTGGGATGATCTGGCGCAGGCTTTCGCCGGGCACTTTCAATATAATTTGGAGATAGTGCCAGACCGTCTCACGTTATTGAAACTTGAGAAGAAACCAGGGGAGAGCTTCATGGAATTTGGGTTTCATTGGAGAGAACATGCAGCTTGAGTTGATCCTCCGATGAGAGAGGGGGAGATGGTAGATTACTTTATACAAATGCTCGAGCCAACCTACTTCGGTCACTTGGTGACCTCAGTAGGAAAATCTTTCAACGAAGTTGTTAAGATGGGAAGCATGGTAGAAGAAGGATTGAAGACAAACAAAATACTGAGCTATTCGGCAATAAAGGCTACTACTCAAGCCATTCAGAGCGGCACAGGAGGTGGGCTCGGGAAAAAGAAAAGAGAAGATGTCACAACAATAGAGGCTAGCAATTGGTCCAGATCCAGAGGTTCTTCCCCCCCATTACCAATACAGACCTCCCCACCCAAATTACCACCACATTCCAAATTATCCTCCACAATCGTATTACCTACCACAAGAACAACATTTTTCAGTCCATCAAGCACAAGCATACACCTAAACTCTGGCACACCAACAATGGCGCGCACTAGCTCTACATAATACATACCCAGCTCCATGTAATACATACCCAGCACCGCATAATACCTACCCAGCTCCACAAAATACCTACCCACCACCAAGGGCATACAGAAATCCTACGAGGCCAGGTTTTCGAAGGAATCAGGCATTCATGAATGAAAGGATTTAAAGGCAGAAAACATTTACTGAATTAGGAGAAACCTATACTGCTTTGTTCCACAAATTAAAACAGACAGGTTTGTTGAGTCCTATTGAACCCAGATTGCCAAATCCCTTGCCTCAAAATTTCGACCACTCGGTACATTGTGAATATTGTTCGGGAGCTCCTGGACATGACACCGAGAAATGTTGGAAGTTGAAGAATGCGATCCAAGATATTATAGATACTAATAAGATTGAGGTTCAGGCACCCGAGGAACCCAATATTAACCAAAACCCCCTACCAGCCCACCACGAAACCTGCATGATTGAGATTGTGCGTGGAGAGGGAGAACCTAAGAAGCCATCACAGACAGTGATGATGATCCGGGCTAGTGCAAAAGAGAAATCAACCAGTGGGGAAGTGGAGTACTAATTAAGATGGAGGATGTTAATCCAGTAGTAATATTGGGGATGAACCCATCTGTCACTACAAAGACAACAAAATTGGCAGTATCTGGAGTGTCATCTGCACCTGTGGTGGTTTGAAAGGAGTTTGTCGGGAACCGGTCATCATGAAGTCGGTAGTCCAATTGCCTATGACCGATAGCAAGGCTGTGCCTTGGAAGTACGAAAAGGCAATGGTGTTGTACAAAGGAAAGTCAGTAGAAGAGGATAGTTGCGAGGCCCAGAGGTTGACTCGATCGGGATGATGTTTTGCTCCCATAGAGTTGAGGAGATCTAACCTCGCATTGGTGAAGAAACCAGTAACAGAGGAGGAAGCTGAGGAGTTCTTAAAGAAGATGAAAGCCCAGGACTACTCTATTGTGGAGCAGTTAAGAATAACCCCAGCTTAAATTTCATTGTTATCCTTGTTGATCCATTCCAGTGATCATTGCCAGGCCTTGATGAGGATCTTGAATGAAGCCCATGTTCCAGATAAACTTTCTGTAAATAACTTGGAGAAGATAGTACATAAAATCTTTGAGGTGAATCGAGTTATATTCTCTGATGATGAATTTCCAAAAGAGGGTACGAAACATAACAAATCCTTATTCTTGACTGTGAAGTGTGAAGACTCGGTGGTCATCCGAGTATTAGTGGATAATGGTTCAAGTTCCAACATCTGTACTTTGGCTACTCCGAACAAACTAAAAATTGATCATGACAGATTCCGAAAGAATGGCGTCTGCATCAGAGGTTTTGATGGAGGGAGTACTAACTCAGTGGGTGATATCACATTGGAACTAACCATTGGTCTAGTTGATTTCTCCATGGAGTTCAAAGTGGTGGACGTGGCCGTATCATTCACTCTACTATTGGGACGACCCTGGATTCATGCTGCCAAAGCAGCCTTCTACATTGCACCAGACGGTGAAGTTTGAGTGGGATAGGCAACAAATAGTGATGTACGGGGATGACGGCACATGCATCATGAGTGATGATGTGGTGCCATTCATAGAAACAGAGAACGTCAAGGGACCATGGGTATACCAAGTCTTCGAAGGGGTTTCAGTGGACAAGGTTTATGAAGGCGAGGACCTCACATTTCCCAGGATCTCAGCTGCAACTTTCATGATCGCCTCAGAAATGATAAACTGTGGGTTTATACCAGGAAAAGGTCTGGGGGCCAAACTCCAAGGTATCATTCAACCCGTTTCTTTGCCTGAGAATTTGGAGATATTCAGGTTAGGGTTCAAGCCAATAGTAGCAGATGTGAAGAGAGCTCAAAAAATGAAGAAGAAAGTCTGAGTCCTTCCCAAGCCAATTCCACGCCATTCTCGGTCTTTTGTTAAAGTAGGTATCAAGAGGTTGCCGAACCCAAAGATTCGTGGACCATCAACTGGACCAGATGGAGATCTGGATCAGAGTTTTGAAAGGTTATTTGCTGATGTCAACATGATTGAAGCTAGAGAAGGTTCCGGTAGAGCGGACATACAATATGTGGGGCCTAAGTCCAAAACCAACAATTGGACGGCTAGTCCTCTTCCCATCCGGAAGGAGTCTTGGTAGTAGGCTCTGGATTTTCATTTGTTTCCTGGATTATTCCAGAGTTGTAATCTAGTTTTGGTTTTGTTTGTAGTGTGAAACTCTGTTATTCCGCATTTTAATAAAAACAAAAGTTTCCCTTATTTTTATTGTTTTTTATTTTGTTTCTTTTTATTTCTGAATAGTCCTCTTTTTGCTGGTTCCAACAACATAGCATGCACAACGGATCTTCAACCTAGTCTAAATGATCAATCTGATTCTGAATTAATTATGCAAGAAATTGATTATAATGATGAATCGGAATACGATGAAGATGAGGCCTTTGAAGAGATAAGTAAAGAGTTAAGCCAGTTTGAAGAAAAACCCAAGCCCAATTTAAGCAACACTGAAGCCGTCAATTTAGGGGATGCTGACAATGTCAGAGAAACTAAGATTAGCATTCACATTGAATCACACATAAGGGATGAGCTAATTAAAATACTCATAGAATTCAAAGACATTTTTGCATGGTCGTATGATGACATGCCAGGGTTAAGTACCGATTTAGTGGTTCACAAATTGCCCACTGACCCGGCATGTCCTCCCGTCAAGCAGAGATTGAGGAAATTCAAAACAGATATGAGTGCGAAGATTAAAAAAGAAATAACCAAACAGCTGCAAGCAAAGGTTATTCGCGTCACCAGATATCCCGAGTGGTTAGCTAATATGGTACCAGTACCAAAGAAGGATGGGAAGATTCGGGTATATGTCGACTACCGCAATCTTAATAAGGCAAGTCCAAAAGATAACTTTCCATTGCCCAACATTCATATTCTGATCGACAATTGTGCTGTGCGTGAGATTGGGTCTTTCATGGATTGTTTTGCTGGGTATCATTAGATCTTGATGGATGAAGAAGACGCAAAAAAGATAGCTTTCATCACTCCGTGGGGAACTTATTGCTACAGGGTAATGCCGTTCGGTTTAAAGAATGCTGGAGCAACATACATGAGAGCAATGACTACTGTGTTTCATGACATGATACACAAAGAGATTGAGGTGTATGTAGACGATGTGATCATAAATCCTGGCATCAGAAGGACCATGTAGCAGATCTGAGGAAGTGTTTTCAAAGACTTCGGAGGTATGACCTTAAGCTCAACACAGCCAAATGTGCATTTGGGGTTCCCTCGAGAAAAATGTTAGGATTGAACTTCAGTCGGTGAGGCATTGAGTTGGACCCATCAAAGATCAAATCCATACAAGAATAGCCAGCACCAAAGAACAACACCGAAGTAATGAGTCTTTTGGGAAGATTGAACTACATCAACCGATTCATTGCTAAGCTCACATCGACGTGTGAACCTATTTTTAGGTTGTTAAAGAAGGATGCTGCAGTCAAATGGACCGAAGAATGCCAAGAGGCTTTTGATAAGATAAAGGAGTATTTTTCAAACCCATCTGTGTTGGTTCCACCTGAACCCGGGAGGCCTCTGATTCTTTATCTAACAGTTTTGGATAATTCATTTGGCTGTGTATTGGGGCAACATGATATCACTAGCAAAAAGGAACAGGCCATCTATTATCTCAGTAAGAAGTTCATAGCATATGAAGTTAAGTACACTCACCTTGAGAAGACATGTTGTGCCCTAACTTGGGTGGCACAGAAGATAAAACATTATCTGTCTTCCTATACTACTTATCTCATTTCACATTTGGATCCATTGAAGTATATTTTCCAGAAACCTATGCCTACAGGAAGGTTAGCAAAATGGCAAATATTATTTACAGAATTTGACATCATCTATGTGATGAGGACGGCTATGAAAGCCCAAGCACTAGCCGATCACTTAGCTGAGAATCTTGTTGATAATGAATACGAACTTTTAAGGACGTATTTTCCAGACGAAGAAGAGTTGCAAATTGATGAGTTGGAACTGAACAAGGAGCCAAGATGGATAACTTTTCTTTGATGGAGCTGCAAATGCAAAGGAAGTTGGAATAGGAGCAGTACTTATTTTTGAAATAGGACATCATTATCCTGTTACGGCTCAACTACGCTTCTATTGTACCAACAACATGGCTGAGTATGAAGCATGCATTTTGGGTTACAATTAGCTGTGGACATGGTTGTCTAGGACGTCTTGGTCTTGGGAGACTCAGACCTTCTGGTACATCAGGTTCAAGGTGAATGCGAAATGAGGGATTTGATGCTTATCCCATATCGTCAATGTTTGCATGATCTGATTAAGCGTTTCCGGTCAGTGGAATTCAAACATATCCTAAGAATGCATAATGAGGTTGCTGATTCTTTGGCTACTCTAGCATCGATGTTGCATCACCAGGACAAGATTCATGTTGATCCGTTACATATTCATGTTTGGGATCAACATGCTTTTTGCAATATGGCGGAGGAAGAAATGGATGGCGAGCCATCGTTTCATGATGTCAAAGAATACCTCAGGATGGGGATGTACCCAGAGAAGGCAACTGGAGATCAAAAAAGAGCTATTCGGCAATTGAAAAATGGATTTTTCCTTTGTGGAGGAGTGCTGTACAAAGAACCCTAGATTTGGGATTGCTGAGATGTATAGATGCAAGTCAAGCCACAATAGTGATGACAAAGGTATATGCCGGAGTTTGTCGGCCACATATGAGCGGATATGTATTGGCGAAGAAGATTCTTCGAGCAGGATATTATGTCACGATCCGGATGGTGGGGGAAATTCGTGTAAGGCCCCGTAAAATTTTTGTGCATAAAACCTAGTAGCTATAGTGTCATGGTCCGAATAATGTGTTAGGAATGCGTAGAATTCTTCGCGGCGAGCTTGCTCGCCGTGGTTCCAGACCCTTGGTAGTGATTTAAGTTTAAAAAATGTAGAGAATTAATTTTTCCGAAAAGTGTCAATTTTGCGGTCAAGAATGCGACCACAAATCTGCTATGCGGACCGCATTCTTGCCGCAAAGCTTTCCAGAAAGTCTCCCAAAATCATGTTGAAAATGCGGTCGATATGCGATCGCATAATGAATCTGCGGTGCACTTTGCGACCACAGATCAAGAATGCGGACCGCATATTGGTCGCATTCTGTAACAGAACTTGAGTCATTTTTTGAGGCCATTATGCGGTCACTATGCGGACCGCATGTTGATTCTGCGGTCGCAGAGTGCACCGCAAATTCGCCCCGGCCCAGATTTTTGTAACATTTTTACCCGATCTCTTCTTTAATATAACACCTTTCACCCTCATTTTCTCATATCATCTTACCAAAATTAGAGAGAGAATAGAGGGGTTTTAGAGAGAGAAGTTCTTCATCTTCAAAGATTGTTCCAACCACTTAATTCCAAGGGATCCTAGGGCAAGGATTCAACTTCCCCAATCTTTTCAAGGTAAAAACCCTAACTATTTTCTTGGATTTTCAGTTTTAAATTGGGTAAAGAGAGGGTTGCATATAATAGCTTTTGAAAATAGAATTTTTACACTCATGCATGATTATTGAACTTGATTTCTAGTAAAAAGAAGTGAGTAGAAGTAAGAGTCTTCAAGGACAAGGTTGGCAAGAGTAGGATATCTTGGGTAAGCATAAAGTAGGAAGAAAACTCATCACCAGGTATGTATGGCTAATTTTGATTCTTGTGAAATCGCCTATATGTGTGAAGTTTGTTTGGTTCGTGTTAAATTGACAAATTGTGTGAAATTCTTGATGTTGTTGTTGGATATTCAAAGTCTCTTGTTGAGCTATGAGGGATGTAAAATGAGAGTTTAATTTGGTAAAAGAATTGTGAATAATGGCTATAATGGCATATATGGTACTTTGTGGAAAAGAAACGAAACACTTGAGGATTGGTAAGTCATTGAACAATACGGTATGAATACTCTTGATTTTTGGAACATTTGTAACTTGATTGTGATATTGGCTTGAGAAGTAATTGTGAACATGAACCAACCTGTAAGTTGCTTATTTGAACTTGTTGAAATTGTGTGAAATGCCTTATCTCCTGTTTGTACTTGTTGTGTTTTAAAACTGTACGGTGGGATCGGGTTGCGCGCCGCAACATGAAGAAATAAGGTGTGGGTTGGGGTGATAAGGGTGGCCGAGGTAATAAGGGTGGTCAGGGGTAATAAGGATGGAAAGCGATCGAAATCGCTATTGAAAATTGATACAAAAATCAATAATGTGAAATTGTGAAAGGAGACAGCAGGAGAGTTTGCAACCTGTGGGGCACCGATTGCCCCTTTGTTTGACTACTTGTGCTTTACGTGATTGATTGGTTATTGTTAAATTGGTTGATCGTAGAAAGTGCTTTGTGTTGAGAATTATTTGAAATGAGGAAAATGTGGAAACATGGTTGGCTGGCTTAATTAATTGTTGATGTAATTCAATGGCTTGAGTTTACTTGGGACAAAGTTTGTCCATACATGCCAATACAATTCAAGTGTACTGACGTCCCTTTTGCCGGGGACGCTACATTCGTGTTATGATTGTAGGTGGATCAGTAGCAGGCATTTCAGCTCATCGGCAGTAGTATCCTTCTCCTTCCACTGCCCGTTTTGGTGAGCCCCTTTCTTCCTTGGGGCCCCGTGTGGTTCATGCCACTTTTGTTTAGATTTCATTTTGGTTTTGTAAGGTATAGCCGGAGCCTTGTTACCAGCAAGTATTGTATTCCCTTTTTTGTATCCTAGAGGCTCTGTAGACATGTAAACTATGGGACTCCAGTCTTATGTATACATTATGTTATGTCGGGCGTTGTAAAAACTGCAAACTTGTTAATGAATCACTCGTATGGTTTTATTTGATTAATGTGAAATCATTCATGGTTAGTAAGATATTTGGTTAATGAGAAACAATCAATACAGGGGTAACGCGTGGGAATGAAAGGCACCCAGGTCCGCTTGACTGGGGCAACCCGGTCAGGCGCCGGTCATGTTCCCCGATTTGGGGTGTGACAATTCGGGTCGTGATAAGTTGGTATCAGAGCACTAGGTTACATAGGTCTCACAACTCACGAACAAACTTTGTGGAGTCTGAGGGGTAGGTACGGAGACGTCTGTACTTGTTCCTCAGAGTCTATTGAGTTAGGAAAAATCTCTCTTTTGTTCTTTCTTATCGTGTGAATTTGTTCTTCAAATGTTAAGTTGAATTTCCACTCTTGTCTTCCCACGAATGGCGAAGTCACGTACCGCTTCTCCAGCTGAACAATGGCACGGGCTGTTGAGAGATCAACTACGCCTTCAAAAGTCTTATGGAGGTCGGATAGGTTTCGCCAAACTCTTCGCTACACCTTCAGCGGTGCATCTTTTGAGAACCCACGGGATTGTGCTTGACCGCTGTTGTGAAGAATTACAGAACGTGGGAATTGTCAAATGCGAGGGGGTTGATTTTACTTTACTTTGGATGGAAAACAGAAATAGTAGGTAGATAATGTATTTACGACACTAGTTATGGTTCCAACGGAAAATGCAATTATATCCGAAGATCACGTAATGCATCGTGTGGGGTTTCAATGGACCTTGACGTCCGGTGGATTTGTTGGAGTTGTGAAGGACAAATATTGTGAATTATTGGAATGTGTATATATATGGTATGGAAAGGTCCTCCAAATAAATTATACATATATAAGGTTGGCTCTTTTCATGGGGTAAGAACCGCCACCAGAGAATAACGAAGAGTATATGCGTAAATGGGGTAGCTCAGCAGTGTTAAGCCAACAAAACAAAAGAGGAAATTGGCCGTCGAAGTTTGTGGCAAGCTTACCAGAGAGCAAGCCGACCAACACAACACTACCTACTACACATTATTTTAAGAAAATGTTCGGAAGACATCACTCCCCCAGATTCTCTGCAATATGTAGTATATGCGATTTGAACGGTTGTACCAGGTCACAATGACTATGTCTGAATATTTATTGTCAGGAGCAATAAGTTAACTGAGCCTTAAAGGAATTGCTGTGAATGTGGAATTTTGGAGAAATATAATTTTAGGATAGCACTCAGGCTACACGCTCCATTGCAGTTAATATTTATCCTACATGGCCAGCTAGATGTAGAGGTCAGGATGTTAGAGGTGGAGGTGAAAATCCTAGAGGTGGAGACCCAACTGTTGATATAATTTTTATGGTATGAATGAGGTCACTACACCAGATAGTGTCATCATATGTACAATTTCGATAGTTATAAAAAGGATATTTCTCCTTAGTTTGATTGGTTTTTTGAAAAATTTAGGCGAGTCCTCGTAATATGCTCCACTCATGAGTGGGAATCGTAATCATCAAATCTCCTTATGGGAATACTCACGTTGGGTTATTACATGAGGATAGACACCCCTATTATTAGGTGTTAGTCACTAAAATATCCATGAGGCTAAGAGTGACTTTATACTACTTATTACAGTGAGTTTTGATATAATTCTTGGAATAACTTATTTTAATCGTTATTTGTATGCCCTATCATTATGAGGGTTCATTTTAAGTCGTGATTTTCTTTGACGGACAGTTATTGAAAGGAAGAAAGAAAGGAAATGAAAAATTTCAGATGATACAATGTGCAAGTACTTGTGATTTAGAGTTGAGGATCAGGTCCACAAATTTTTTCATAATGTGAAATATTTCTAAACCGAGCTTCAAGATGCGGTGGATGTCATATGAGGATTAGGTCCTGGTGGTAAGATTTTATGTGTTTAAAATTCTTCTTTTATGAAATTAATATTTTCGTATTACATTTGTAAATGAGAGTCATGCCCGTTAGGACTATTTGACAATTCTTGTATAGTTTCTATTCATATTTAGCCATTTCTATTTTGAAACCGTTGAGTTTAGCCTTTGAGACGAGAACCCAGGTGCGGATAAATATGACTCATTAATTTGAAAAAGTAATCATGAGGTCTCCATAACTCATTTTGAGTAATGTAGGAGCTTTGGAATAAGGTATTTGATAACACGTAGTTAATTGGCAATGTTGTAATTTAGGGACAACTTTTATGGCCAAAGTCATGGTTATATGTATAAGTACGAGGTGTTCATGCTTTAGTTAGACTGGCTCATGATAGTACCCATGGATAACGTATTGATATGCTCCCGCAGTCAGGAAGAGCATGCGCAACATCTCAGAGTGGCTCTCCAGACTCTGAAAAATAGTCAACTATATGCAGATATTTCCAAAGTATGAGTTCTGGCTAAGTACAGTTGCATTTCTAGGTCATATCGTGTCAGTAGAGGGAATTCAGGTGGACCCAAAATAAGATTGAGGCAGTCAAGAATTGGCCTCAAGCAGCTTCAGTGAGCGAGATTCAGATTTTCTTGGGGTTAGCAAGCTATTACCGTCGATTTGTAGAAGGGTACCCAGTTCAAGTGGTCAGATGAGTGTGAGGCGAGCTTTCAAAAGCTCAAGATAGCTTAGACTACGGCACCAGTGTTAATTTTACCCACGGGTTCAGGGCCTTACACAATTTACTGTGATGCATCCCGTACTGGGCTTGGAGCGATATTGATGCAGGATAGAAAAGTTATTGCTTATGCTTTGAGACAGTTGAAAATCCATGAGAATAATTATCCGGTTCATGATCTTGAGCTGGCAGTAGTGGTTCATGCCTTAAAAATCTGGAGGCATTATCTATATGGTGTGGCGTGCGAGGTGTACACGGATCACAAAAGCCTATAGTATTTATTCAAGAAAAAAGAGTTGAATTTGCGACAGAGGAGATGGTTAGAGTTGCTGAAGGACTATGATGTTACCATCCTATATCACCCAGGTAAGGCCAATGTGGTGGCCGATGCGTTAAGTAGAAAGCCAGCATGGGTAGTCTCGCTTATATTCCGGTCAGCCAGAGACCATTTGCCCTAGATGTTCAAGCCTTAGCCAATCAGTTCGTGAGACTAGACATTTCTGAGCCTAGCAGGGTGTTAGCCTGCACGGTCACTCGTTCTTCCCTATTAGTGCGTAACCATGAGAGGCAATTTGATGATCCTCATTTGTGTGACTTGAGGGATACTGTACAGCGGGGAGGTGCCATAAAGGTAACTCTAGATGATGATAGAGTATTGAGATTGCATGGGCGGGTTTGTGTGCCCAATGTTGAGGGGAATCGAGAGTTGATCTTAGCGGAGGCCCACAGTTCGCGGTATTCTATTCACTCGGGCGCCGCGAAGATGTATCAGGACCTACGGCAGCACTATTGGTGGCGTAGGATGAAGAAGGACATCGTTGTGTATGTTGCTTGGTGTCTAAACTATCAGCAGGTGAAATATAAGCACCACAGGCCAGGTGGTGTATTCCAGAGAGTTGAAGTGGAATTGGGAGCGGATTACAATGGACTTCGTTACTGGACTTCCTTTGACTCGGAGGAGATTTGATGCTATTTGAGTCATTGTTGATAGGTTGACCGAGTCAGCACACTTCATTCCAGTATCTGTCTCTTATTTATCGGAGAAGCTAGCAGAGATTTACATCGGGGAGATTGTTCTCCTTCATGGGGTGCCGGTGTCTATTATCTCAGATCGGGGTACGCAGTTTACCTCACATTTCTGGAGAGCGGTCCAGCAGGAGTTTGGTACCCAGGTTCAGTTGAGTACAACTTTTCATCCTCGGACGGACGGTCAGTCCGAGAGGACTATTCAGATCCTAGAGGACATGCTTCGAGCCTGTGTCATTGATTTTGGAGGCTCGTGGGACCAGTTTCTGCCATTAGCAGAGTTCGCCTACAACAACAACTACCAGTCTAGCATTCAGATGGCTCCATATAAGGCGTTGTATGGCAGGCGATGTCATTCTCCAGTCGGATGGTTTGAGTCGGGAGAGGCTCGGTTGCCGGGTACAGACTTTGTTCAGGAGGCCTTAGACAAGGTCAAGACTATCCAGGAGAGGTTGCATTCAGCTCAGTCAAGACAGAAGACTTATGCGAATCGTAAGGTCCGAGATATGGATTTCATGGTTGGTGAGCGGGTATTTCTCCGGGTATGGCCTATGAAAGGCGTGATGAGGTTCGAAAAGAAGGGCAAGCTTAGCCTTATGTATATTGATCCATTTGAGATTCTGGACCGAGTGGGAGAGGTGGCTTACAGACTTGCACTTCCACCTAGCTTATCAGCTGTGCACCCAATTTTTCATGTATCTATGCTTCGGAGATACCACAGCGATCCTACACATGTGTTAGACTTCAGTACTGTCCAATTGGACAATGATCTATCTTACGAGGAGGAGCCGGTGGCCATTCTAGACCGGCAGGTTCGACAGTTGAGGTCGAAGAGTTTTCCTTCTGTGCGTGTTCAGTGGAGAGGTCAGCCTCCTGAGGCATCGACCTGGGAGTCCAGGTCTGATATGCGGGGCTTTTACCCACATTTGTTCCCCGACTCAGGTACTTCCTTCTCTTCTCCGTTCGAGGACAAATGGTTGTTTTGGAGGTGGAGGATGTGATGACCCAAAGGGTCATCACCTGCTTTCCTCATTTGTTCTACGCTTCCGAGGTCTTGAAAACCTTATTTTATATTGCCTCAATTTACGTGCGTAGTCCGGGCACGTAGCCGAAATATTTTTGTGTTAAATATGTGAATTCTATGAAAACTTTGAAGAAATTTGATATTAATATTGATATAGTTGACTTCGGTCAATATTTTTGGCAAACGGACCCAGACCCGAGATCGGACGGTCCCGTAAGGTCCATAGGAAAATATAGGACTCGGGCATGCGTCCGGAGTCGAATTTCGAGGCCTAGAGCCCAAGATATGAATTATTCTGTGAATTTGTTTTTCTGAAATTATTAATGAAAATGGAAAGGAAAATTGATTAAAACACCATGGTATCGGGCTCGTATTTTTCTTTCGACGCCCGGTACAAGTATTATATATTGTTTAAGCACTTCATGTAAAGTTTGGTCGAAATTGGACACCGTTTGACGTGTTTCGGATATGTTTGGGTTGCATTATGCTCGTTTTCTTATGATTCGACATCGTTTCTTCAAGCATAAATTATATCATATTGAATAAATGAGCTTCGATTACTGTTTTGAATGAAGCATTAGATCCGTATCGTAATTACGGACTCGTAGCAAAAAAATCATCGAATTCGGACATCATTTGAGGATTTTATGGCCATTTTACTAAGGTTGCCCAGATTTTCAGGTTAATGATGAAATTGCCCCTGACGGCGTATTAAAATCCTGCACTATTTGCAAATCTTAAAACCTACATATCTCCTTCATTATAAGGTCAAATTGAGTGATTGAAAAGCCTAAATTCATTAAAATTTCATTAAAATTTCACAAGGAATCCATTGGGAGCAATAAAACGTGTGAAAAGTATACCTATAATGAGAAGTTTGAGTTCTTTTCCAATTTTTCAACGGGAAGATGGTTCTGAGGCGATATTTAAAAGAGAAAATCAGTGCGTATCACAGAGGTAAGTGATTTTATTATTAAAACTTGTTTAGGGGTGATTATAAACCACAATACCATTCTTTAATTCATGAAAATAGCAGAAAAATACGATTTTGGGACCTGGAATTATGAGACCTTTAGGGGTCGATTTGAGGGGTCAAACGGGCTCCAATTTTGGTGTTCTGTGTACGGACTCGTGGCAAGACGAGGAATCCATTTGTATAATTTTCGAAAATTTTGACCAAGCGGACCCGGGTCGATTTTACAATTTTTGGACAGCATGTTAAAAATACTTTAATTAGGCAATTGGGTTGGTTTGTTGAGTAGAATTGATGATATTAAATAAATTGTGTATAGATACGATTGATTTTGAGCCAAATTTGAAAGGAAACGTATTGCTTGAGGATTGAGTGGACTCTAAGCCGTCGAGGTAAGTGTTTGATCTATCCTAGCTTGTGGGAATAGGATTAATGTGCTAATTGCTATGTGATCGAGTGCGGTATATGGGCTGTGGTGACGAGCATCCATACACTAGCGTCTAGCATGACCGTGAGTTGTTTTGTTGACATGTATTGTGAGTTAATGTGGGATGTCTTTAAGTCATAATCTTGAACCCTTGCTGGGTTGTGAAGTTGATTATTGTTTCCCTTGTCGGGACTTTATTGTGAGGTTCATTATTGTTTCCCTTGCCGGGACTTTACTATAATGATTATTGCGTCCCTTGCCAGGACGATTCATATTATTTGTTTCATTCTTTTGCCCTTAATTGTGATTGTTATTTGGGTGAGGAAGAGTGATAATGCACGAAGGGTGATGTCGTGCCTTGTTTTATTGATTATGCACGATGGATCATGCCGTGCCTTGTTTATTGATTATGCACGAAGGATCATGCCGTGCCTTGTTTTATTGATTATGCACGAAGAATCATGCCGTGCCTTCCTTTATTGATTATGCACGAAGGATCATGTCGTGCCTTGTTTATTGATTATGTACGAAGGATCATGCCGTGCCTTGTTTTATTGATTATGCACGAAGGATCATGCCGTGCCTTGTTATTGATTATGCACGAAGGATCATGCCGTGCCTTGTTATACTGATTATGCACGAAGGAACATTCCGTGCTGTTGTTATTTGAACTATGCACGAAGGATCATGCCGTGCCATGGATGTGAGGATGAGAGTAAAAGCACGAAGGGTGATGCCGTGCAATTTTATTTGATTATCTGGTGAGGATGAGAGTAAAAGCACGAAGGGTGATGTCGTGCAACTATTTGAATTTTTTGTTTTGATGATAGGTGTTATTATTACATTCTGATTCTCTTTACTGATTTATTATATGTTGCTGATTGTGTTCCCCCGAGCATGATACTCCTTTGTTAATTGTGTTACTTGATAATCTTGTTATTTTGTGGTATATACATATATAGAACTGCACAGGTTTATGTGAGTGTCTGCTCCTAGGCTTGTCACTACTTCACCGGGATAGGCCAGGCACTTACCAGCACAATTCCTCATAATATCGGCGCGGCTTCACCCTTAGTGCATTAACTCTCAAATCATGGTCTGTGCTTCCGAGACTGAGGTAGCTTGCAGGCGTCCGCACGCCCGACGTCCTTTCTATTTATCTTTATTATTGCTGTGGTCTCATTGTTCCGAGACAGACGGATGTTCATTATTTTCTTTCAGACCATTATGTGTAGTTATTCCTTAGTAGTTTGTGAGTTGGTGACTCCACATCTTGGGTAGAGGATTTATGTCAGTTACTTTACACTACTATTCATATTTTATTCGAAAGACTTCTGCATTTAAAATGTGAGTATTATTTTTGCTATTAAATATGAGAACAAAGGGTTGTATAAACAGGAATGGTGAGTGAATTAGCTTGCCTAGCTACCACGAGTAGGCGCTATCACGATCCCGATGGTGGGGGAAATTCGGGTCGTGACATATTATTGGCTCACTATGGAGTGTGATTATATAAGTTTCGTACGAAAATGCCATCAGTGTCAGATACAAGGAGATCTGATTCATTCTCCACCGACATAATTGCATACAATGTCAGCGCCATGGCTATATGTTGCTTGGGGTGTGGACGTTATTGGACCTATACAACCTGCAGCTTCCAATGGTCATAGGTTCATTCTGGTAGCCATTGAATGTCACACCTCCCTTTTTACTACCTCTTTTTCTGAAAATGAATAAGGTATACCTCATTAATTACTAATACACCCGGGAAAGGATATATTAATAACAACGAGGAAGGAGTTTTTCCACTTTAAGGACAATCAGAACGAGATTTTATTTAGAGTCTCAGAGTCGCTACTTGGGAAGAATAATGATGTCCCAAGTCACCGGTTAATCCCGAATCCGAGGAAATTGACTCTGTTTGAACAGTCCGCGAAACTAGAAATCCGGATAAGGAATTCTGTTAACCCGGGAGAAGGTGTTAGGCACTCCCAAGTTCTGTGGTTTTAGCACGGTCGCTCAACTGTCATTTTTGACTTTATTTGATTTCGTTATATGCTTTTATAATATGTGAATGTTTCATTTTGATATTTTTACGACTTGCGACGTCGCGAAAACGCATTTCGAGTCACACCGCAACCAGTACGCTTGTGACTTTAATACGTGTGAGCTTCGTCGGGATTTAAGATTTGAGTCACATTAAATGTGCACTCGTATTAAAGAAATATATATTCTAAATCGTGCCTATAACGACTACGACTTATTATCTTTTAGGAAAGACCGTGAAATTCGCTAAACAGTCTTCCCGAATCTATCATTTATTAACATTCATATGGGGGCCCCGCGTATTTTCTTTTATACGATGCTCGTCCCATTATTTTTAAAGTCCAATCCTATTAAATGCTATATTCTTTAATTTTTGTTTTTCCCCTAATTATATTACTTTTTTTTGTATTTTTCAGAATTATGTCCCGGCCCATTATTCCATTTCCAGGCCTGGACATTGTGGACCAAATTTAATAGTCCAGTTCACACAACTAGGTTTTAGAAACCTAGTATATGTAAAAATCGTTATCAGAGGCCCAGAGATGAATCCAGTTGGATCTGGGCCTACACTATCAATTAATCCCAAATCAGATGAGAGGAATACAAAACAGAATTGAAATTTCATAACCAATATACAAACATTCATCAAACGGTAGAGTAAATTAACCAATGACATTTTATTTCATAAGAAACTGGAGTACACGTTTAACAATATTAATTCTGAATTCTAATTACCAATTACTAACAGAACTTAAAGAGTAAACTACTATTTCCACTACTTTAAACAATGATACGATACTTAACAGTGCCAATTTGAATTGTTATTAATTACCGATTCTATCTTATACTATTCCGGATTGTTATTAAGTTAATCTAAATGAAAGAACATGTTGTAACTTGATTACTCCTTTTTGAATTATCATTATCTAATTAAACGAGATGAGTTAATATGGTTACTATTCAGATTACAAAGCTATTTTTAGTTAGATGAATTAAGATTACGAATTAACCTGTTTTAAACTAAATTTAAGGGTGATTATGTCTGCGTGTACTCTACCCTACTCTATCTATTACATTGTTTCAGTTTCATACATATTTAGCTATTACAAATATTCCTATCAAATTACAGAAGGTCTAATACAAAATAAACATAAAATCTATAACCTGTTTTTAAACTGAATTTAAGGGTGATTATGTCTACGTGTACTCTACCCTACTCTATCTATTACATTGTTTTAGTTTCATACATATTTAGCTATTAAAAATATTCTTATCAAATTACAGAAGGTCTAATACACAATAACCATAAAATCTATAAAATGCTGCAGAATTACAAATATTCCTATCAAATTTCATCTGAACAACTCATAGAATTTTCATTTCTTCAATTAGCTGGCAATTACATTTGTGGGTAGAAAAGTGTACCTGGTTCAGCAAAGGAAATTTATGAGTCTAGGCAATGATATGAAGAATAGTCAGTGATTACAACAGCAAAATAGTAGAAGAACAATCACAGCAGAGCAGCAATACAACAACCAAGTATAATCTTCAAACCCAGTAATTAAGCAAGCCACCCAACAGAATTAAAGAAATCCAATAGGATCCAGTAATATAGAACAGCAAAAGACTCTAATTGAACTCCAGAATTTGGAACACTCGACTTAACTCAAAATTTTCTACTCTCTATAATGTCTAACCCTTAATTTTGTAACCCCAGAAGTTCAACCTCTTTTCAGGCTCAAATGAAGCCTATTTATAGGTGATTTGGGTAAAATTTTGAGGGGGAAATTCAAAATTCTTATTCTTGGTTCCCTCCCTTTAATTCTCTTATTAGTTATAGTTTGATACCTTTATTTTAAGCTCGAAATGCCTTTAAGCCCTTGCTGGAAGGTTCTAGGTAATTCTATTTGATTCCATTAAGGGTATATTACTAGGTTGCCCTCACTTGCTAAGTGTTATTACAGTTATACCTTTTTACTGGGACTATTTTACCCTTTGTATTATGTCTAATTACAGGAATACTAAGCATTAAAGTTTATTTTGTCCCTATAGACTCTATTAAATTCACAATTATACAATTTCTTATTCCCTTTGCACCCTTATTGTTACTTGTTATTTACCGGACCTACTAAGGTCAGGGTATCTTAGGTTTTATACCTATTAATTATTAGCCAATATCTTATAACATATTTAAGACCTAGCCAGATTTTAACTCAACAACCTTTTCAATTTTAACCTCTTTTAATAGACCTAGACTAATTTAAAATGTAACCCTTTTATTATCACTAGCTAATAAGAATTAGATTGTAGAACTAGCCTACTTTAATGTTTCAAAAATGGCCAAGCCAATTACACAGTCCAAGTTATTTCAACAGTAGCCAGACTATGTCATTTTTCAATAATAGCCAGATTACTAAAGAAACTATACTTATCTTTACAGCTATAACTAATACCACAAAGCACAATAGAATTCAGAATAGTCTAACATATGAATCAATTACAAATATAGCCAATTCATGTCGTTTTGCACACATAGCCTTAATCATAAATCATTCTTCAATTAACCAGAACTCATAGGGAAATTTGATAATGGTTGAACCCCAATCAATTAAATTGTAATTTCAGACTAGGCACAGCGAACAAATCACACATAAAGAAAAATATTCAAATAAGATTCATGTGTTGAACTTATAAGAAATCCTAAGGAGCTAAAATAGATCAGTTATGTGCAAAGAATAGGATAGATGAGATTATTATAGGCTAATATTCAGAAGACTAACATTCAAGAACATGCAAAGGATTATATACAGAATTCTTAGAAGACGAAAAGTAAAAAGCATGCAAAGAGTTATACACAGAAGTCTTAGAAGACAAATAAGCAAAAGACATGCGAGGGATCATATACAGAAAACCTAGAAGACAAAAGGAAAGAAGACAAAGAGCACTTAGCTTGCAGGATTTGTCTCCTATTATTTTCTTTCTTCTTTATTTTCTTTCTTTCTTTCTTTTCTTTTTCCAGGCTTCAAGATTTTCCAAAGACTTGATGTTTGATTTTCCAAATCTCCTCAAATGGGTTTGTTTTTGTTTTTTTTTTTTGTGTGGTGGAGGGGTGTTCCAGGTGTTATTGGGATGTATTTGAGGGTGGGTTGTGTTTGGGTGTTCGCCGGAGATAGGGTTCCGGCAAACTTCTTTGCAAGATTCGAATAGCTCCAAGATTATTCGAAGCAAACCAACTATATGGGGTGAAAGATCCCCTTATAGTGGTCATAGGGGTGTAAATTTGGAAGGATAAGTCATAGGTTGAAGGTCACCGGCAAAAGTTCCGGTGACCGGACTTTCAAGAACATGGGTTTTTTTTCTTCTGGTTTCCTAAGTTTTTTAGGGTGGTCGTGGTGTGAGAGAGTGAAGGGAAATGGGTTTGAGGTTTGTTTTGGCCGAAAAAGGCCATAGTTTCTGGCTGGTCTCCGTTGGAGACGGTTGAAGAAGATGAAGGAGAAGAAGACAGGCGGCTAGGGTTTGGCAATGTATGTGTGTATAGGCGTGTGTTTGGTCTCTGAACGAGAGACGAGGTTTTTATACCTCTTTGGGCCTGGGCGATCCTGGCCTTTGGATCAGTTATGATCAATGGCCAGGATTAAATCCTATTGAACGCCATCGTTTCATTTAGTAAGAGATGACCTAGCCTCCGTTAGATCTCCAGACATGGACGACCAAGATTTGTTCTCAATGCTATGTCGTTTAACTATTTTAAGAGACTTATCAGCGTCCGTTTGATCAACTTATTTTGACGGCCAAGATTAAAGCCTTTAACGACGCCGTTTCTTTTTTATTCAAACCGCTTATGTGGTCCGTTAGATCAATATATCAACGATTGAGAATTAATTGCCCTTTACGCCGTCGTTTTGATTCAGACTTTAGACTAGACGGCCAATTATTTTGGGTTGTTACACTTTGGGCCTGTATTTTGAATTTTGTCCCAATTGTATTTTGTGTATTTTTTTATTTTTTAATTATTTTCTTTGTATTTTTCTTTTGTATTTTATTTTATCTTTTTGTATTCATTTTTAATTGTTGTTTCTCTTTTATTTTCCTATTTTTTTTCTAATTTTTCTGGTATTTTTTGCTATTTTCTCTAATTTTTTCGGTATTTTTGTTAATTTTCTCTGATTTTCATATTTTTTTTACATTTTCTAATTAACTCTTTTTGTAGTTTTTTATTTCAAATTATTTCAATCACAACCACACAATTATTTCAATTAAACACATAATTACACATGAAAAATCTTATTTTATTTTTTATATTTGAATTTGTTTGCTTAGGGTAAAAATCACGTGCTCACAGCTGGCCCTTTTTGCTCGGGAACATGAAGAGTTTCAGTGCAAAGAAAAATGAGCAGTAATGAGAGATTTTTGTCCACTGACATATTCTGTAAGAAGCATTTTGAAAACCTTTTGACGCACCCTACCTCAGATGTTGCCTACATATCCTGGGCTAAATAGGAATCAGGCCAGTGTAGTTCGGGATGATCTGGTAGTTTGAAACTACCAAGACTTTGCTGCTGCAGCTATTGTTGCTATAATCATTGACTAACTCCTTGTTACACCGGGATAAAATGGAAAATAAAGAAGCTATTCTAAGCTATAATCTTTTGAATTACAATAATTCCTATCTATTTCTTGTCTTCTTGTACTTTCTTGCTTTTCCACATCTTATGCTGCTCTTTTATTTGCATCATTCTTTTTGTGAATTTTTGATTATTTTCTTGTTTCTAACAAACTGCTTCCATCCCTTTGGTGTGACTTCCAATTGTGTTTCTCATTTCCTCCAGGTTGATACCTGTTAAAAAAAACAAAACAAAAACAAAAAAACTTTTTCCTCTGCCCCAGTGTGGGCTTTTTCATATGTCATGGTATTACTCATATTAGATAAAACAATTAAAAATGCAGAAATGTATTCCCTTGTTATACAGGTGGGCGCGTGAACAGAAATTAAAAATGCTGAAATGTATTCCCTTGTTATACAGGTGGGCGCCTGAATAGAAATTAAAAATGCTGAAATGCATTCCCTTGTTATACAGGTGGGCGCCTGAACAGAAATTAAAAATGCTTAAATGTATTATACAGGTGGGCGCCTGAACAGAAATTAAAATGCAAAAATTTATTCCCTTGTTATATAGGTGGGCACCTGAACAGAAATTGAAAATGCTGAAATGTATTCCCTTGTTATACAGGTGGGCGCCTGAACAAAAATTAAAATGCAGAAATGTATTCCCTTGTTATACAGGCGGGCGCCTGAACAGAAGTTAAAAATGCTGAAATGTATTCCCTTGTTATACAGGTGGGCGCCTGAACAGAAATTAAAATGCAAAAATGTATTCCCTTGTTATATAGGTGGGCGCCTGAAAAGAAATTGAAACGCAGAAATGTATTCACTTGTTATACAGGTGGGCGCCTGAACATAAATTAAAATGCAGAAATGTATTCCCTTCTTATATAGGTGGGCGCTTGAACAAAAATTAAAATGCAGAAATGTATTCCCTTGTTATACAGGTGGGCTCCTGAACAGAAATTAAAAATGCTGAAATATATTCCCTTGTTATGCAGGTGGGCGACTGAACATAAATTAAAAATGCTGAAAAATATTCCCTTGTTATCCAGGTGGGGCGCCTGATGCATGAAAATGAAAATGCAGAAAAATATTCCCCTAGTTTGATAACTGGGATGTGAGTTTTGAAAAGATAATACCTTCCTTGCTGTTTTTTGGGTAGGTTTCTTAATGACTGAATGTGTCCTCCTCTGCGGATTCCTCCTCTTATTGCTGTATTTCTTTTTGGTGTTTTTTCTTCTTCCACATTGGTCACATTCACTTTAAAGTGATTAGTTAGTATTTGAATCTTTTTGTTCCTGTCTAAATCAGTGAACAATCTTATTAGTTATAAAATGTTGGCAGCTAGCATTTTTGTTGACTGTGCTTCCATTGCCTGCCTCTTCTTGCTTTATTCTGCTCTGCAGCCCTTTACCAGATTTTCTTCAACTTTTCCTTTGTAATCCCCCTTTGCTTTCCTTTTTTGTTTCTTTTCTTTCATTTTTCTTTGGCTTTGATTGCCATCCTCTTCTTTATTTGTTTTTTCTTTTATTTTCTCTTCGACCCAGTGTTATTACGCCACTTAACATGAGAAGCTGGTAGTTAGCTTTCAATGGGCAACTGGTTTTTTGATCAATGAAATGCAGAAAAATATGAATTTGAAAGGGTAAGGATATTTTGGACTAGAGACATAACTTATCTGGGTATGACGGCTGATTCCTTTGACCATGCCATGAATTTAAATTCTGACACAGTCTGTCCAATCCAATTATCGTTATCTTAACTCCATCTTTTCCTTCGACCCATAACAATCATAATTTTTGCTATTTTTCTTCTTTCAACAGAATACTCCTCACTTTTGCCTTATGGTGCCGGTTATGGTTTTCACCAATAAGACTCTCTCATTTTATTCTCTCATCTCACAATCGCCTTACGGTGCCGATTAAGGTTTTCACCAATAAGACTCTCTCATTTTTATTTCTCTCATCTCACATTCGCCTTATGGTGCCGGTTAAGGTTTTCACCAAAAAGACTCTCTCATTTTTATTTTTCTTTTTTTTATTATTAAAACCACCGGGTATTGTCCATGCCATGTTTCTCCTTATTCTCATTGTATCATCATTTTCTTGAAATTTATTAGAAGGCATTTCTTTAGACTGTAAAGTGGCTTTTGGATGGGTTAAGAAAGAAAGGTATAAATGCTCAAAATTGAATGAGGGTTCAAAAATATTTACAACTCTCAGAATCATAAACATAACTTCTGCCCGAGTTTCAATATTTGGGGTATCTTGGATTTTATTTCTACCATGACTGAACATTATTGAGGCTGCCTACATACCCTTTCAGAATCAAGTCAGACGTAGTTCAGACTACGTTCATATTCATTGTTGCGTCTTGACTTTTTCACGATTTCTTTTGTCTTTTGTATGCATTTTTCTCTTCTTCTTTTTTCATAATTTTTCTTTCATCATCATTTATTCATTTTTTTTCTTGCATCAATTTTTCTTTTTATTCATGATCGTTTCCGAGAGAGGGATATGAATGAATAAAGCAAATAAGGATCAACAGGGATATAAATGGATAAAGTGTTTGGATAGAGAATAGAATGTCTTCATCATTTCAATTCCAAAATTATGACAAATACAATTATACAAATGAAAAAGGAATCATACATAATATATCTTGACTGCATCTGAGTTGATAGCAGTCTCTACACATTTTCCTTCAACATCTGTCAAATATAGGGCTCCATTGGACAATACCCGTGACACCATAAATGGTCTTCCCAATTCGGTGCAAACTTTCCTTTCTCTTCGGCCCAATAAGGCAAAATACATCTCAGCACCAACTGTCCCACTTCAAATTTTTGCGGACGTACTTTCTTATTGTATGCTCTGGCCATCCTCCGTTGATATTATTGTCCATGACAAACTGCCGCTAACCTCTTCTCCTCAATCAAACTCAGTTGTTCTAACCGAGCTTTTACCCATTCATCATCATCAATTTCAGCCTCAGCTATGATCTGAAGAGAAGGTATCTCAATTTCTGCGGGTATGAATGCCTCTGTTCCATATACCAATGAGTAAGGCGTTGCACCAATTGAAGTACGCATAGTTGTGCGATAACCCATGAGAGCAAATGGTAGTTTTTCATGCCATTGCCTTGAGTCTCCCACCATCTTCCTGAGAATCTTCTTAATATTTTTATTTGCGGCCTCCATTGCTCAATTCGCTTTAGGCCTGTAAGGTGTAGAGTTACGATGCAGGATTTTGAACTTTTGACATGCTTCTGCCATGAGGTGACTGTTTAGATTTGCTCCATTGTTTGTGATAATCACCTTAGGAATTTCAAAGTGACAAATGATATTTGTGTGCACAAAAATCTACCACCGCCTTCTTTGTCACTGCCTTAAATGTCTTCGCCTCCACCCATTTGGTGAAATAATCAATAGCCACCAAGATAAATCATTGCCCATTAGATGCTGCAGGTTTTATTGGTCCGATGACATCCATGCCCCAGGCGACGAATGGCCACGGTGCTGACATTGTATGCAACTCATAGGGTGGAGAGTGAATCAAATCTCTATGTATTTGACATTGATGGCATTTCCTCACAAATCTAATACAATCACGCTCCATGGTGAGCCAATAATATCATGCTCTCAGTATTTTCTTGGCTAAAATGTATCCGCTCATATGAAGTCCGCAAGCTCCTGCATGTACCTCAACCATAATTGTGTCAGCTTGATGTGCATCCATGCATCTCAATAGCCCCAAATCTGGTGTTCTTTTTTATACAACGCCTCCACTGAGGAAAAATCCATTTGACAATCATCTAATAGCCCTTTTGTGGTCTCCTGTGGCTTGTTCTATGTATCCTCCTGTCCTCAAATATTCTTTGATATCATGATACCACAGCTCACCATCCAGTTCTTCTTCTATGGCAAAACAAAAAGCATTTTGATCGCGCACTTGTATCTATAGTGGATCTACATAAGCTTTATCTAGATGGTGCAACATGGAGGATAAAGTGGCCAAAGCATCCTCTACTTCGTTATGTATCCTTGGGATGCGTTTGAACTCTATAGATTGAAATCTCTGAGACAGTTCATGCTGACATTGTCGATAAGGTATCAGATTCAAATCTCTTGTCTCCCATTCTCCTTGAATCTGATATATCAAGAGATCCGAGTCACCCACGACCAAAATCTCTTGAACACCCATATCTATTGCCATCCTCAATCCCAATATACATGCTTCATATTCGGCCATGTTGTTAGTGCAAACAAATCGAAGCTGAGCGGTAACGGGATAATGCTGACCCATTTCTGAAATAAGCACTACTCCAATTCCAAATCCCTTATTGTTGACAGCTCCATCAAGGTACATTCTCCAGCCCGGATTATCATCTTGCTCTACCTTTTCAACATTCATTGCCTCCTCGTCAGGAAAATATGTTTTTAACGGCTCATACTCATCATCAACTGGGTTTTCTGCTAAATGATCTGCAACTGCTTGCGCCTTCATTGCCGTACGAGTTACATAGATGATGTCAAAATCTGTGAGCAGAATTTTCCACTTAGCAAGTCTTCCTGTAGGCATAGGCTTTTGGAATATATACTTCAAAGGATCCAACCGTGATATCAAATATGTGGTATAAGCTGACAGGTAATGTTTCAGTTTTTGTGCAACCCATGTTAGAGCACAACACGTTCTCTCCAATTGAGTGTATTTTACCTCGTAAGATGTGAACTTTTTACTGAGGTAATATATCGCTTGCTCTTTCTTTCATGTTTCATCATGCTGACCCACTACGCAACCAAAAGAATTATCTAGCACAGTCAAATACAAGATCAGAGGTCTTCCCAGTTCTGGAGGAACTAATACTGGAGGATTGACCAAATATCCCTTAATCCTGTCAAAGGCTTCTTGGAATTCATTAGTCCAATTTACCGCAGCATCTTTCTTCAACAAATGGAAAATAGGCTCACAAGTTGACGTCAACATAGCAATAAATCTGCTGATGTAATTCAACCTTGATAATAGGTGAATTTGAGTATAATTATACCCTAAATAATCACACTTTGTTATGGAATTAATGTTGTTTATGAGGACAAAATTCTTTGATTAGTGTTCGATTGTGTTTTACAGGTACATGTGATACATTGGATGCCATAAAGAGCTATTTTGGAGTCCTAGGTTGATGAAAAGGCCAAAAGAAGAGCTAAAGTGAAAAGGGCTTGAAGAAGCAGGGAAGAATCAGACGCACTGTTCATCCGCGGTTCACTCGCGGCCGCGGATGAACCACGAAAAAAGAAGGCCTCTGAAGTTTGACTGTTCGCGGTCCGCTCGCGGCCGCGATGAACCGCGGAAGGTTCCGCACCAGCAATCCCAAATAGACTCGAATTTAGTTTTAAAGCCCTAAAACCTCTATATAAACTCCTAGTTTTCCCCATAGAGGCATGTTGTCTTTATTTCATTACTTTTGCAAGATTTTAGTAAGAGAGATTCCTCTCAAACTCCTTCTTTAATTTTATATCAATTATTTCTTTATGATTTCAATTATTATTCTTGTTTCTTCTAGCATGAGTAGCTAAATTCTTTTCTAAGGTTTTGATGGAACCTATTGGGTGATGAACTTATCGTTTATGTGATTACAAATTGTGACTTAGATTTCTATTTGTTTAACTTCGTTCTTGTTGTAGTTAATTGGTAGACGTCCCAATTTGCTGTGCCTATTTAGTGTGCATAACTTGGAAAAGAGTGCATATTTAGGTTTATTGTTGAACAACACCACACCTAGGTTATTGGAGGAATCAATAACTTTAGGCGTAAAGACGGGGTTAGGAATAACGAAGTCTTGGGTGCAATATTAAGTGAACTATTCAAATTAAAGCTAGCTAGGGTAGCTCGGGAGAGTGCACTAGTAAATTATTGTAATTGCTCGGGAGAGGGTTACGATACACATAGCGTTCATGATTGATAGAATATATTAACAATTTGTAAAAGCATAACGATAAGGGATTCCATCAATAGGGGAAATCAATACCTTAGTCCTTCTCTATATTATTTTATTCAACATTCAATTCTTTCTTTCAAGCATTCTTAATTATTGCAAAGTAGTAGTTCGAAATTCTTACACAAAAATATTCTAAATTTTGGGAACTTGATTCGGAAGTACTCTTGGGTTGTGAAAGTTGTGATTGATAGGTTAATTCTCTGTGGGATCGATCTTGGACTTATTAGACCAAGTTATATTGACTACGACCGTTGCTTGGACGTGAATCAATTTTGGCGCCGTTGCCGGGAATTAACGGAATTATCAATTGCCATTGCCAGAACTTCAAGATTCTTGTGTATTCAGGTTCTTTCTACACTCTACATTGAATATTTTGACGTTTGTTGATTTGGGTATTCAGGTGCATGCCTAGAAAATCTGCAAGGACTGGAGAACTAATTGAAGGACTCTCATACCCCGAGCAAACCTTCCGGGCACGTAACAAAGCCATCAAACAAATTCAACAATCTCAACAACCAATCAAACTAGACTTCGACATGGGTGACATAAATGCTCAAAAAGCAAGCCGGGCTAAATATGCAAGAGGCACATGAGGCACAAAAAGGTGCATTGTTCGAGTAGGCACAACCCACAACAGATAATTTGGCAACTGCCATCGTTGTGCCAGCAATTCAAGTTGAGTCTTTCCAGATTACTAACAACATGCTTCACTTGTTGCAAAATAAGGGATTATTCTCTGGGTCTCAGGTTGAAGATCCACAACAGCACCTCAAGAACTTTCTATCAATATGCAAAACACAAAGACATCCGAATGTAACTCCGGAAGCTATCAGATTACTACTCTTTCCATTCTCAATTACAGGAGCAGCACAGATATGGCTAAACTCACTCCCAATAAACTCTATTGCAACTTGGGATGAGTTAGTCAAACAATTCCACAATAAGTTTCACCCACCTACAAGACAGCTCAACAAATTGATGAGATCGTGAGCTTCAAGCAAAAACCAATGGAAACATTACATGAAACTTGGGGCAGATTCAAGGGTATGCTTGTTATGTGTCCTCATCATGGGATCCCTGAGCAGATGTTGGGTCAAAGGTTCTACATGGGGCTTTCAGACAGTATGAAGAATATTGTAGATGCTTCAGCAGGTGGGTCTTTTCTGAGCAAGACTTGGAGAGAGGGCCAAAATTTGCTAGACAAGATGGCTCAAAACCCCGGGTGGACGTCCAGGAATGCTCCTATCACACAAGTGGTACACTCTATATCTCTGGATCCATCCAACACTCTGGAGGAGAACGTGGAAACTTTATTGACACAAATGAGCATCCTGACAAAGAAGGTGGAAGAATTAGGGGTTAAGTAGCAAGTTCACATTGTAGATACTACCAATGGTGGTTTATGCACATCTTGTATTAGCCAACCCATAGGTAATCCATGGGTTGCAGACCAAGAACATCATCATCAGCATGAGGATATGAACTATGTGGCTAACTATGGAGGGCAGCGACAAGGTAATCAAAACTGGGGCCAACAGGCTCCAATGCAGTACAGACCTCCCCGACCACAATTTAATGCAGCAGGTATGAGGCCACCACACAACATGGCACTATATCCTAGACCTCATAATTTCGGAAATCAGCAGCAGGGATACCATCCACCTCTACCACCACATGGGGGTAGACAAGATGATGGGTTTGCAAGATTGGAAGCTATGATGTAGCAGGTAATTGGGTCAAACGCCAAAACAAATGAGAGGATAGATGCACATGATGCCGCCATAAAAAATATGGAAGTGCAGATGGGTCAGATTGCTATGTCACTTACCAATCGTCCTCAAGGGACATTGTCCGCAGATACACAAACAAACCCAAAGGACCAAATCCCAAAGCAGATGATGGCAGTGACTCTGAGAAGCGGTAGAGATCTTGATGCTGAGAATGAAAGTGAGAAAATTGACAGACAGGCTGAGACATCCACTCCATTGCCCATTGAACTAGATGAGTCCACAGGGTTGACAGAAGTCACAGTCCAACCAGTTGCTGAAAATAAAAAAGCAAAACAGGGAACGGAGAAAGTAGCTGAAAAGGTAGAGCAGCAGATTGATGAGAAAGTGATAGACAAAGAAAAGTCCCAAGTCACCGGGAAAAAGAGGCCTCCACCACCATTCCCCCAAAGGTTGGCCAAACACCAGAAAGAGGAGCAATCCAAAAAGTTCTTCGACATGCTCAAGCAAATCCAGGTAAACATTCCATTAATTGAAGCTTTAAAAGAAATGCCCGGTATGCTAAGATGATGAAGGATTTGATGTCGCGGAAATTTGATTTCCAAGACTTGGCCACAGTTACACTTACCCAGACTTGTAGTGCAGTGGTGTCTAGACCCATTGCTGAGAAGCTATCTGATCTAAGTAGTTTCACCATCCCATGCACTATAGGGAATTATGCTTTTACTAAGGCCTTATGTGATTTGGGGGCAAACATTAATCTCATGCCCTTAGTTGTCTATAAGAGGTTAGGTATTGGGAGAGCCAGACCCACCTCTATGCTTTTACAGCTTGCTGACCGGACGGTTAAGCGTCCATTTGGTATTATAGATGATGTGCTAATCCAGGTTGGGAAGTTCGTGTTTCCCGCCGATTTTGTTATTCTTGATTGCAAGGTCGACGAAGAAATTCCCATAATCCTGGGAAGACCATTCCTAGCCACCGGGAGAGCCATAATTGATTGTGAAACTGAGGAACTCAAGATGAGGTTGAATGATGAGGAGATCATCTTCAATGTGCAAAAATCCATGAGGCGTCCTAGTGAGTTCGTAAATTGCTCTCTAATTGATGCAGTTGATGTGATAGTGGAGACCGACGATGCGGAATTGACTATTTAAGATCCACTTCAAGCATGCCTGATGAACATGGAAGAGGTAAACGGTGAAAGTTTGGCCGAATGGGTATTATCTCTGGAAGGCAAGGGATTCTTGAAGCGGGAGATCGAATTCGAACCGCTACACTTAGAGAAAAGAGAAAGCCCACCAGCAAAGCCATACATAGAAGAGCCACCGAAGCTTGAACTTAAACCACTACCATCACATCTCAGGTATGAGTATCTAGGTCCTAACTCCACGTTACCTGTTATTATCTCATCCAGTTTGTTAGATGTGCAGGCCCAAAAGCTTATACAGGTACTCAAGGAATGCAAGACCGCCATCGGGTGGACCATGGCAGACATAAAGATGATCTGCCCAGCCTATTGTATGCATAAAATTTTCCTGGCAGATGGACACAAACCTTCCAGGGAACATCAAAGAAGGCTGAACCCCAACATGAAGGAAGTGGTGAAGAAGGAAGAAATAAAGTGGCTAGATGCGAGAATCATCTTCCCAATCTCAGACAACAGTTGGGTTAGTCCGGTCCAATGTGTGCCAAAGAAAGGAGGCATGACGGTAGTGAAAAACACAACAATGAACTGATTTCAACAAGAACCGTCACCGGATGGAGAATATGCATGGACTACAGGAAGTTGAATCTAGCCACCCGCAAAGATCACTTCCCACTTCCCTTCATTGACCAAATGCTTGACAGGTTGGCAGGGAGGTCCCACTTTTACTTTCTCGATGGATACTCGGGGTACAATCAAATCTCCATAGCCCCCGAAGATAGAGAGAAGACCTCCTTCACATACCCTTACGGCGTCTTCGCCTTCAGGAGGATGCCATTCGGACTATGTAATGCACCTTCCACTTTCCAAAGGTGCATGATGACTATTTTCACCGACATGGTGGAAGACATTATGGAGGTGTTCATGGATGATTTCTCAGTGGTAGGGAATTGATTCGATGAATGGCTTGACAATCTGACTAGAGTGCTACAAAGGTGCATGGAAACAAATTTAGTGCTAAACTGGGAGAAGTGCCAATTTATGGTACAAGAAGGTATAGTACTGGGGCACCGTGTTTCAAGCAAAGGCATTGAGGTAGACCGTGCTAAAGTTGATGTCATTGCAAAGTTGCCTCCACCAACATCCGTCAAGGCCATAAGGAGCTTTCTTGGACACGCCGGTTTTACCGGAGGTTCATCAAAGACTTCTCCAAAATATCAAACCCTCCCTGTAAGTTACTTGAAAAAGATCACCCTTTTGTTTTTTCTGACGAATGCAGGATTGCTTTTCAGGAACTGAAAAAGAGGCTGGTCACAGCACCCATCATCATTGCCCCAGACTGGGAGCAATCGTTTGAGTTAATGTGTGATGCAAGTGATTATGCAGTGGGGGCAGTGCTGGGCCAAAAGAAAGATAAGCTGATGCATCCAATATACTATGCAAGTAGAACTCTGAGTGGAGCACAATTAAACTACACAGTGACGGAAAAGGAGATGGTGGCGGTCGTGTTTGCATTCGAAAAATTTCGGTCCTATCTCATAGGATCAAAGGTAATCGTATACACAGACCATGCAGCCTTAAGATATTTAATTGATAAAAAGGACTCTAAGCCACACCTAATTTGTTGGGTGTTGCTTCTCCAAGAGTTCGACCTCGAAATTAGAGATACAAAAAAAGGTACTGAAAATCAAGTAGCTGGCCATTTGTCAAGACTTGAAGGAGCTGAACTTGTCAAAGAGAGTGGGGAAATTCTGGAAACCTTTCCAGATGAGCAGTTGCTCACCACCACTCTCCTGAAAACACCATGGTATGCTGACTATGCTAATTATCTAGCCAGTGGCATTGTTCCTCATGACCTCTCATCGGTCCAGAGGAAAAGATTTTTTCGTGAAAGTCAGTATTATTATTGGGATGAACCATATTTGTTTAGGATATGTCTTGATAACATGATCCGGAGATGCGTCCCCGAGAGAGAATAATCTTCTGTTTTGCAGGCATGTCATGCTTCAGCATATGGTGGTCACTTTGGAGGAATACGTACAACTGCTAAAATACTTGAGGTCGGGTTCTATTGGCTGACGGTGTTTAAGGATGCGCACTTGTGGGTGAAAGGTTGCAACGAATTTCAATGCACCGGGAACATCTCCCGGCGTCATGAGATGCCGATGAATTCAATCCAGCAAGTGGAAGTGTTCGATGTTTGGGGAATAGATTTCATGGGGCCCTTTATTAGCTCATACGACAATAAGTACATACTTGTTGCAGTTGACTACGTGTCCAAATGGGTGGAAGTTGCAGCATTACCCACCAATGATGCTAAGGTGGTAGTGGGATTTTTGAAGAAGAATATTTTCACCCGGTTCGGGACTCCATATCACCCGCAAACTAGCGGACAAGTTGAGGTCTCCAACAGGGAGATAAAAAGTGTACTGACTAAAACAATGAACGCCACAAGAACCGACTTGTCCAGGAAGCTTGATGACTCACTATGGGCATATAGAACATCATTCAAAACACCCATTGGCATGTCTCCTTACAAATTGGTGTTCGGAAAAGCTTGTCACTTATCGGTTGAATTAAAGCATAAAGCGTGGTGGGCACTGAAACAATTGAATCTCAACTGGGATGAAGCAGGTAAAGCAAGGTTGACTGGGTTGCATGAGTTAGAAGAATTTCGATATCTGGCATTTGAAAATACAAGATTGTATAAAGAGAGGATGAAGCGGATCCATGATCAAAATATCGTTGAGCGTAACTTCAAAAATGGGGACAAAATACTACTATACAATTCAAGATTATGACTGTTCCCAGGTAAATTGAAATCAAGGTGGTCAGGACCCTTCAAGGTAATTCAGGCATTTGAGTCAGGAGCTGTGGAAATTCAAACTATGGATGGATCACGTACATTCAAGGTAAACGGACAGCGGTTGAAACAATACATAGGCCTGGATGACATGGAGGACAAGGTAGAATTGCGGTTGGATGAACCTCAAAGGTCTAGCGAGCCGTAAAATGCGCTAAGTTGAGTCGTGCCGCGACGTTAAATCAGGCGCTACGTGGGAGGCAACCCACGAACATGTTGTAAGTAATTTTATCTTAGTAGTAAGTAATAGAGTAATATAAGAAAAACAAAAATTTTTGCTGAACAGTCGAGAAATGTTTTCAGAAAGGGGCACTGTCCGAGGTCCATCCGCGACCGCGGATGAACCGCGGAAAAATGCCCCCTCTGAACTTTCTCTGTTCGCGGTCCATTTGCGGCCGCGAACCAGCCGCGAAAAAATGACCTCTCTGAATCTTGACTGTTCGCGGTCCATCCGCGGCCGCGAACGAACCGCGAACAGTCGCGGTCAGTTCCGCGGTCGGCGAAAAAAAAATAGTTTTTTAATTTTTTTCTTTTCCCTCACTTCTTTAAAACCCTAAAATCCCTCCCCCTCTCCCTCACAAACACTCAGCCGCCCCCCTTCTCCCAATTTCTCTCTCTCTCTAACTCAAAACTCTCCCCCTTCTCTCTAAAAATTCCCAAAACCCTCTTCTCCAATTCACCCTTTTCTTTCTCCATTACTTCTTCATTGTATTACTTGTAAGTTTCTCTACTTCTCTTCTCTTTTATTTTGTTTTTATTCTTAGTTCTTGATTATTTAGTTTGTAGAAGTAATTAGATATTGTTAGTTTAGGATATCTCTTGAATATGATGTGGTTTTCTTTGCACTATACATGTTTCCATGAATTTTTACTAAGGAATCTTGTCATATAGTTGAAGTTTGGTAAAGAATTGGTTTATGGGTTTTCAATTATGTTGTTGATGCTAATTTTATGATTTGGAAACCTAAAATAGTATGAACACAATGTATGTTGATTAGTAAGCTAAGTTGGGCAAATTATACTTGTTCATAAGGTATTAATGTAGTTTAGGAAAAATAATGCCCAACTCATGAATTGATAATGGTGTATTTTATTGGGGATGGACTAAGTCAATTGGGTAATATTAGAAGTGTTAAAAGAACTAAGTGTGGGGTGCTCAAATAGGCATGTGTAAAATAGTTAGATAAAGAATCTTAATATAGGAGTATGAGGGAATTGAACAAAAAATGGTCAATTGTGAGTTTTCAAGGATGGCGAAGTCCGAGTAGCCTTCCAATGACTAACGGTTTACAAACTTTTTGGCTATCTTATTTTTACAGGATCATGGCCCCAAAGAGAGCACGACATGGTGCTAGCTCATCCAGGCAACCGACTTATGATGAGTCTAGGTTTGCTGATGAAGGAGCCGAAAATGCATTTCACATTAAAGCAAACAAGAAGTGGCTCCAAGAGGTAGAAGTTGACAGGATAGTTATCCGCTCGGAGAAGCCAGAAATTTATGATGAGATTCGGAGGTGCGAGATGGAGTTCCTCTTTGAATCACCTCCTAAGGTGAACAAGATGCTTGTCCGAGAATTCTACGCCAATGCCCCTTATGCCACGGTCAGAGCAGTTTTCGTCAGAGGTAAGCGAGTCAATGCTCATATTCCTACTATTCGGCAGGTACTTCGCCTGCCATTGCACACTAGTGATGTTGATTACTACCATGATAGGCCCGGTGTCACATGGGACATGCTAATAGAGGCCTTATGTGTAGATGGCATCCCAGTATGGATTAGAAATCAAACTCTGCACTCTAACTGTTTTACACACACTGCCAAATGTTGGTTCTCCATAATTTGCAACCGTATTTTGCCCTCAAGTAACACCACAGATGTTAACTTTAATAGGGCTATTTTCATTTGGTGTTTTGTAACACATCGGGATGTTGATATTGCCCGAGTTATCAGTGACGAGATGGTATTGAGGGGATCCCTCACTGCCAAGGGTTTTTATTACCCATCTCTTGTCACTACGTTGTGTCTCCTCAACCACACCCTAGTTACTGATGCTGACGGTGAGCTACTACCGAAAGCTCCATTTAGAGCTGCTACTATGCGGGTTGGACGAGACACAACCCCTATTGACTTAGATGAGGAGGACGATCATGTACCGGATGCCCGGGCCAGGCACTCCACGGATTCAGCCGGACCTTCCAGGCCTGCTCCTCGTGGAGCAAGCATGTCTAGATCCGAGTTTACACGACCTATGTTAAGGTGAGGAGGAGGTTGCTACTCTGCGCACCTCCGTAGATGGCTTACACACACGGCTAGATTCCATGTCTAGGTAAGCCCGGTCAGAAAACAGGTTTATGGCATGGTTCAGAGCACTTGGGAGAGCATGCCATGTCGACTCATCCACCGTCTCCTACTCCGAGTGAGTCACAGGTAAGTTTTCTTGCCCCTCTTGTGCTTTAATTTGTATTTATGCCATGGGTACATGACATATTTTAAGTGTGGGGTGGGTAACTTATCTTGTACATAATGTATATATTAGTGTAGTAAGTAATATAAAATAATAAAAATACAAAAAAAAATCATAAAATTTTAAAAATCCAAAAATTTGAGTAGAGGACTCTTCCTGATGACGGATTATTTAGGACAAGTACTCTTGAGGGAAGTAGTCCACGTAGGAATTTTTCTTTCTTTTATTTTTTTTTCTAGGTAGTGTATCATCTCCCCCTTGGTTTTTTTCTTTTGACCGCGGTTCTTTTCCAAGGGTTTTTATTGAATCGGGTTTGGTGAATTTTTTTTAGGATTAGAGGTAAAAGGGCAACATGTAACCCCGAATATGCACATTAGCAAAAGCGTAAATTGAACTTGAGAATGTATCTTCTAAGCTTGATTGTAGAATCTCAATATGCCTTAAATTGCACAATAATGCTTGCTTGAACATCGATAGGACTTTGTAGATAAACCGGATTCCAAATGAGTTGCATGCCATGTGTGTGTGAGGTTTTTACTTACATTGTATGTTGTACATGATGCCTAGAACTTGCCCTGTGTGTTTGCAAAGCGAATAGAAGTTGTTTGGTTGTAGAAAGGATAGAGGCATTTCTTTGTGTAACCCCATATACCAATAGACATGAATTAACCCGTACATTATATCTTAGTTAACCCCTTTGAGCTTAAACCTATTCTTTGATAACCCTTGAAAAGAAAAGTGCTTAGGGAGGCTAGTCACTATAACCAAATGTATCCTACCCGTCCCATAGCCTACATTACAACCCTTAAAGACCTCTTGATCTATGATTTAATAACTCGATTAGTGGAGTACTACACTAGGGGCAAGCCTATGGTGTGTCTGTATGCATATGAATGTTCTTTGTTGAGAGTGAGTGAATTTTTTCGATATTTATAAGTTCCATGTTATGAATTGATTATATGTGGGAACTTCTCTCAATAAATTATGTGAAGGTGTGTAACTCAAGAGGAAGAAGGTAAATTTGCAAGTTTTTGGTAATAAGTAGAGTAAGTAATAATGTGCTGGCATGAGAGTTTACGGTTAAGTAAAGATTATGCATATCTTAGGTTGTTCATGTATAATAGCTTTTGTGACATATTTTGGGGGAGACAAATTTTTGTTAATTGACCTAAAGTGTGATTAAAGATTGCTCGAGGACGAGCAAAGGTTTAAGTGTGGGGTATTGATAATAGGTGAATTTGACTATAATTATACCCTAAATAATCACACTTTGTTATGGAATCAATGTTGTTTATGAGGACAAAATGCTTTGATTAGTGTTCGATTGTGTTTTACAGGTACATGTGATACATTGGATGCCATAAACAGCTATTTTGGAGTCCTAGGTTGATGAAAAGGCCAAAATAAGAGCTAAAGTGAAGAGGGCTTGAAGAAGCAGGGAAGAATCAGACGCACTGTTCATCCGCGGTTCACTCGTGGCCGCGGATGAACCACGAAAAAAGAAGGCCTCTGAAGTTTGACTGTTCGCGGTCCGCTCGCGGCCGCGAACGAACCGCGGAAGGTTCCGCGGCAGCAATCCCAAATAGACTCGAATTTAGTTTTAAAGCCCTAAAACCTCTATATAAACTCCTAGTTTTCCCCATAGATGCATGTTGTCTTTATTTCATTACTTTTGCAAGATTTTTAGTAAGAGAGATTCCTCTCAAACTCCTTCTTTTATTTTATATCAATTATTTCTTTATGATTTCAATTATTATTCTTGTTTCTTCTAGCATGAGTAGCTAAATTCTTTTCTAATGTTTTGATGGAACCTATTGGGTGATGAACTTATCGTTTATATGATTACAAATTGTGACTTAGATTTCTATTTGTTTAACTTCGTTCTTGTTGTAGTTAATTGGTAGATGTCCCAATTAGCTGTGCCTATTTAGTGTGCATAACTTGGAAAAGAGTGCATATTTAGGTTTATTGTTGAACAACACCACACCTAGGTTATTGGAGGAATCTATAACTTTAGGCGTAAAGACGGGGTTAGGAATAACGAAGTCTTGGGTGCAATCTTAAGTGAACTATTCAAATTAAAGCTAGATAGGGTAGCTTGGGAGAGTGCACTAGTAAATTATTGTAATTGCTCGGGAGAGGGTTACGATACACATAGCGTTCATGATTGATAGAATATATTAACAATTTGTAAAAGCATAACGATAAGGGATTCCATCAATAGGGGAAATCAATACCTTAGTCCATCTCTATATTATTTTATTCAACATTCAATTCTTTCTTTCAAGCATTCTTAATTATTGCAAAGTAGTAGTTCGAAAATCTTACACAAAAATGTTCTAAATTTTGGGAACTTGATTCGGAAGTACTCTTGGGTTGTGAAAGTTGTGATTGATAGGTTAATTCTCTGTGGGATCGATCTTGGACTTATTAGACCAAGTTATATTGACTACGACCGTTGCTTGGACGTGAATCAAACCTGCCCAATAAACTCATCACTTCTTTCTTATTCTTCGGCGGAGGCAATTTTTGGATTGCTTTTATCTTTGATGGATCCAATTCAATACCACACCGACTTACTATAAACCCCAATAACTTTCCTGATGGAACCCCGAAAGCACACATTGCTGGATTGAGCTCGAGAGTATATCTTCGGAGCCTTTGGAAAAACTTTCTAAAATCTTTGACATGGTCACATTTCTTTTTGGACTTAATAATGACATCGTCCACATATACTTCGATCTCTTGGTGTATCATGTCATTAAACATAGTGGTCATTGCCCTCATATATGTAGCCCCGACATTCTTCAACCTAAAAGGCATCACCCTGTAACAATATGTTCCCCAAGGCATGATAAAGGCTGTCTTTTCTGCATCTTCTTCGTCCATTAAGATCTGATGATAACCCGCATAACAATCCACAAAAGAACCAATTTCATGCTTGGCACAATTGTCGATCAATATTTGGATATTTGACAATGGAAAATTTGCCTTTGGACTAGCTTTATTAAGGTCCCGATAATCAACGTACACCCTGGTTTTTCCATCCTTCTTCGGAACTGGCACAACATTAGCTAACCATGTGGGATAGTTAGTGACCCGTATGACCTTTGCCTCGAATTGCTTATTAACTTCTTCTTTTATTTTCACACTGATGTCTGTTTTAAACTTCCTTAGCTTCTGTTTTACTGGCCGACATTCCGGATAAATGGGCAACTTATGTACCACCAGATCAATATTGAGTCCGGGCATGTCATTATAGGACCAATCAAATGTGTCCTTGTACTCACGTAACAACTTAATTAAATCTTCTCTGAGGGAAGCCTCTAAATGTACACTGATCTTTGTTTCTCGAACATTCTCCTCACTTCCCAGATTAATGGATTCTGTCTCATTTAAGTTCGATTTGGGGTTTTCCTCATAATGATTCAAATCTTTACTAATTCCATCCAGTATTTCCTCATCCTCATATTCCACTTCATGTTCACTTTCAATTTCCTGTATAACTATTCGATTATCAAGACTGGACCGGGAATCCTTCATGCATGACATATCATTGGAATCAGCAAATATTGAACTGTACAAAAGAAGAAAAATAAAATAAGGCAAAAATGAAGGAAGAAAAGAAATTGCATTTCATTGATTTTTTAAAAAGATAACAAGCATTGGATACATTTGTTTTTGATAGGATGTGGGATTACAAAACAAGACAGCTTTTGGGGAAATGAAATATTTAAAGCTAACTACCACAACTCCCTCCTGATCGGAAGAGGAGTAGCTTCCCAGTTATTAAGCGTAATGCAGGGTCACACGAACTGAACGTCCATTTTACTTGTTCCTTCACCCATCTCCAACATATTCACATCTTCAAATAGCCTCTTAAACCTTGCTAGGAGTTCCGCATCCAATTTTATTTCTATGCGACTCGGCATAACAGTCGCCAGATGTCTCCGTGTACCAGGCCTGGTAAAGGAATTGGATAGTTTTGGAATAGGCTTTGGGAGGGACCAAGTTTTCTTCTTCATTTTATTAGCTCTTTAGATATCGGCAACGGTTGGCTCGAAACCCAAACTAAAAGTGTCATTACATTCTGGAAGGTGGATTGGCTGTGTTATACCTTGTAGAGTTACTCCTAAGCCTTTCCCAGGTGAAAAGCCATTTCTTATCATTTCCATGGCGACCATCATTGCTGTAGGAGCCACTGCGGGAATTGACATATTTTCCCCCTCGGATATTTTATTCACCACCACAGTGTCCATGACTTGATATACCCACGGGCCTTTATCTCCTTCAGCTTCTTTGAATGGTGTGATAGCATTGCAGACATCATCTTCTCCATGCACTATGATCTCCTGTTGTTCCCACTCAAAATTTACCATCTGATGCAAAGAGGATGGTACAACTTTCGCCGCATGGATCCACGGACGTCCCAATAAAAGATTGTAAGATACAGCAACATCTAGCACCTCGAACTCCATAGTGAAGTCCATCGATCCAATAGTAATTTCCAATATAATATTCCCTACAGTATTCTTGCCACCTCCATCAAAACCCCGTACACATACACTGTTCCGATGAATTCTATCAAGATTGACCTTTAACTTTCCCAAGGTTGAGAGTGGGCAAATATTGGCACTTGACCTGTTGTCCACCAGAACACGGGTTACTACAGATTCTTCACACTTGACTGTGAGGTATAGTGCTTTGTTATGCTCTGTTCCTTCAAGCGGCAACTCATTATCTGAAAATGTTATCTTATTTGTCTCAAAGATCTTGTTCGTGATTTTCTCTAGATGGCATACTGAAATCTTCTCAGGCACATGGGCTTCATTCAAAATTTTCATCAATGCCTTTCTATGCACATCAGAATGAATTAGCAATGATAACAATGAAATCTGTGCGGGCGTTTTTCTCAATTGCTCTACTATTGAATAGTCCTGAGCCTTCATCATTTTCAAGAACTCTTCCGCTTCCTCTTCAGTAACTACCTACTTCACATGAGCCGAGTTCTCCTTTACCACTTTTGTCTTCCTCAGTTCTTCCAGGGCAAAGCATCGCCCGGAGCGAGTTAAACCATGTGTTTCATTGATTTCTCCTTTAACATCCTTCCCCTTATACATCACTGTAACTTTATCATAGTTCCACGGTATGGCCTTGGTGTTCATGACTGGCATCTGCACCACTGGTTTAATAACCACAGGCTCCACATAAGCTCCCTTCACGGTCAACAAAGGTTTCGCTCCCGGCACTACTATTTTCACGAGCTCAACCACTGATGGCTTCTTCATTGGTAACTCAGCTGAATCTTTCTCCTTTTCAACTTCCCTTTCAACCTTGTTGTTAGCTTTAATCATCATCACTGATTGAGAAAGTTTCCTATTGCTCTCTCCCTATTCAAACTCTATCATATGCATCTCATAATATGCTGGGAATGGGTTCTGTATGATATTGGGAGTCTCAGGAGCTTGCACTTCAATCCTCCTGGTATCAATTAGTTCCTGTATGATAGAATTTAAATGCCAACACTTTTCTGTATCATGTCCCGACGCCCTTGAACAATACTCACATCAGACTGACTGGTCTAGATTTATGGGTGGTAGGTTGGGAATTTTTTGTTCAATAGGGCTCACCATCCTTAGTTCTCTCAAACGATGAAAAAGACTGGTATATGACTCCCCTAACAGAGTAAATGTTTTCTTTCTTTGGGCTCTATCTCCTCTCACTTCTGGACCTGGACAGAAATTGGGTCGATTTGGATTTTTGTATGTTTTGGAAGGCGGGTAGGCATTTTGTGCGTGGTAAACATTTTGTGGAGCTGGGGTACGCCATGCATGTGGAAACGGTGGGTAAAGTTGAGCATGTGGGACGGAAAAATATGGATTGGATGGAGGATAATATATTGGTGGTGGGTTATATGGTGCTGGTGGATATGGTTGATATGGGCGAGGTGGATGATGATATGTATTGGGGCCCCGAGACCATGATCTACCTTCAATGACCGCAACTTCCTCCTTATTCTTCTTGCCAATCGATACTCCAGTTCCAGTCTGTATTTCTTGGTTTGTGGCCTTGATAGCCGAGTAGCTCATGATCTTATTTGTCTTTAGCCCTTCTTCTACAAAGCTTCCCATCTTGACCACCTCGTTAAAGGTTTTTCCAATTGCCGATACTATGTGGCCATAGTAAGTTGGATCCAAAGCCTGTAAAAAGAAATCCACCATTTCTGCTTCTTTCATGGGAGAGTCTACTCGTGCAACCTGCTCCCTCCACCTGAATCCGTATTCCCAGAAACTTTCCCCGAGTTTCTTCTCCATCTTAGTGAACGACAACCTGTCAAGGATAATCTCTAGATTGCATTGGAAATGGTTGGCAAACGATTCAGCTAGGTTATCCCAGATGAACCGCCTGTTATGATCCTGTCGAGTATACCATTTCAACGCTGAACCATTTAAGATCTGGCTAAAATAAGCCATAAGTAACTCATCCCTTCCTCCTGCTCCGCGCATTTTACTATATTAACCCCTCAGATGAGCTACTGGATCCCCGTGACCGTCATACATATCAAACTTGGGTAACTTAAACCCGGCCGGGAGATGTACCTCCGGAAACAAGCATAAATCTATATACACAACACTCACTTGGCCTCCTAGCCCTTGTATCTTACGAAATGATTGTTCAAGACTTTTCATCTTACGAGCCATCTCTTCTTGTTCCAAATTTCTGACAGGCTTTTCCTTTTCTATCATGTTTATGAGCGGTGTGTAGGAGTCATTGTGAGCACGTGATTTTTGCCCTATACGCGAATTACTCCCAAAATGTCAAAATAAAAGAGTTTTTGTGTTTGTTTGCATTTGTGTGCCCATGTCTATTTGTTTAAATTGATAAAAAATGTATATACAAAATATGTTGCATTTATATTTTTAGGATTAGTTCCGCACTTGGAAATAGTTAAGTTTATTTGTACAAAAAAAATCATCATAAAAAAAGGGGGGGGGTATTTTTTTTTTCCGCATTTTTCTTGTTATTTAATGTACAATTGTAGGATTTGGTATTTAATTATGTTAATTGTTAGTAAAAAATTAATTATGTGTTACAAGTTAATCTGACTATATATACATATATACATATATATATATATATATATATATATATATATATATATATATATATATATATATATATATATATATATATATATATATATATATATATAATATACAATATAAAGTCTAGTTTTAGGAAATAAAGAGATAAGGAAACTAAATTTGGGCCAAAACCTAGTCCAGAACCAGGCCCAATCGAGTTACCCCAAACCCAGTCCGGATTCGCATTCAATCTGATCCGTCCATTTCAATTGATCCAACGGCCTCAATCACTCCATTATACCCGACTCGTTCCACTCCAAAGACCGGTCCGGTCCTAAAATAACACTACACGACGTCGTTTCGTTTAAGTGAAGAGATCCTGGTCGTTGATCGTAAATGATCCAACGATCAGAATTGAGTTTCCTATTTCATATATAAGTTCAATCTCATACCCAGCCCCCCCTTAGCCAGACCCATACCGCCATCGTCTCTCTCAGAGACAAGCCAAGCCCCACCGCCTCCGCCGCACTCCGCCTGCCGGAAATCGCCTCACGGCGGTTCCGGTAGGCCAATGGCCACCCAATCAACACCATAGCTCCCCCTAAACCCCCTCTACACGAATCCGTGGTCCGTTAACCTCGAATCATCCCCAAACATCTCGAATCTTCAATCGAAGATTCGAGTTAAAACCCAAACCACGCCAAACCACCCCAAATTCACACCAATGACTCCTCACACCTCCCTCACACCCCTACTAACCCCGGCTTAGCTCGAATCTTGCCAGAATTGTAAAAGCCCTAAAATCGAGTCCCAAGAACCCTAGTTTTTGAAGAAGCCCAATTCGAGCCGGATTAGTTGTAATTGAAGTCCAAGGGACTTTAGTCTAGGTGTTCTCAATCGAGAACATCTCGATTAAAGCCCATTTGGCTTCAATAGTTCCAAACCAAGTTCGAAGCTTGGGTCGGCAGATTCTTTTGAGGTAATTCGTGTCCCTTACGATTTCTGGTTGCAATCCGTGTGTGTATTTGTGTTTAGTTTCAGAAATTTTTAGCATTCTTCTACCCTTCTTAACAGACCTTTATTCGGTCGATTCCCATTCTTTTGCCAATTCTTGTTTAAATTCAATGCTGCAATAGCTTCGTATGTCTAGATTATTTAACATCGTCAACAAATTAACTTGTTTGTATGTTTGTTCATTCTCTGGTCTGCCCGTATGTAATTCTCAAGTCAAGGGCTTGTTGTTTGTTTGATTCTGGATTAGGAGTTAATTGGATACAGTTGTTAGGATTTAATTAAGGTTAGTTATTTAATAAGCATGCCCATAGCAGGGGCTAGTGGAACCTGCTGCACAGCAGGGTATCCCACTAGTCTCCTGCCATTAGCATTTTTAATGATTATAGTCCATACATGGACACTGGATAGTGGAGAGTGCAGGGAGTCTGATGGTTGGACAGAAGTAGGGATGGGCAAGAGTTTTTAGTGGAGTTTTCTGGCCATCCAGGGTGGAGGGGGTTTACCTATAAGAATAGAGTGATAGGGAGATTAGAAGGGGGGATTCTGAAGCATATAGATAGATACACATAGACCTTAGACATAGACACAGATTGAAAAAGAGACAGAGACATTGAGAGAAATTGTGAGAGTTTTGGAGAATTCTTTCTTAGTGTTTGAATTCTGAATCAATTTTCACAAGGAGAGAACACTGGGGAGTTGTGGGACAAAAATAGAGATTTGGTGAGCCTATGAGTAAGGAAAACAAGTGATAGATAACATTGGAGAAGTATTCTGGGAGAACAGAAACATTGAAGGAAAATAGATCTTAGACAGAGAATAGGCATACATTTCTTTGAGAGAAAACAGAGTGAGAGTTGTAAGTGTTTAAGTTCAAACACATTGGAAGATCAGAAAAACTAGTGCTCTCTTATACCTGTGTTTGATTTGGTTTTACTGGGATTTCAATTGATTCTTCTTGGGTTGCCATTAGATTCTCGGTTACTGTTTCATTGGGTTTTTATCTGAAGTTCACACGGATTCCTTGCATCTATTTCTGGGTCGATTGTTTCTGCTGGTCGTGGTTTGTTTACTGGTTTGCTGAGTGTTGCTGTTTGGCTTGCTGTTGTTGTTGCTGTCTGTTAGCTGCCAATTGCAAAGAGTTATCACTGACTCACCTCCATTTTTTTTTATTTTCAAACTCCAGGTATGTGATTTTCTCGAGACTGGCCTGGTGTAACTTCAAATTGAAATGCTGAATTGGAAAATGTTCAACTGTTGGCCTGTTGAAGTGCATGTTCAAATATGATATTAGAATACACATTAGGAGATATGTACATGTCTATTATTACCTCATATCTGTACTTATGCTAGAAATTGGACTGTTTTTTTTGGAAATACCAAACTAAGTAGATAGCTTGCAAGTGTTATACCTAGGAGTGTTGATCTAAAAATGCAAAGCTATGTGGCTAATGTTGGCTCAAGCTAGTAAAGCAGGAGATATGCATAAACTAGAAACCAATCCAGGTTTCTTTCAAGATAAAAGTTAGAAGCAAAATTGAAATATGTTAATATAGATCATACATTATTTGGAATTGCTTGAAACTTAGGAATTGGAAAGGGTTAGTTAATTCAACAATAAGTATTTAGGCCTCTCATTCATATTAAATCATGTTTTTCTTCGAATGATAACATCAACAACTCGAATTACGTGGCGTAAGCATAAGTCACTTAGAAGACGATTAGATTATGATTATGTTGTTTAAATCGTGCTTCTTGATTAGCAATTGAAAAAAAAAATGAAGAGGACTTTAAGCTTGAACGCGAATAATCAATATGAGTAAGTGAATGCGGTTTTTTTGCGAATAAGGTTGTTCACGGATTAATCAATTAGGACCTTTCTCTTTATTCTATTTTTCTTAGAGACAAGAATCAAATAGAAAATCATAGCCATGTTAGGATCAGCCCTTAATAAATAATAATGAGACGAGCCTCGCCAAACAAAACTACACAAATTGCGGGGCCCTCAAATTAATTGTAATGAAAACCTTAGACTTGGAAGGACCGTTAGTGAATTTCACGGTCTTTCCCGAAGTTAACAACACGATAGACTCTTTAGGCGCGTATTTAAATAATTTTACTTTCCTAACTACGGGTGCGCATTTATGCGACCCAAATCGTACTCCCGGCGAAACGAAATACATCAAAGTCACCAGGCGTACCGGTTGCGGTGTGACTCGAAATGTGTCTTCGTGACGTCGCAATTCTTCTAAAAAATGAAAAGCGGAACATTAAAAGCACATTGTTAAAAAATATAAAGAAATCAGATAAAACCATAAATTGCAGTTGAGCGACCGCGCTAAAACCACGAAACTCGGGAATGCCTAACACCTTCTCCCGGGTTAACAGAATTCCTTATCCAGCTTTCTAGTTTCGCAGACTGTAATACAGAGTCATAAATTTCCTCGGTTCGTGATTAAACCGGTGACTCGGGACACCATTATTTTCCCAAGTGGCGACTCCGAATTAAATGAATTAATCCCGTTTCGATTTTCCTTTAATTGGAAAAACTCCCTCGCGCTCCCGCGGGTGCGGAAAAAGGAGGTGTGACAGCTCTGGCGACTCTGCTGGGGATGATTCAACCCAAAACTTCGGTTCAGGGTTTAAGAATTCGAGCTCAGTTAAATTGTTGTTTTGCCTATATCTGATTTTATTACATGTTTAATTAATGTGCTACATGTCTACCGCTTTGATACTAGTTGCATCGTATATACAAACTGCTATATGTTTACCGCTTTGATATTGCGTGAACTGTATATAAAAACTGTGCCGAAAACCCGTCTCTTCTTACCCTCGGGGATGTGCTCACTGGTTGAGACTCCTTATTCTGTTAGTGTCATACCCCGAAATAATAAAGAGGCTCGGAAAGTTTCTAAGCCGGCTGGCCTTTTGGTTCCCGGAAAGGAGCTCCTTCCTCAGCCCGAGTTGTCCGCTTGGGTACACAGTCTAGATCATGTACCGAGGTTTTAAACTTAGAATAACATAACTGCATACCGAATCCCTAGTAGGAAACGCTTATTTGCATCACGTTGCATTTGACTTAGGGGACTCAACACAGGGTTGGGTCCGTCTAGGACACGCAACCCGAAATGAAAAGACCATCCTGCTATACCATGTTTGTTTTAAGCATTTATTCGATCTTGCATGCTGACCAGCTTTTAAATACCGAAGAAAAATGAAAAACAAAAGGAACCAGTATGGAGAAATAGATATTTATCAGAAAATACAAAATGCGCTTTACCCAACAAATCAATAATTTAGTTTGCTAATAAAAGACGACGGAAGGTTGACTCCGCCAACAAAATGGTTTTCTTAACAAATGTGCTTTCTTTGTCGGTCAATAAAAGAAAAATAGTTTGTTTTGACGGACCGAACTACGCGGGTTTGATTCTCACCGGATGTGAGATACGTAGGCAACCCCCGTCGGGTCCAACTTGCCCTTTTTCAAAAAATATACCAAAATTTTAAAATTTTGAAAAATAGTCCAATCATTGCCAGCCAAAATGATCTTCTTCTTTAAATAAATGTGCAGGATGAGCACGATTCAAAACGAACCCTTTTCACTCATGACTAAAATCCCGGTACAAATCCGACTATGGTGGGATGATCTAGGCAAAGAAGGGCAGGATGAGGTTAAGAAGTATTTGAAAGGTCTCACAGGTCTGCTTGAAATAAAGCCTCGAGGGGACATCATAAGAGCATTAGTCACATATTGGGACTCCGCGCACAATGTCTTTCACTTCTCGGACTTCGAGCTCACCCCAACTGTGGAGGAGATGATCGGATACATTGGAAACACTGATATACCATTGGGGCATCAATATCTAATCGCTCCCAGGGTTGTCGCCATACACCGATTTTTAGATTCACTGAAGACAGCCAGAACGGTACGTAACCTAGATCTAGCACAAGGGTTTTGTACTTTAAGCTTCATCTATAAAAGGTACGGTCATGTGGGAGGTTTTGACAAGCCGGAAAACAAATTATGCAGCAAGGGTAATCGCCGGAAATGGGAGGAGCACAGACGAATTGCCTTCATGATAGCCTTCTTAGGACTTGTGGTATTCCCGAGAAAAGACGGGAATATTGATATAAAGGTAGTCGGAGTCGTCAGTACTTTGCTTGACCAAAGCGAAAGTACTCTCGCGATATGGGTTGGTTGAGAAAACTTGCATAAGCGAATTCTATACAAGGATTGATAGGACCGTCCTGCTCGAAGGAACATTGGCATGGAGGGCATACTTTCAGGCTCTCAGCGCAAGTCGAATACAATGGACGTTGGGTTGGTTACAGATAGACAGAATCGTGTACATGCCAGCGGCTAGGTCCCACTTTCTCTTAATGGGACTTAAGAGCATTCAACCTTATGCGCCCCATCGGGTTTTGAGATAGCTTGGGAGGTGCCAGATAGTACCCAAAGAAGAAGACCTGAGTACCCAGGTTATTGAAATTGGTCCCGATGGTCAATTCCCAGAAGCAAGGGTCCGCCAGATCTGGAGCAAATGCCAATATCCGGAGGCAAACACTTGTGTGCAGGATCGAGCTAGAGGAGAGGTTGTACCCAGATATCTTACTTGGTACAAAGGAGAAACATCGGGTGAAAGACCAGCCAAAAGACCTCACCTCAGGGAATTTGCTGAAGTGTCACAAGAACAATGGGACTGGTTAGCTAAGGAAGAGGTTTACGGAACAAGGATTGGCAAGATAGAGCAACGGGTCCAAGATCTCCAATTTGAAAAGGATACGCAAGCTGCCGCCGACGAGGGAGATAAAAAGAAGTTGGCACAAGAAAATGACTTTTTGAGAGCTCAAATCCAGCAGATGAAAAGGGATGCTGACAGACAGTTGAGGAGTCGAGCGGACGAAAAATTGATAAAGGGTTTGAAAAACCAAGTTGCCGATGTCCAAAGAGAATTGGAAGAGTCAAAGACCCAAACAACGAGGATCCGTTCTAGATGGAGAAAGGAGGCACATCAACATGCACTTCACCTACAACGGGTGGAAGAAGATTACACTGAGATCATCACTAGTCTAAGGGAAGCAAATGTTATCCTCAGGGAGTGGGTTTTCAAGCAAGCCCGAGATGCCAGAGCAGACCTCGACCGTTGCCACGATTTGATGGCCCGATTGCAAGAACAAGTGGATAGGCTCTTAGACCAAGTCACCAACAATGCTCGAAGATTGGGGGCGAAAAACCAACAGATAGAACGGCTACTCGGAGAAAGGGACATGATCAAGGACAGAATTGGAGAAATCGGGCATTATGTCACCATGAAGTGCTTGGCTTGTGAACAAATGCCCCGCACCGCCCTTTTTGCTTCAGTTATGGGCTATGTTCATCAGATCATGAGAGAGTTAAGGGGACTACACAAGGACCTCACACCAAGGCCCGCGGCAAGGCCGAATGATGCCTCGTGGGCCCCTAGGAATTTAAGAGCATTAGACTTTTGATTAAAAGTGTATTTTTTGAAATTTTGAGTCAAATCGGCTGGCATGTTATTCTCGAGTCAACCATTTCTCTTATTTCGTTGATTATTGTAAGACATGTTTTGTAACTTTAAGGGTTTTTTGATATGAAAATTACCGAATTTTGCCACAATCTTGTGACCAGAACTACGCTCGGTCTGATTCACGCGGGGACGTGATACGTAGGCAATCCACATAAGATTCGACCACCACTAGAAAGAAAGGAAAAGAACACGAAGATTAATAACAATATGGCTTTCAAGGATAATTGAAAAAGGGAAAAAGAAAAAAAAGAGAAAAAGAAAAGAAAAGAAGCTGGAATGACGCATGTGATGAGTACATATAGAAAGGGTTATTTGGTTAGGTGCATTGCATCCAACGTGCTATAACATATCGGTTAAACTCGGTAAGCTAACAAGTTTGTTGCAACTCAAGAAAAGCTTAGCAGTTGGTTTGACATAATATCCTGGCCAGCCACCATTACCGTACTAGATCTAAAGGGCCAATTCCAGCAAGCATGTCTAGTTCCGGTAAAAGCCTCGAGGAAGAGAAATCAGAGATACAGATCATGAAAGAAGAGGTAGATCGGTTGAAACAGCAGATAACAGAGATGCACCTAGCCTGGGCTAGGGGAGAGTCTTCACCAAACCTCCCTACTCTCGCATCAGCTCCAGAACATCCACCCCTTGATCCTTCGACAAGCGCCCCACTCTATCCATACTATCAAGGGGAAAACCCTTATGCCACCCAAGTTCCACCAACCAAACAAAATCCTCCTCCGGTCACCCCTATTTTTGTGGCACCCCCACCTGCTACTCTACAAAAGTCGTCCGGTGAGCCGCATGTTCAAACCCATGACAATTCTTACTATCCTCCCGAGCCTACCTTTAGGGCTCCTGAACCGCATCCACACACCCCTCACTGGGATAACCCGGCAGAACCGGAAAAGCACTTCCAAAGTTCGGAGCATGAGGAAGTTATTAGAAAAGTTAAAAGCCTGGAGCAGTCCTTCAGGAATATGCACGGTTTGGGCAACCAGGTCAGTGTCGCTTACAAGGATCTGTGTCCATTCCCAGATGTCCAGTTGCTGGCCGGGTTCAAAATGCCCAAGTTTGACCTATACGTGGGGCATGGTGATCCAGTAGCCCATCTTCGAGGGTTTTGTAGTAAACTGCGAGGAGCCGGAGGACGAGACGAGATTCTGATAGCTTACTTCGGTCAGAGTTTGGGGGGATCTGCACTAGAGTGGTATACTAGGCAGGATCCCAGCAGATGGTTTACGTGGGATGATTTGGCTCAAGCATTCATTGGCCAGTTCCAGTACAATCTTGAAATAGTCCCAGACCGCTTATCATTGCTAAAGTTAGAAAAGAAACCCGCCGAAAGTTTCAGAGAATTTGGTTTCCGCTGGAGGGAACAAGCAACAAGGGTAGATCCGCCTATGAGAGAGAACGAGATGGTGGATTACTTCTTGCAGACACTGGAGCCAACCTATTTCGGACATCCGGTGACGTCCGTGGGAAAGTCATTCACTGAGGTGATAAAGATGGGGGCTATGATCGAGGAAGGCTTGAAAGCCAACAAGATCATGAGCTATTCGGCGTTGAAAGCCACCACCCAAGCTATTCAAAGTGGTACCGGAGGAGTGCTTGGGAAAAAGAGGAAAGAAGAAGTCACGGCAGTCGAGTCCGGAACATGGTTCAGAAACAGAGGCCCCGCACCCGAGTATAACCCGCCACAACCTCACCACCAAAATTACTTCCACAATCCATATAACCGCCCGCAACACTACTATCCAGCACCCGATCCCCATTTTACTGTCCATCACGCACAGTCATATGCCACGCCTCCCGTCCAGGCACCATGGCGTGCGCCAAATCCACAGAATAATTACCCACCCCCAAGAGCCTATAAAAATCCCACGGGTGCGGGCTTTCGTCCGAACCAAGCATTCAAAAGCGACAGGGCGCCAAGGCCAAAGACTTTCACTCCCTTGGGGGAGTCTTACACCAATCTGTTCCACCGTTTGAAGCAAGTAGGGTTGCTAAATCCGGTCGAGGCTAAGCTACCAAATCCTCTTCCAAAGAATCTGGATCATTCAATAAATTGTGCATACTGCTCAGGATGTCCGGGGCACGACACAGAAAAATGTTGGCGATTGAAAACAGCCATCCAGGAACTCATCGACACTCGCCGAATTGAGGTCCGGACTCCAGCGGAGCCCAACATCAACCAAAATCCACTTCCAACTCATCATGAGACCAACATGATCGAGTTGGTACGGGTAGAGAAGGGAAAGGAGAAAACCTCCCAGACTGTAATGATGATCAAATCTAGTGGGGTAGGAATGAAAAAGGGGCCAAACCTTGATGGGTCACTCATTTGCAAGAAGGACGTACAAGAGGGGTCGGAAGCAGAAAAGGGAAGCGTGAACAAAGTGCCGGTGAAGTCGGGGGAAGTAAAAATAATTGTACCAGGGGTAGCAACCAAACCCGTCTTGACGGTAGCAGGTGTTCGAATGGATCCTTTCATCATCAAGCCAGCAATACAATTGCCAATAGTTGATAGCAAAGCCATCCCATGGAATTATGATCGGGTCACGATGACCTACAAAGGAAAAGAAGTTAAAGAGAAAGTCTGCGAAGCGCAAGGGTTGACCCGCTCAGGGAGATGTTTTGCCCCTACGGAATTGAGGAAGACCACTCCGGCAACACTGAAAAAGCCGGTAACTGACGAAGAGGCAGAAGAATTCCTGAAAAAGATAAAGATGCATGATTATTCTGTCCTAGAACAGCTGAAGAAGACTCCTGCGCAAATCTCATTGCTGTCCTTGCTGATACATTCTGAAGAACATCGGCAAACTTTGATGAAAGTTCTGAATGAGGCCCACGTACCTGATAAAATCTCGATGAGTCATTTGGAGAAGATCACCAATAGGATCTTCGAAGCGAATCAGATCACTTTCATCGATGATGAATTGCCTGAGGAAGGCACCGAGCACAACAAGGCTTTATATCTTACGGTAAAGTGTGAGGAGGCGGTGGTTACCAAAGTCCTTGTCGATAATGGGTCCAGTGCTAACATCTGTCCTCTCTCCACACTAAACAAGTTGAAAGTGGACATCGACAGGATACGCAAGAACATCATATGTGTCCGAGGGTTTGATGGAGGAGGCAAAGCATCGGTCGGGGACATAGTGTTAATCTTGACAATCGGACCAGTGGAGTTCACCATGGAATTCCGGGTGCTGGACATGGTAGTTTCATATAACCTTCTGATAGGACGACCATGGATCCATGCTGCAAAAGCAGTTCCATCCAGCCTACACCAACTAGTTAGGTTTGAGTGGGACCAACAGGAGATCGTCGTCCATGGAGAGAATGATCTACAACCAGGCACCATCGTCCCCTTTGTTGAGACAGAAGAAGATGTTGGGCCACGGGTGTACCAGATCTGCGATGTGGTATCCGCTAACCGAGTTCCAGAAGGGAATGCATTCCCAATGATAGAATAATTACTGTAGACGTCATGGTGGCTCATGAAATGTTGAGAAACGGTTTCATACCCGGCAAAGGTTTAGGTGCATCTCTGCAAGGAATCATACAACCGGTATTCGTGGTCGAAAATGTGGGAACCTTCGGCTTGGGATTCAAGCCAACATCAGAGGACATCCAGCGAGCCAGAAAGAACAAGCAGAAGACATGGGTGCTCCCGAAGCCTGTTCCGCGCCTTTCCCGATCTTTTGTCAAGTCCGGAGTAAGAGGACATCCGACGACAAAGGTTCCCGGTCCTATGGTTAGGCCAGACGAAGAGTTCTTAAGAAAGTTCGAGGACCTATTCGCAGATGTATGCATGCTAGAGGATGGCGAAGGATCCAGCCATGCCGATATACAGTTTGTGGGATCGAAAGCAAAATTGAATAATTGGAAGGCTACTCCTCTCCCTGTCCGGAAGGAGTCTTGGTAGTTTGTTTTGGATTGTTTTATTTCGAAATTTTGTGTTGGGATTATCCCCGAATTAAAATCCGTTTGTTTCAGTTCGTTTTGATTTGAGTTCGCAAGTTTGTTTTTCCTTGTACTGTTCCCATTAATGAAATTTGGTTCCTTTCGTTTCTAATTTTGTTTATTTTCCTTCTTTTTACTTTTCTGAGCAGCTTTCTTTCAACTGATCTTAATGATATGGCGTGCTTAAAGATTAATCAACCCAGTCTAGAAAGTCAATCGGGTTTGGAAATAATAACGCATGAAATAAGAGGTGACGAGAATGAATCAGAATACGGCGATGATGAATCCGTAGAAGAAATCGGGAAAGAATTAAGTCACTTCGAGGAAAAACCCAAACCAAATTTAAATGATACTGAGGCTGTTAACCTGGGGGACACAGATGACGTCAAAGAAACCAGAATAAGTGTCCATATTGAACCCAACCTGAGAGAAGAGTTGATCAAAACACTCATGGAGTTTAAAAACATTTTCGCATGGTCGTAGGACGACATTGCAGGACTCAGCACTGATCTAGTGGTTCACAAATTACCCACTAATCCGGCATATCCTCCCGTCAAGCAAAAACTGCGGAAATTCAAGACGGAGATGAGTGTGAAGATCAAGGAGGAAGTAACCAAGCAGTTGCAGGCGAAAGTCATTCGTGTCACTCGATACCCTGAATGGTTGGCTAATGTAGTACCGGTGCCAAAGAAAGACGGAAAGATCAGAGTATGCGTGGACTACCGCAATCTCAACAAGGCGAGTCCTAAGGATAATTTCCCGCTTCCCAATATTCATATCCTGATTGATAATTGCGCCGGACGTGAAATCGGATCCTTTGTGGATTGCTACGCGGGATATCATCAGATCTTGATGGATGAAGAGGACACAGAAAAGACGGCTTCTATCACACCGTGGGGGACTTATTGCTACCGGGTGATGCCATTCGGTTTGAAGAACGCAGGGGCAACATACATGAGGGCGATGACTACGGTATTCCATCATATGATACACAAGGAGATTGAAGTATACGTGGATGATGTGATCATAAAATCTAGACGTCAAGAAGACCACGTTACCGACCTCAGGAAGTTCTTTCAAAGACTTCGAAGATATGATATCAAGCTCAATCCGGCCAAATGCGCATTCGGAGTTCCATCAGGAAAGTTGCTAGGATTCATCGTCAGCCGACGGGGCATTGAGTTGGACCTCTCCAAAATCAAGTCCATCCAAGAGTTACCCCCGCCAAGGAATGAAACAGAGGTAATGAGTTTGTTGGGAAGGTTAAATTACATCAGTAGGTTTATTGCTCAGCTTACAGCAACCTGTGAGCCCATATTCCGTCCGTTGAAGAAAGACGCTGCGATAGAATGGACGACAGAATGTCAGGAAGCGTTTGACCAAATCAAAGGGTATCTGTCAAACCCACCCGTATTGGTTCCGCCTGAACCGGGTAGACCCCTGATTCTTTATCTAACGGTTTTGGAGAATTCGTTCGGCTGTGTACTGGGGCAGCATGATCTTACTGGCAGGAAGGAACAGGCCATTTACTATCTCAGTAAGAAATTCACGGTCCACGAGGTTAAGTACACTCACTTGGAAAAGACCTGTTGTGCTTTGACTTGGGTAGCCCAAAAGCTGAAACATTATTTGTCTTCTTACACCACTTACCTCATTTCGCGTTTGGATCCGTTGAAATATATTTTCCAGAAACCTATGCCTACAGGGAGGTTAGCAAAATGGCAAATATTACTTACCGAGTTCGACATCATATACGTGACAAGGACGGCTATGAAAGCTCAAGCCCTAGCCGATCACTTAGCTGAGAATCCTGTTGATGACGGATAAGAACCTTTGAGGACGTATTTTCCAAACGAAGAAGTATTGCAAATTGATGGGTTGTAGTTAACCGAGGATCCAGGGTGGAAGCTTTTCTTCGACGGAGCGGCGAACGCAATAGGAGTCGGAATAGGGGCTGTGCTTATCTCTGAAACGGGACATCATTATCCTATTACTGCTCAACTGCGTTTTCATTGTACCAATAATATGGCTGAGTACGAGGCATGTATCTTGGGGTTGCGATTAGCGGTGGACATGGATGTACAGGACGTCTTGGTCTTGGGGGACTCGGACCTTCCGGTACATCAGATTCAGGGAGAATGGGAAACCGGAGATTTAAAGCTTATCCCGTATCGTCAGTGTTTGCATGATCTGACTAAGCGTTTCCGGTCGGTAGAATTCAGACATATCCCAAGGATGCATAATGAGGTTGCCGACGCTTTGGCTACTTTGGGGTCAATGCTACATCACCCGAACAAGGTTCGTGTCGATCCGTTACATATTCAGGTTCGAAATCAACATGCTTATTGTAATATGATAGAATAAGAGATGGACGGTGAGCCATGGTTTCATGATGTCAAAGAGTACCTCAGGTTAGGAATATACCCAGAGCAGGCAACTGGAGATCAAAAGAGAGCTATTCGGCGGTTGGCGAACGGATTTTTCCTTAGTGGAGGGGTGCTGTATAAAAGAACCCCAGATTTGGGATTGTTGAGATGTATAGATGCAGGTCAAGCCACAACGGTGATGACAGATATACACTCGGGAGTTTGCGGACCACACATGAGCGGATATGTATTGGCAAAGAAGATTCTTCGAGCAGGATATTATTGGCTCACTATGGAGCGGGATTGTATAAGTTTCGTGCGAAGATGCCATCGGTGTCAGATACACGGAGATTTGATTCATTCTCCACCGACCGAATTGCATACAATGTCAGCGCCATGGCCATTTGTTGCGTGGGGTATGGATGTTATCGGACCTATAGAACCTGCGGCTTCCAATGGTCACAGGTTCATTCTGGTAACGATCGATTATTTTACCAAGTGGGTGGAGGCCAAAACCTTCAAATCCGTGACCAAGAAGGCGGTGGTGGACTTCGTACATTCCCACATCATCTGCAGGTTTGGAATCCCAAAGGTAATCATCACGGATAACGGTGCCAATCTCAACAGCGGATTGATGAAGGAGGTATGTCAATAGTTCAAGATTATACACCGAAATTCAACACCATATCGTCCCAAAGCAAATGGTGCGGTTGAGGCAGCAAACAAGAATATAAAGAAGATATTGAGGAAGATGGTAGAAGGGTCTAGGCAATGGCATGAAAAGTTACCATTCGCACTGTTAGGTTACCGCACTACCGTCCGGACTTCGGTAGGTGCAACTCCTTACTTGTTGGTGTACGGGACTGAAGCAGTAATACCAGCAGAAGTTGAAATTCTATCCCTCCGTATTGTCGCTGAAGCTGAGATTGACGACGATGAGTGGGTCAAAACCCGATTGGAGCAATTGAGCTTGATCGACGAAAAGAGATTGACAACAGTATGTCATGGCCAATTGTATCAAAAGAGAATGGCGAGAGCATATAACAAGAAGGTACGTCCAAGGAAATTTGAAGTGGGACAACATGTGCTGAAGAGAGTTCTACCATATCAGGTCGAAGCGAAAGGAAAGTTCGCTCCAAATTGGCAGGGACCCTTTGTTGTGACTAGAGTATTATCCAACGACACTCTATGTCTAACTGATATCGAAGGAAGGTGCACCGATATGGCTATCAATTCCAATGCAGTCAAAAGATATTACGTGTAATTCTTTAATATATTTGTCAACGTTTGGTTTCGTTTGTGTGTATTTGGCATTTTTCGGAGAATGAAATGACAGAGGCAATTTTTCTACTACCCAAACACTTCACCCTTGTTTTCCCCTTTGAGCCTTAATTATTCTTTCATATACCCTCTTTCGGAATCATCAAGGAAGATGTGTAACAAAATAGAAAAAGAAACGAAGAAAAGACACAAGAAAAAGTGAACTACGTTTGACCTGATTCCTCAAGAAGGATACGTAGGCGCCACACGGCTCGGTCATAATAAAAATAAAAATCAAAGGTTCCCCAAGCACCAAAACTGGGGCAGAAGTCATGGTTTCATTTGAAAAGATGATGTGAATTCCGAAAGTTGTAATGAGTTAACCGTTGAGGGGAAACCTCTTTTCTTTAGCCCCACGTACAAAACCACATTAATGACCAAAAAAGACCTCTCGATCAGTATTTGAGAAATGCCAAGTCATGCGAGGGAAAGCCAAGAGCGACACTCCGATCCTCGATTGAATCCAGGACGCACAAGCCGAAAAGGGATAATGCTTTAGAGGGAATCTCGTAGGCAATACCCCAGCCTGGAAAGAAAGCAAAATGAGAGAGCCTTAACGGTGAAAACCCTCGCGGGCACCTTGAGGCAAAGAAAAGCTGAGAGAAATAAAACGAGAGAGTCTTACGGTGAAAACCTTTACAGGCACCCTAAGGCGACGGGAGGTCGAGAGAAATGAGAGAATCTCATTAGTGAAAACCCTTTGAAGGGCACTATGAGGTGACAAGGCGAGATGGTTACGAGGTGTCTGTATGAGACAAGGTTGGGACATTCGTTTGCTTCTAGCAAAACGCGGCCATCAGAAAGTGATTGACATAAATAGACCGGGTAGATTAATCTCAAAGGCGCGGCATAACCATTGGACCAGTTATACATTCAGATAAGTTTTTCCCAGTTTTGAGTTCAGAAAAGTTTTCCCTTTCTTTTCTCATTCGCGGTCAGCATTCTTTATCTATCATTTTTCGCTTCTTTTGTTTTCGAAAGTTGACTTTTCAAAGCTTACTACCAAGTCTCCCAAAGTGATACAATGAAGATGAATAGGCGTGGAACGAGGCAATAAGGCAAAAGTCGTTCCGATATTAAGATTGGAACGACAAGTTGATTGAAAGGTTCACGGGAATTATGGAGTACGATGGACACATATTACACATCCGGAAGATGATTGCTCACAACAGATCATCGACTAAAAGGGTCGGACCAAACCGAAGGTTGGAATGAAAGGAGAGATGAGAGACCAGCTGTGGAAAGAGCATCATCCCCGGCAAATGTCAACGTCGTCCCCAAAAGTTCGAGGGAGGCCAAGCAACTGAAAGAGAAAAGGAAAATGGCCCCCAACAAGAGTGGCACGACCACTCACTGCGTTTTGAAACTAACAATTTTTCTTTGATTTAAAGCAGGAAAAGAGGGTTCGTCGGTGGAAGAGCATGCCGCGTAGAAGGTCATCAAACTGGGGCAGAAAATTTTCTCCCATTGCAAAAATTTTCTTTAAAACAAATACCAGTTCCGAGTAGAATGGTTTTGAGAAAGGCAAGACAACACGAGGGGGCGATCTTTGAGTCTGATATCATCCCCAGCAGTTGTTGGGAAAATGAAACACTAACTTCGAGATTTCCCCGGCAACATTATATCCCATAAGTTTTTCAAGGAAGCAAAAGCGTGAGCCCCGGAGGAGGTCTGGGAAGAAGGAAAAGGAAGAGGGTTCACCCGCCAGGGTAATCCTCAGTTAATGACATTTCAATCCTCGGCGAGTCCGAGAGAGAACGAAGGGTGAAGGAAATAGAAAAAGAAGAAATAAAGAATACTTCCCCAGCAGCATCATCTCCAGTAGGTGAGTAAACAGTTCCGAGGATATCTCCGGCAGCCAAAGGAAAAGTAATACGACCCAGGGGGAAAGTAATTCCAAGACAAGGTAATTCAGAAGAAAAGGTGGCCCAAGGGGGCGATGCAAGAAGAAGAAAAATGGTACAAAAAGCAAAGGAAGGCGATAAGAATAGGATGAAATTAATGAGTTGTGGTTGAAGTAAGGGAGCCCGCCTGAAGAATGGAGTGGCGATTTTATTTTGAAGTTGTAGTTGAAGTCAGGGAGCCCGCCTGAAGAATGGAGTGGCGATTTTATTTTGAAGTTGTAGTTGAAGTCAGGGAGCCCGCCTGAAGAATGGAGTGGAGATTTATTTTGAAGTTGTTTGAGGAAAGCGGTAGAGTATGACGGGAGTCCCCAGCATGAATCCAAGTTCATAATCAAAAGGAAGGCAACAAGGATCAGAAAGATAGGTTCAGACTTCGAAGGAGAATAGTTCGGAGATCACGAAGAAGGGACCAATGGTCGGAGTTCAGCAATCAAGATAGGCCGAGATAACAATTATCAGAGGAGAAGAAGCATGTGAAGAAACATCAGAGCCAGCAGGACGGCAAGGAACATGACAAGATCAAGTTGAAAAGATAGATAAGAATTTGCAATACTGTAACTTAGTCTAGCTTCTTATTTTGTTTAGCACGGTGTAATAAGGAGATCAGTTAAGCAGTGGCAACAATAGCAACAGCAGTAACAGCAAGATCAGAGCGGTCATGGTAGTCCCAGCTACCAAAACTTCCCGAACTACATTGACCGGAGATTTTATTTTGAAGTTGTAGTTGAAGTCAGGGAGCCCGCCTGAAGAATGGAGTGACGATTTATTTTGAAGTTGTAGTTGAAGTCAGGGAGCCCGCCCGAAGAATGGAGTGGCGATTTATTTTAAAGTTGTAGTTGAAGTCAGGGAGCCCGCCTGAAGAATGGAGTGGCGATTTGTTTTAAGGTGGTAGTTGAAGTCAGGGAGCCTGCCTGAAGAATGGAGTGGCGATTTATTTTAAAGTTGTAGTTGAAGTCAGGGAGCCCGCCTAAAGAACGGAGTGGCGATTTTATTTTGAAGTTGTAGTTGAAGCCAGGGAGCCCGCCTGAAGAACGGAGTGGCGATTTATTTTGAATTTGGTTGAGGAAAGCGGTTGAGTATAACGGAAATCCCCAGCACGAGTCCAAGTTTATAATCAAAAGGAAGGCAACGAGGATCAGAAAGATGGTTCAGACTTCGAAGGAGAATAGTTCGAAGATCACAAAGAAGGGACCAAGGGTCGGAGTTCGGCAATCAAGATAGGCCGAGATAACAATTGTCGGAAGAGAAGAAGCACGTGAAGAAACATCAGAGCCCGCAAGATGGCAATAAACACGACAAGATCAAGCGGAAAGGATAGATAAGAATTTGCAATACTGTAATTTAGTCTAGCTTCTTCTTTTGCGTTAGTACGATGTAATAAGGAGGTCAGTCAAGCAATGGCAATAGCAGCAACAGCAAGATCACAGCAGTCATGGTAGTCCCAACTACCAAAACTTCCAGAACTACATTGACCTGATTCCCTTTTAGCCAGGGATATGTAGGAGACCTTTTGAAGCAAGGTTCGGTCAAACTTTTCCAAAAAATGCTTCATACGGAGTGCTTGAACGGGTAAAAATCGCTCGTACCCGCTCACTTATCTTTGCACGAAAACTCTTCATGTTTCCGCACAAAGAGGGGCAGCTGTGAGCACGTGATTTTTGCCCTATACGAGAATTACTCCCAAAATGTCAAAATAAAAGAGTTTTTGTATTTGTTTGCATTTGTGTGCCCATGTCTATTTGTTTAAATTGATAAAAAATGTATATACAAAATATGTTGCATTTATATTTTTAGGATTAGTTCCGCACTTGGAAATAGTTAAGTTTATTTGTACGAAAAAAAAATCATAAAAAAAGGGGGGGTATTTTTTTTTCGCATTTTTCTTGTCATTTAATGTACAATTGTAGGATTTGGTATTTAATTATGTTAATTGTTAGTAAAAAATTAATTATGTGTTACAAGTTAATCTGACTATATATACATATATATATATATATATATATATATATATATATATATATATATATATATATATATATATATATATATATATATATATATATAATATACAATATAAAGTCTAGTTTTAGGAAATAAAGAGATAAGGAAACTAAATTTGGGCCAAAACCTAGTCCAGAACCAGGCCCAATCGAGTTACCCCAAACCCAGTCCGGATTCGCCTTTAATCTGATCCGTCCATTTCAATAGATCCAACGGCCTCAATCACTCCATTATACCCGACTCGTTCCACTCCAAAGACCGGTCCGGTCCTAAAATAACACTACACGACGTCGTTTCGTTTAAGTGAAGAGATCCTGGTCGTTGATCGTAAATGATCCAACGATCAGGATTGAGTTTGCTATTTCATATATAAGTTCAATCTCATACCCAGCCCTCCCCTTAGCCATACCCATACCTCCATCGTCTCTCTCAGAGACAAGCCATGCCCCACCGCCTCCGCCGCACTCCGCCTGCCGGAAATCGCCTCACGGTGGTTCCGGTAGGCCAATGGCCACCCAATCAACACCATAGCTCCCCCTAAACCCCCTATACATGAATCCGTGGTCCGTTAACCTCGAATCATCCCCAAACGTCTCGAATCTTCAATCGAAGATTCGAGTTAAAACCCAAACCACGCCAAACCACCCCAAATTCACACCAGTGACTTCTCACACCTCCCTCACACCCCTACTAACCCCGGCTTAGCTCGAATCTTGCCAGAATTGTAAAAGCCCTAAAATCGAGTCCTAAGAACCCTAGTTTTTGAAGAAGCCCAATTCGAGCCGGATTAGTTGTAATTGAAGTCCAAGGGACTTTAGTCTAGGTGTTCTCAATCGAGAACATCTCGATTAAAGCCCATTTGGCTTCAATAGTTCCAAACCAAGTTCGAAGCCTGGGTCGGCAGATTCTTTTGAGGTAATTCGTGTCCCTTACGATTTCTGGTTGCAATCCGTGTGTGTATTTGTGTTTAGTTTCAGAAATTTTTAGCATTCTTCTACCCTTCTCAACAGACCTTTATTCGGTCGATTCCCATTCTTTTGCCAATTCTTGTTTAAATTCAATGCTGCAATAGCTTCGTATGTCTAGTTTATTTAACATCGTCAACAAATTAACTTGTTTGTCTGTTTGTTCATTCTCTGGTCTGCCTGTATGTAATTCACAAGTCTAGGGCTCGTTGTTTGTTTGATTCTGGATTAGGAGTTAATTGGATACAGTTGTTAGGATTTAATTAAGGTTAGTTATTTAATAAGCCTGCCCATAGCAGGGGCTAGTGGAACCTGCTGCACAGCAGGGTATCCCACTAGTCTCCTGCCATTAGCATTTTTAATGATTATAGTCCATACATGGACACTGGATAGTGGAGAGTGCAGGGAGTCTGATGGTTTGGACAGAAGTAGGGATGGGCAAGAGTTTTTAGTGGAGTTTTCTGGCCATCCAGGGTGGAGGGGGTTTAACTATAAGTATAGAGTGATAGGGAGATTAGAAGGGGGGATTCTGAAGCATATAGATAGATACACACAGACCTTAGACATAGACACAGATTGAAAAAGAGACAGAGACATTGAGAGAAATTGTGAGAGTTTTGGAGAATTCTTTCTTAGTGTTTGAATTCTGAATCAATTTTCACAAGGAGAGAACACTGGGGAGTTGTGGGACAAAAATAGAGATTTGGTGAGCCTGTGAGTAAGGAAAACAGTGATAGATAACATTGGAGAAGTATTCTGGGAGAACAAAAACATTGAAGGAAAATAGATCTTAGACAGAGAATAGGCATACATTTCTTTGAGAGAAAACAGAGTGAGAGTTGTAAGTGTTTAAGTTCAAACACATTGGAAGATCAGAAAAACTAGTGCTCTCTTATACCTGTGTTTGATTTGGTTTTACTGGGATTTCAATTGATTCTTCTTGGGTTGCCATTAGATTCCTGGTTACTGTTTCATTGGGTTTTTATCTGAAGTTCACACGGATTCCTTGCATCTATTTCTGGGTCGATTGTTTCTGCTGGTCGTGGTTTTGTTATTGGTTTGCTGAGTGTTGCTGTTTGGCTTGCTGTTGTTGTTGCTGTCTGTTAGCTGCCAATTGCTAAGAGTTATCACTGACTCACCTCCATTTTTTTTGATTTTCAAACTCCAGGTATGTGATTTTCTCGAGACTGGCCTGGTGTAACTTCAAATTGAAATGCTGAATTGGAAAATGTTCAACTGTTGGCCTGTTGAAGTGCATGTTCAAATATGATATTAGAATACACATTAGGAGATATGTACATGTCTATTCTTACCTCATATCTGTACTTATGCTAGAAATTGGACTGTTTTTTTTGGAAATACCAAACTAAGTAGATAGCTTGCAAGTGTTATACCTAGGAGTGTTGATCTAAAAATGCAAAGCTATGTCGCTAATGTTGGCTGAATCTAGTAAAGCAGGAGATATGCATAAACTAGAAACCAATCCAGGTTTCTTTCAAGATAAAAGTTAGAAGCAAAATTGAAATATGTTAATATAGATCATACATTATTTGGAATTGCTTGAAACTTAGGAATTGGAGAGGGTTAGTTAATTCAACAATAAGTATTTAGGCCTCTCATTCATATTAAATCATGTTTTTCTTCGAATGATAACTTCAACAACTCGAATTACGTGGCGTAAGCATAAGTCACTTAGAAGACGATTAGCTTATGATTATGTTGTTTAAATCGTGCTTCTTGATTAGCAATTGAAAAATAAAAAAAAAATAAAAAATGAAGAGGACTTTAAGCTTGAACGCGAATAATCAATATGAGTAAGTGAATGCGGTTTTTTTGCTAATAAGGTTGTTCACGGATTAATCAATTAGGACCTTTCTCTTTATTCTATTTTTCTTAGAGACAAGAATCAAATAGAAAATCATAGCCATGTTAGGATCAGCCCTTAATAAATAATAATGAGACGAGCCTCGCCAAACAAAACTACACAAATTGCGGGGCCATCAAATTAATTGTAATGAAAACCTTAGACTTGGAAGGACCGTTAGTGAATTTCATGGTCTTTCCCGAAGTTAACAACACGATAGACTCTTTAGGCGCGTATTTAAATAATTTTACTTTCCTAACTACGGGTGCGCATTTATGCGACCCAAATCATACTCCCGGCGAAATCGAAATACATCAAAGTCACAGGCATACCGGTTGCGGTGTGACTCGAAATGTGTCTTCGTGACGTCGCAATTCTTCTAAAAAATGAAAAGCGGAACATTAAAAGCACATTGTTAAAAAATATAAAGAAATCAGATAAAACCATAAATTGCAGTTGAGCGACCGCGCTAAAACCACGGAACTCGGGAATGCCTAACACCTTCTCCCCGGGTTAACAGAATTCCTTATCCAGGTTTCTAGTTTCGCAGACTGTATTACAGAGTCATAAATTTCCTCGGTTCGGGATTAAACCGGTGACTCGGGACACCATTATTTTCCCAAGTGGCGACTCTGAATTAAATAAATCAATCCCGTCTCGATTGTCCTTTAATTGGAAAAACTCCCTCGCGCTCCCGCGGGTGCGGAAAAAGGAGGTGTGACAGTCATGTTGCCTGAAAGTTTGTTCTGGTGGATAATAATGAGTGTCCTGAACATGGAACACAGGTTCGCTGGAAGATTTGTGTAGAGCAGCGGGTGGCGGTGCCACGTATACTGGAGCGACTTGAGGTGGTGGTGGTGGAACTTGTTTTGACAATGGTAGAGGTGCTTGTGAGGTTGTAGCATAGAAATGTGGGTAAGTTGGGTATGTGGAGGACGAATTCATAGTGGGTGGTTCAGGATTTGTGTTTGTTAGAGGGATGTATGCTGGGTTGGCTGGATAGGAAGGCAAAGGTTGACCCCTAGACCAGGCCTGGTACATCCCTGACATCTGCTGTTTTAATTTGTACATCTCTTCTTTCATACTAGCCTCGTCCACAACTTCTTCTTCCTGCAGTACCGGATCCATAATAGTGGGTTTGATTTCCTGAGTCACTGCTTTGGTCATGGCTTTTGAACGTGCATTGTAGCTCTGATGTGCCAGAATGCTAGTTGCCAACTGAAAATCTAATACTCATCAACAACAAAACTCGTTAATAGTTAGCTCATAAGGGGTAAAATATCACAATTAAGAATCATAACTTTTGCCTTAATCATTATTGCATCATCCCGGCATTATTCCTCTTTGAACCACCAACTTTTCTTTTTCATCTTTATTTTTCTTCCTTTCATTGCTTCTCTGTTTATTTCTTTTTTTTTCTTATTTTCTTCTTTTCCATTTCTTTTTTTTTTTGTTTTTTCGTTCCTACATGTTTGCCTATCGCCCAAACATTTTGCATAACAAGAAAGAAAATAACATCAACTTCTTTTGAATTTTTCATTGATATTCAAACATCGGTTACAAATGATGTTGTACTACAAATGCAAAAGAAAAATACAAATACAAAATGCATGACCTATGAATACATTAAAGCTCCTAGTGCCCGCGAGACATCGTTCGGTCTTTCCGCGGGCCTATATGCTAATCCACTTTGGAATTTGTCTAGGTCTGTCATTATTTGCTTTACAAAGAACTTTACTGCTGATGTGAATGTTGATTAGGTCATATCTTCACACAGTTGGCATTTCCTTGTGATGTACTGAGCAATTTTGACGATTCTTTCCCTGATGACCCATTTTTCCTGAAGCAACCTACCAATCTATTCGGCACGAGCGTCTAAGATTTGTAGGTTCTCCTTTTGCAGTTGTTGTAGCTCTAACTCTAACCGAGCCATAGCTATGTAGCAATGTTCTCTCTCTACTTCAAATTATTTGGTTTGTTTGCTACTTTTGACTTCAGCTGTAATGATTTTCTTCTCAATCGGGCTACCTCAACCTTGTGTTCACCTTGTAATTACTAAACCATTTGAACTCTTTCCTCATCATTTCTGGCCAGTTGTTTCTGAACCCCGACTAACTCCTTTTTAGCTTTATCTAGATCAAAGCTATAGTCATTCACTTTGCACCAAAGATTTTGAATCAATTTCTCATCTCGGGCTAGGCGAACTGGGTTTCGGCTGCTGTTTTCATCTTTTTAATTAGAGCCTTCAATATTTCATTCTCTTTTCTCAACTGTTTCTTTTCTCTCTCATCAGATGCCGCTTGCAAGCTGCTCTCGAATTTGAGGTCTTGGTATTGTTTCTCCAACAAGCTGATTCTGACTCGGTACTCATTTTCTTTTGCCACCCAATCTTTGTATTCCTTGGACTGCTCGGCCAACTCTTGAATGTGAGGCCTCTTCATTGGTCTATCATGCTCGATATCCCGACGATACCATGCAGCATACACTGGTGATACTGCCCCTCAAGCTCGCTTTCCCACACAAGTGTCTACTCTCAAGAATTGGCATTCATTCCAGATCTATCGAATATTTTCTTCCAGGAATTGTCCGTCCGGACTGATTTCTATGGCTTGTAGGCTAAGGTCTTCGTCTTTTGGTATGACCTGATATCTCCCAAGCTGTCGTAGTACCCTGTACGGCACATAAGGCTGAATGCCTTTAAGACCCATGATCAGAAAATGCGACCCTTCTGTTGGCATGTATATCACCTCGTTGAGGGGAAACCATCCGTATGCACAATCAATTTGGCTAGCAGTCAATGATAGCATGTATGTAATCCAACCTTTTGATTATTCTGACAACTTAACTTCTTTTGTTCTTATATAAAACTCTTCAATGCACGTCATTTCAGACGACCCGTAACTCGAGAACGGAGGGTGACGACAAAAATGTTCTATCAACCACATCTGGAGAAGCAAATTGCATCCCTCAAAGAAGTCATGCCCTGCTTTATGGGATGTGAGGGCACGAAAGATATGCCAATGTGCTATTATCTTGTACAAGAAGAGTACTGGCAACCCCGGCGACCCTTATATCAATTTTCCATCTTTCCTCGGGAATATGACCAATCCCAGAAATGCCACCATAAAGGCGAATCGCCTATGTTCTTCCTACTTGACTCGGTTAGATTTACTGCAGAGCTTGTTCGTAGTGTCGTTAAATCCTCAGATATGACCATATCTGTGGTAAATGAAACTCAAAGTTCAAAACCCATGAGCCAAGTCTTCATTATGAATGTTCCTGGCGATTTTCAAGGAATCGAGGAATCTGTGCACTGTAATTGGCCTTGGAGCCACAGGGTATTTATCCTTCAGGGGAACCTCACCTATCCAGATGTAATAAGCAATTTTTTCTAATGTAGGAGTGAGCTCAAAATCTGAGAAATGTAGCACAGTATGCGCAGGATCCCAACAAGCAACTAGAGCCCGAATGATATTACCACGGGGTTTATGTCCATCAACCCAGTAAGATATTTTAGATACCGGTTGACCCAAACTTGTCCCTCTTGGCCCAGATCGGTCCACCATAATCTCAACTCCAAAGTGATTTTCTTCGTTAAAGGAAAGGGTTCATTTTGTACTGTGCTCATCCTACACATTTATTAAAGGTGATTTTATTCAGAAAAAGGAAAAATATATTTTCAAAGATAATTTTTCATTATTTTTTGAAAGAATTAGCCATTCCGGGTTGTTTATTTTAAAGAACAAAGACATGACTTCAAAGTGGCCATTTTTGCAAAAACAACCTTCCAGCGTCCTTTCGGAACATTCGGCTATTTCCAAAAATTGCAATCACTTTAATTTATTAAAAACTAAAATTTGACATTTTTTGGTCATTTTCTAAAAAGGGTGGTTGGACCCGTCAAGGGTTGCCTACGTATCCCACCTAATTGCGAGAATCAAACTTGCGTAGTTCGGTTAGATTATTTTGTGACCAATTATTTTAACAACATAGTTCTACCTATTTTCACACTTTCTTTTCAAATTTCGATAGAGTTTCGTCAACATTTCGATACTTTTCTATTCTAGAATTTCTCTTTCTTTTGTTTTCAGGAATTTAGCCGGTCCGCATAATAATCCAGGAAAAATAAATGCAACATATAATATGCTCGGTCTTTGATTACCAGGTCACCTGTCCTAGACGGACCCAACCCCTGTGTTGAGTCCCCTAGGTCAGATATGATGCACATAAACGTCCTAGATCTAGGTTCAATATCCTGATGTTTCAGTGGTACTAGACCATGTACCCGAGTGGACAACTCAGATCGAGGAGGGGGCTACGTTTCGAGGCCCCGCGGGGTCGTTCAGCATTGTAACTTATCCGGCCTCTATTTCTTATTTAAGGTATAACACTAACAGAAAGGGGAGTCTCAACCAGTAAGCACATCCCCGGAGGTAAGTAGAGAAGGGTTTTTGGCACAATTTTATATATAATCCACGTAATATCAAAGGGGTAAACACGTATCACCTTGATCAAAGCATATAATGAAGTCCAATAATATCAAGAACGACAGTTCAATCGAGCTCGAATTCTTAAAACCCTGAACCGAAGTTCTTGGTTGCTTATCCCCAATAGAGTCGCCAGAGCTGTCACACCTCCCTTTTTACTACCTCTTTTTCCGAAATGGAATAAGGTATACCTCATTAATTACTAATACACCCAGGAAAGGATATAATAATAACAACGAGGAAGGAGTTTTTCTACTTTAAGGACAATCGAAATAGGATTTTATTTAGAGTTTCAGAGTTGCTACTTGGGAAGAATAATGGTGTCCCAAGTCACCGGTTAATCCGAATCCGAGGAAATTGACTCTGTTTGAACAGTCCGCAAAACTAGAAATCCGGATAAGGAATTCTGTTAACCCGGAAGAAGGTGTAAGGCACTTCCAAGTTCCATGATTTTAGCACGGTCGCTCAACTGTCGTTTTTGACTTTCTTTGATTTAGTTATATGCTTTTATAATATGTGAATGTTTCATTTTGATGTTTTAACGACTTGCGACGTCGCGAAAATACATTTCGAGTCACACCGCAACCAGTACGCATGTGACTTTAATACGTGTCAGCTTCATCGGGATTTAAGATTTAAGTCACATTAAATATGCACTCGTATTAAAGAATGTATATTCTAAATCGTGCCTATAACGACTACAGCTTATTGTCTTTTAGGAAACACCGTGAAATTCGCTAAACGGTCTTCCCGAATCTATCACTTATTAACATTCATATGGGGGCCCTGTGTATTTTCTTTTATACGAGGCTCGTCCCATTATTTTTAAAGTCCAGTCCTATTAAATGCTATATTCTCTATTTTTTATTTTTCCCCAAATTATATTACTTTTATTTTGTATTTTAAAGAATTATGTCCAGGCCATTATTCCATTTCCAAGCCTCGACATTGTGGACCAAATTTAATAGTCCAGTTCACACAACTGGGTTTTAGAAACCCAGTATATGTAATAATCGTTATTCAGAGGCCCAGAGATGAATCTAGTTGGATCTGGGCCTATACTATCAATTAAGCCCAAATCAGATGAGAGGAATACAAAACAGAATTGAAATTTCATAACCAACATACAAACATTCATCAAACGGTAGAGTAAACTAACCAATGACATTTTATTTCATAAGGAAATGGAGTACATGTTTAACAATATTAATTCTGAATTCTAATTACCAATTACTAATAGAACTTAAATAGTAAACTACTATTTCCACTACTTTAAACAATGATACGATACTTAACAGTGCCAATTTGAATTGTTATTAATTACCAATTCTAACTTATACTATTCCGGATTGTTATTAAGTTAATCTAAATGATAGAACATGTTGTAACTTGATTACTCCTTTTTGAATTATCATTATCTAATTAAGCGTGATGAGTTAATATGGTTACTATTCAGATTACGAAGCTATTTTTAGTTAGATGAATTAAGATTACGAATTAACCTGTTTTTAAACTAAATTTAAGGGTGATTATGTCTACGTGTACTCTACCCTACTGTATCTATTACATTGTTTCAATTTCGTACATATTTAGCTATTACAAATATTCCTATCAAATTAAAAAAGGTCTAATACATAATAAACATAAAATCTATAAAATGCAGCAGGAGATTTCATCTGAACAACTCATAGAATTTTCATTTCTTCAATTAGCTGGCAATTACATTTCTGGGTAGAAAAGTGTACCTGGTTCAGCAAAGGAAATTTATGAGTCTAGGCAATGAGATGAAGAATAGTCAGCGATTACAGCAGCAGAACAGTAGAAGAATAATCACAGCAGAGTAGCAATACAACAGCCAAGTATAATCTTCAAACCCAGCAATTAAGCAAGCCAGCCAACAGAATTAAAGAAATCCAATTGAATCCAGTAATATAGAACAGCAAAAGACTCTAATTGAACCCCAGAATTTGGAACACTTGACTTAACTCAGAATTTTCTACTCTCTATAATGTCCAACCCTTAATTTTGTAACCCCAGAATGTTCAACCTCTTTTCAGGCTCAAATAAAGCCTATTTATAGGCGATTTGGGTAAAATTTTGAGGGGCAAATTCAAAATTCTTATTCTTGGTTCCCTCCCCTTAATTATCTTATTAGTTACAGTTTGATACACTTTATTTTAAACTCAAAATGCCTTCCAGCCCTTGCTGGAAGGTTCTAGGTAATTCTATTTGATTCCATTAAGGGTATATTACTAGGATGCCCTCACTTGCTAAGGGTTATTACATTTATACCTTTTTACTAGGCCTATTTTACCCTTTGTATTATGTCTAATTACAGGATACTAAGAATTAAAGTCTATTTTGTCCCTATAGGATCTATTAAATTCACAATTATACCATTTCTTATTCCCTTTGTACCCTTATTGTTACTTGTTATTTACCCGACCTACTAAGGTCAGGGTATCTTAGGTTTTATACCTATTTAACTATTAGCCAATATCTTATAACTCATTTAAGACCTAGCCAAATTTTAACTCAACAACCTTTTCAATTTTAACCTCTTTTAATAGACTTAGACTAATTTAAAATGTAACCCTTTTATTATCACTAGCTAATCAGAATTAGATTGCAGAACTAGCCTACTTTAATGTTTCAAAAATGGCCAAGCCAATTACACAGTCCAAGTTATTTCAACAGTAGTCAGACTAAGTCATTTTTCAATAATAGCCAGATTACTAAAGAAACTATAATTATCTTTACAGTTATAACCAATACCACAAAGCACAATAGAATTCAAAATAGTCTAACATATGAATCAATTACAAATATAGCCAATTCATGTTGTTTTGCACACATAGCCTTAATCATAAATCATTCTTCAATTAACCAGAACTCATAGGGAAATTTGATAATGGTTGAATCCCAATCAATTAAATTGTAATTTTAGACTAGGCACAGTGAACAAATCACACATAAAGAAACATATTCAAATAAGATTCATGTGTTGAACTTATAAGAAATCCTAATGAGCTAAAACAGATCATTTATCTGCAAAGAACAAGATAGATGAGATTATCATAGGCTACTATTCAGAAGACTAACAGTCAAGAACATGAAACGGATTATATACAGAAATCTTAGAAGACGAACAGTAAAAAGCATGCAAAGAGTTATACACATAAGTCTTAGAAGACAAATAAGCAAAAGACATGTGAGGAATCATATACAGAAAACGTAGAAGACAAATGCAAAGCAGACAAAGAGCACTTAGCTTGCAGGATTTATCTTCTGTTATTTTCTTTCTTCTTTATTTTCTTTCTTTCTTTCTTTTCTTTTTCCAATCTTCAAGATTTCCAAAGACCTGAAGTCTAATTTTCAAATCTCCTCGAGTGGGTTTGTTTTTGTTTTTTTTTGTGGTGGAGGGGTGTTCCAGGTGTTATTGGGATGTATTTGAGGTTTGGTTGTGTTTGGGTGTTCCCCGGAGATAGGGTTCCGGCGAACTTCTTTGCAAGATTCGAACAGTTCCAGGATTATTCGAAGCAAACCAACTATATGGGGTGAAAGATCCCCTTATAGTGGTCATAGGGTGTAAATCTGGAAGGCTAAGTCATAGGTTGAAGGTCACCGGCAAAAGTACCGGTGACCGGACTTTCAAGAACATGGGTTTTTTTGGTTTCCTAGGTTTTTTAGGGTGGTCGTGGTGTGAGAGCGTGAAGGGAAAGGGGTTTGAGGTTTGTTTTGGCCGGAAAAGGCCATAGTTTCAGGCTGGTCTCCATTTGAGACGGTTAAAGAAGATGAAGGAGAAGAAGACAAGCAGTTAGGGTTTGGGAATGTATGTATGTATAGGCGTGTGTTTGGTCTCTGAACGAGAGACGAGGTTTTTATATCTCTTTGGGTCTGGGCGATCCTGGCCTTTAGACCAGATATGATCAATGGTGTCACGACCCGGATTTTTCCCCAACATCGGGATCGTGATGGCGCCTACTCGTGGTAGCTAGGCAAGCCACTGTATTTATACTATCCTGTTTTTAACACAATTTTAAATAAATAAATGCGGAATACTTTATCAATAGAAATAACTAATTACAAAGTGAAAATCATACTGAAATCCTCTACCCAAGACGTGGAGTCACCAACTCACGAACTACTATGGAATACTACACATAAAAGTCCGAAGGAAATATAACATAATTCTGTTTGTCTCGGAACAAAGAGACTACAGCTAATAACATAAATAAAGAGAGAGACGCCGGGCCTGCGGACGTCGGCAAGCTACCTCGGTATGAAAAATCCTGCTAACGAACTACTGCTGCTGATGCTACTCAAGACTTGGACCTGTGCAAAAATGCACAGAAGTGTAGTATCAGCACAACTGACCCCATGTGCTGGTAAGTATCTGGCCTATCCCGGCAAGTAGTGACAAGCCTAGGACCAGGCACTCACATAAACCTGTGCAGTTCTATATCTATGTATACCACAGGATAACAAGAAATAACCAGGTAATAACACAATAAGGAATATCTTAAAGAATTCAACAATTAACAACAATTAATAAATTCACAAGGAAAAACAAAGTATAATGTAAACACAAGTAATATCAATTCAAGAAATAGCAAGCAGTTGCACGGCATCACCCTTCGTGCTTTTACTCTCATCCTCACCAAATAAACAAATAAAGTACACGGCATCACCCTTCGTGCTTTTACTCTCATCCTCACCAAATAAACAAATAAAGTACACGGCATCACCCTTCGTGCTTTTACTCTCATCCTCACATCCATAGTACGGCATGATCCTTCGTACATGGTTCAATAACAGGGGCACGGCATGATCCTTCGTGCATAATCAATAAAACATGGCGCGGCATTAACCTTCGTGCATAAATAAATAAACATGGCACGGCATCACCCTTCGTGCATTATCACTCTTCCTCACCCAAATAACAATCACAGTTAAGGGCAAAGAAAGAAGCAGTAATTCATAAACCGTCCCATCAAGGGCAATCAATAATTATCTTCACAACAAGTCCCAACAAGGGAGAATAATAACAATTCATCTGTAATATATCTCAAAATAATCATTTTCCAACGACTCACGGTCATACTAGACGCCAGTGTATGGATGCTCGTCACCACAACCCATACACCGCACTCGATCACATAACACATAACACATAATCCTATTCCCTCAAGCTAGGATAGAACAAACACTTACCTCGAGTGTTTATGAACAATTCAATCCGTGGAAATGTCTTTTTCTTTCAACTTTGGCTCCAATCCAATCGTATCTATACACAATTGATTTAATATCATCAATACTACTCAACAAACTAATTCTTAAGACCAAATACAACTTTTACAACATTCTGCCCGGAATAGTGAATTTCAACCCCGGCCCACATGGTCGGAACTCGGGGTTAGGACCAAAATCTGGTTACCCATCCCCCCACGAGTTCATGTATATGATTTGTTTCAAAATCGGACCTCAATTCGAGGTCCAATTCCCCAATTTATGAAAAACCCTATTTTCTAACAAAAACAATAATTCTACCATGAAAACCTTTGATTTCTAATGAAAAACATGTTTAATGATGTTAGGAATTGAAAGAATTAAGTAAAAAGTGACTTACAATTGTTTTGATGAAGAAGGAATCCGTGAAGAATCGCAAATGGGTGTTTTTGTTTTGTAAAAAGTGAAGAAATGAACTTAAAATCGTGTTTTACAGGTCTCTGTGTTCGCATTTGCGAACATGGGTTCGCAATTGCGAACCCCGACCAATTTCTGGAGTTTGAAAAATAAGCTAAGGCTGCGAACCAAGGCTGTATAAGGCAGTGTTCGCATTTGCGAACAATGGTTTGCATTTGCGAACCAAGGCAGTATGGGGCAGTGTTCGCATTTGCGAACAATTGTTCGCATTTGCGAACAAGGTTGGGCATGAGGGCTTTCACATTTGCGATCAGGGTTCGCATTTGCGAGCCCTGCCTTGTACTGCCCCCTTCGCAATTGCGAGAAATACTTCGCAATTGCGAAGCCAACAGCCTGGGTGAAAAACCAGCAGTGCAAAAATTCAGAATTTCATCCAACGGCCTATCAAATCTTTACCCGAGCCCCCGGGCTCCAAACCAAACATGTACATAACCTCAAAAACACATTATGAACTTGTTCGTGCGATCACATCGCCAATATCACTTCGTTTTAATCAAATCAAGCCTCAAACTCATGATTTTCATACTTTTGGTTTTCAAAACTTCGTAACTTGGAACTCAAGGTCCAAAACATCTCAAACGACATCCGAATGTCACCAAACCTTACAGAAATCACATATATAATATTTACGACTTGTACCTGGCGTCGGAACCAAAATACGAGCCCGATACCAAGGTCAATTAATTCATTTTCCTTTAACAATTACATCAAAAACAATTTCACATAAAAATTCATAACTTGGGCTCTAGGCCTCGGAATTCGACTCCGGACGCATGTCCAAGTCCCATATTTTCCTACGGACCTCTCGGGACCATCCAATCTTGGGTCCGGGTCCGTTTACCAAAAATGTTGACCGAAGTCAACCATATCAATATTAATATCATTTTTATCCAAATTTCTCATAGAATTCATATTTTCTATCACAAAATCTTTCCGGCTACATGCCCGGATTGTGCACGTAAATCGAGGCAACATGGAATGAGGTTTTCAAGGCCTCAGAAGCTCGAAATGATTAATAAAATAAGTGATGACCCTTTGGGTCGTCACAAATGGCCACGATTAAATCCCATTGAGCGCTGTCATTTCATTTAGTGAGAGATGACCTGGCCTCCGTTAGATCCCCAAACATGGACGGCCAGGATTTATTCTCAATGCTACGTCGTTTAACTGTTTTAAGAGACTTATCAACGTTCGTTTGATCAACTTATTTGGACGGCCAAGGTTAAAGCCTTTAACAACGCCGTTTCTTTTTTATTCAAACCGCCGTATGTGGTCTGTTAGATCAATCTATCAATGGTTGAGATTTGATTGCCCTTTACGCCGTTGTTTTGATTCAGACTGTGGACAGGACGGCCAATTACTTTGGGATGTTACACTTTGGGCCTGTATTTTGAATTTTGGCCCAAGTTTATTGTATTTTGTGTATTTTCTTGTATCTTAATTATTTTTCTTTATATTTTTCTTTTGTATTTTATTTTCTCTTTTTGTATTTATTTTCAATTGTTGTTTCTCTTTTATTTTCCTATTTTTTTCTAACTTTTTCTGGTATTTTTATGACATTTTTTGCTATTTTCTTTAATTTTTCTGGTATTTTTTGTATTTTTGTTAATTTTATATGGTTTTCATATTTTTTTGTAACATTTTCTAATTAACTCTTTCTGCAGTTTTTAATTTCAAATTATTTCAATCATAATCACACAATTATTTCAATTAAACACATAATTACACATCAAAAATCTTATTTTATTTTTTATATTGGAATTTGTTTGCTTAGGGCAAAAATCACGTGCTCACATTGACTATTTTACCAAATGGGTGGAAGCTAAAACTTTCAACAGTGACCAAAAAGGCAATTGTGGATTTTGTGCATTCTCATATCATCTATAGATTTGGGATTCCGAAAGTGATCATCATGGACAACAGCGCTAATCTTAACAGTGGTTTGATGAAAGAAGTATGTCAACAGTTTAAAATTACACACCGTAATTCCATCCCGCATCGTCCCAAAGAAAATGGCGCGGTTGAGGCAGCGAACTAGAATATAAATAAAATATTGAGAAAGATGGTAGAATGGTCTAGGCAATGGCATGAAAAGCTACCATTTGCATTGTTGGGTTATCGCACTGTTGTCCGCACTTCAGCAGGTGCAACTCCTTACTTGCTGGTGTACGGAACTGAAGCAGTAATACTAGCAGAAGTTGAAATTCCATCCCTCCTAATTGTCGCTGAAGCTGAAATTGACGACGATGAGTGGGTTAAAGCGCGATTGGAGCAGTTGAGCTTAATTGATGAAAAGAGATTGGCAGCAGTATGTCATGGCCAATTGTATCAAAAGAGAATGGCAAGAGCATATAATAAAAAGGTGCGTCCTAGGAAATTTGAAGTGCGACAACAGGTGCTGAAGCGAATATTGCCACATCAAGCCGACGCGAAGGACAAGTTCGCACAAAACTGGCAAGGACTGTATACAGTGACCAGAGTGCTGTCCAACGGTGCTTTATATTTGACAGATGTCGAAGCAAGATGTATCGACATGGCTATCATTTCTGATGTGGTCAAAAGATATTACGTGTAATTATAATCTTTGTTTCATTTATTTGCTTGTACTTGGTGTTTGTCAGATAATGAATGATGGAGGCAATTCTCTCTTCTATCCAAACACTTTAACCTTTTCTTTCACCCTTTTGAGCCTTATTTATTCTTTCATATCCCTCTCTTGGAATCAATAACGGAAAGAGAAAAGAAAAGAAAAATAAATAAATAAAAGAGAGTCACAAGAAATCTAAAGGAATCAAGTGAACTACGTTTGACCTGATTCCTCAAAGAGGATACGTAGGCGCCTCACGGCTCGGTCATAGTGTAAATAAAGGTTAATCATTCCCCAAACAAGAAACTGGGGCAGAAGTTATGTTGTTTTTATAAAAAGAGTTTTGATTCCGAGAGTTGTAATATTTCACCCATTCAGAGTTATTTTCAATTTTTGATACTCTTTTCTTTTAAGCCCACACAAAAACCCATATGAAATGTCTGAAAAAGACCTCCCGATCAGTATCCGAGAAATGCCCAGTCAGGCAAGTAAAAACCAAGAGTAACACGCTTATCCCCAACAGAAAGGGAATAAGATAAAGGAATTGATAGCCAAAAGAATCCCCATTGAAGAGAATCTTATCGGTACCGCTCCAATCCCCGGCCGATAAAAAATAAAATGAGAGAGTCTTATCGGTGAAGGCCTTCACAGGCACCATAAGGCGACGACAGCTGAGAAGAAATAAAAGGAGAGAGTCTTATCGATGAAAACATTCATGGGCACCATAAGGCTATGGGAGTTGAGAGAAATGAGAGAGTCTCATTAGTGAAAACCCCTCGAAGGGCACTACGAGGCGACAAGATAGATTGAAGGAAAGGATCCGCATTTGGCAAAAAGTCGGGCACTTATTCATCCTCAGCAAATGAGGCCATCAGAAAGATTGATTGATACAAATAGACTGGGTTGATTAATCCGGAATGCACGACGTGATCGTTGGGACCGGTTATACGATTCAGATAAGTTCCTTTTTGCTTTTTTCTCAACATTTGTTCAGAAAGCTTCCTTCTTTTTTCTATCTTTTCATTTTCTTTGTTTAAAAATTTTTGTCCAAGTTTATTTTGATAAAGACTTTTCAGAGCTTACTATCAGTTGTCGAATTGGTGTGAAGCAGAATGAGGGTAGGACAGACCAGATTGGTCTGGAATGTCAGGAAATTGAGAAGACTAGAAAGATGTAGTCAAGAAAATTGCAGACCAAGTTCCAAAAGAATCCCCAGCAGATTTTCAAGATACGCGAATAACTCCGACCGATCATCAACCAAGTCCTAAGAGGGGCGAACAACACCAAGCGGGGAGGGAAAAAGGAAAATGCATCCCCAAGAAAAATAACCCTTGCATATTTATCAACGCTATCCCAAGCTAATAACATTTCTATCTCCAGCAACATTGAGGCAATTTGAAGAAAGTGATTTTTTAGTTTCACCGGCAAGTTTTGAAACACAAAAAAGGGAAGGGATAAATGGAAAAACCATCCCCCAATAGAAATATCATTCCCAGTAAATAACATCATCCCCAACAAGTTTTGCGAACTTAGAACAGGGAAAGGGAAAAACCATTCCCAGTAGGAGTGGCACGGCCACTCACCTCATTTTAAATTAACAAATTTTATTTTATTTGAAGCACGTAAAAGGGAATGTTGATGATATAACAAAGACATGCCATAAGTAATATTACCAAAACTGGGGCAGAAAATTTTCGCCATTGTCGAAAATTTCCTCAAAGAAAACAAGAAAATCAATTCAAGATATTTTTAAGTTGAAGAACTGTCACGACCCCAAATCTGGTCGTGATGGCGTCCAGCACATTGCTAAGCCAGCCTGACCAATCAATAACAATAACGGAGCTAGAAGCTCTCTTTAACTCATTTAAGCATATTAATTCACGAAGCAACAACGATACATATAACGAAAATGGGAAACCAAGTCCCATAATACATCAACTCCCATAGACCGAAGGGTCAAGAGTCACGAGCCTCTACTGAACACGAGTGTATAAAGGTTTACAAGATACCAAGTGCGGAAAGAAAAGTCAATACATAATCAAGAGACAGTAAGAAGGAATATCGGTCCTGCGGACTCTGCAGCTACCTCGAATATCCACGAATGTTGCCCCGCACAGAGCTACCGGATCACTGCCGAGAGGTACATGGATCCGCACACAAGTGCGCAGAGTAAAATGAGTACTGCCGGACTCGGTGGTAATAAACAAGTGGTAAGACAGCGCATATAAGAAATCCGCATTAAAGCACTATGTAAAGCCGTAATCAAATACCCCGTCACGAGTCAATATCAACCGTACTCGTACCAACAAGTACCAGCAAAACAAGATAACAGCTACATGTATATAGCTAAATACAATGCAATGCATGATATGACCGCTACGGCGCGTAGCCCGATCTAATTGGGTACCCGTGCTCACTGTAGGGGTTCAGACTCCGGAGGGGCTCCTACAGCCCAAGCATAATATCACCGCGGCGTGCAGTCCGATCCAACATATATACCGCTGCGGCGCGCAGCCCGATCCACTACCGGTCGACTAATATGCAAATACAGCCTCGCATGGCTCAAAAGTAGTTTTGAAAACCTTTTTATCATTTTTCGGTTGGAAAACAGTAATACCAAGTTCCAGAGATTGGAAATAGCATGATAACAGAAAATAGCTACGGACTGGTAGTAACTAGCATGTCAATATGATAAGATAATGATAACGATCCTCGCGGGATCCAATAACTGGCTCACGGCCCACAAGTATACTCAACCACCCAAGAAGGGGTTCAACGGCTCAAGAGTAGCCAATATCACAGTATAATATGCAACCATCCGAGAAGGAGGTTCGACGACAGTATCAGCAAGTCGGACTAAGCCATAGTCCCCAATCACAATCGACCCCGCACTCACACGAGAGTACGTGTCTCGCCGCTATACAGCCTCACAAAGTGGTATACCGGGGTTTCGAACCCGCTGGTCATCACCCACATCTATTACTCACCTCAATACGGCACGACGACTACTCCGCAATGCCCTTGCCACGAGAATCAAGCTCCGCACGCGTAGAATCTGATCAAATACAGTAGAAATGCAACAAATTAGGCCAATGGGACGACACCCAATCAATACAACTCAATTTACATCAAAATTCCCAAAGTTGTCAAAACCCGACTTTCGGTACGCTTGTCGAAAAATTACAAAAGTCACATATTCGGAACCCTCATCTCAATACGAGTCTAAGCTTATCAATTTTACCAAATTCGGACTCCATTTGCCCATTCAAAACCTTGATTTTCTAAAGTTCAAGCCTAGGGCTAAATCTTCCATGAATCACCCCAAATTCCTCCATTTTCATGATATAATTGCATAATATTATCAATACTAATCATAGTTTAAGTCCATAGTTGATTACCTGATGATTTCCCTTGAGTTTCTCTTCAAAATCGCCCAAATCGCCTCTAAAGCCGAGACCCAAATGTGTGAAATGTTTCGGAAATTTTCTAACTTCTGATACAATTAATTCACTGCGATTTTCGCTTCTGCGGACCATTTTCCGCCCCTGTGGAACCGCTTCTGCGACCTTTTGGTCGCTTCTGCGAACCCAAGCCTATTTGGGCAATCCCGCTCCTGCGATACACGGACCGCTCCTGCGGGTCCGCTTCTGCTGAAATGCTTCCGCCCCTGCGGTCCTTTCCGCCTCTGCGATCAAGAGTCCGCTTCTGCGGACTCGCCTATGCGATCGACCTTCCGCTTCTGCGGGCTTCCCATCTCTTGGCAAATCCCGTTTCTGCGGTCTCCTCTACGCTCCTGCGACGCCGCTTCAGCGGAAAGATTTCCGCTTCTGCGAAGCCAAGCGCTCCTGCGCTCCCTCGTCACTCGCTCCTGCGCCCCCATTTCCGCAGGAGCGATAACAACAGAACCAGAGTCAAAACCTGCAATTTTCCACATTTTCTCCCATTTAACAATCCGAAAACACCCCGAGGCCCCCCGGACCCCATCCAAACACACCAACACCTCCTAATACCTTATTCAAACTTGCTCCAATCCTCAAAACACGTCTAACAACATTAAAACCCATAATTCGCATCGAATTCAAGCCTAAATTCCTTAAAACATTCCGAATTACACCACCAATCAAAAACCCGACTAAACAGCGTCCGAATGATCTTAAAATTTGCGGACATATCCAATTTCACATAACGAAGCTACTGCCACTGTCGGAATTCCATTCCGACCCCCGGATCAAAATCTCACCTACCGTTTGGATTTCGCCAAAACTCAACCTTAGCCAATTCAAGCCTATTTCTACACCGGGCCTCCAAATTAAATTCCGATCGTTCCCCTAAGTCACAAATCACCTCCCGGAACTAACCGAATCATCCGAATCCGATTCCGAGCCCTCTAACCAAATAGTCAACTCCGGGTTGACTTTCCTTATTCAAGTTTCCTTCACAAAGGCTATATGCCTCATTTCCAATCCAAATCACTCCTAACTCACCCGATAGACTTTAACACCGATATAAAAGCATAAAACATACAATTTCAACATAACGGGGTGGTAATTCCCGTGACGACGGGCCGGGTCGTCACATTCTCCCCCTCTTAAGCAAACGCTCGTCCTCGAGCGGGTCAAGAAACATACCTGAAGTCTCAAACAAGTGAGGATATCCGCTCCGCATCTCCCGCTCGATCTCCCAAGTGGCCTCCTCCACGGGTCGACCTCTCCACTGAACCTTAACTGATGCAATCTCCTTAGACCTCAATTTTCTCGCCTGCCGTCCCAAAATGGCAATAGGCTCCACATCATAGGATAGATCACCATCAAGCTGAATGGTACTGAAGTCTAATACATGAGACGGATCTCCAATGTACTTCCGGAGCATAGACACATGGAATACTGGATGAACGCTGGATAAGCTGGGCGGCAAGGCCAACTCATATGCCACCTCTCCAACCCTCCTGAGTATCTCAAAAGGACCAATGTACCTAGGACTCAACTTTCCTTTCTTCCCAAAACTCATGACACCCTTCATAGGTGAAACCTTCAACAATACTCTGTCACCAACCATGAAAGACAACTCTCGAACTCTATGGTCCGCATAACTCTTCTAACGAGACTGTGTTGTACGAAGCCTCTCCTGGATCAACTTTGCTCTATCCAGAGCATCCTGGACTAACTCGGTCCCTATCAATCTAACCTCACCAGGCTCAAACCATCCCACGGGGGATCTACACCGCCTGCCATACAATGCCTCATACGGGGCCATCTGAATACTCGATTGATAACTGTTGTTGTAGGCAATCTCAGCAAGTGGTAGCAACTCATTCCATGAACCACCAAAGTCAATCACACATGCTCGCAACATATCCTCCAGAATCTGAACAGTACGCTCAGACTGCCCATCTGTCTGGGGGTGAAATGCAGTACTCAACTCAACCCGCGTACCCATCTCTCGCTGAAATGCTCTCCAAAACTGAGAAGTGAACTGAGTACCCCTGTCGGATATGATAGACACTGGAACTCCATGCAACCGAACAATCTCTCGAATAAAGAACGCTGCCAACCGCTCCGATGAGTAGGTAGTACTAACTGGAATGAAGTGAGCTGACTTGGTCAGTCTATCCATAATCACCCATACGGAATCAAACTTCCTCGTCGTCCGAGGGAGTCCAGTAACAAAGTCCATAGTGATCCTCTCCCATTTCCACTCGGGAATATCAATGCGCTGAAATACACCACCGGGCCTCTGATGCTCGTACTTAACCTGCTGACAGTTGAGGCACCGTGCTACATGTCCGACAATGTCCATTTTCATCTTTCTCCACCAATAGTGTTGTTTCAAATCTTGATACATCTTCGCGGCTCCCGGATGGATAGAATACCGCGAGCTATGGGCCTCCTCCAGAATCAACTCACGAAGGCCATCAACATTGGGCACACATATCCGGCCCTGCATCCTCAATACGCCGTCACTATCAATGGTGACATATCTAGCATCATCATGCTGAACTCTGTCCCTCAGGACAGCCAAATGTGGATCATCATACCGGCGCTCACGAATACGATCATATAGAGATGACCGAGATACAACACAAGCCAATACCCTGCTGGGCTCCGAAATATCTAACCTCACTAGCCGATTGGCTAGCACCTGAACATCATAAGCAAATGGCCTCTCCTCAGCTGGAATATATGCCAAGCTCCCCATACTGACCGCCTTCCGGCTCAAAGCATCGGCCACCACATTGGCCTTCCCCGGATGATATAATATAGTAATGTCATAATCCTTCAGCAACTCAAGCCATCTCCGCTGTCTCAAATTAAGGTCTTTCTGTTTGAACAAGTGCCGGAGACTACGATGGTCGGTATACACCTCACAAGACACACCGTACAAATAGTGCCTCCAAATCTTCAATGCATGAACAATGGCGGCTAGCTCCAAATCATGAACAGGATAGTTCTTCTCATGTGGCTTCAACTGCCGAGAAGCATAAGCAATCACTTTACCTTCCTACATCAACACACAACCAATACCAACTCTAGAAGCATCACAATATACAGTATAAAACCTGAAGTTGAGGGAAAAATCAATATTGGAGCCGTGGTCAAAGCTGTCTTGAGCTTTCGAAAGCTCTTCTCGCACTCATCCGACCACACGAATGGTGCACCCTTCTGAGTCAATTTAGTCAATGAAGAAGCAATGGATGAAAATCCCTGAACAAACCGGCGATAATATCCCGCCAAGCCAAGAAAACTCCTGATCTCTGTAGCTGAGGACGGTCTAGGCCAACTCTGCACCGCCTCTATCTTCTTTGGATCAACCTGAATACCATCACGAGACACCACATGCCCCAGAAATGCTACGGACTCGAGCCAAAACTCGCACTTGGAGAATTTAGCATATAGCTTCTCCTCCCTCAATCTCTGCAACACAATACTCAAATGCTGAGCATGCTCCTCCCGACTACGGGAGTAGACTAGAATGTCATCAATGAACACAATCACAAATGAATCCAAATAGGGCCTGAACACACTGTTCATCAGATGCATAAATGCTGCTGGGGCGTTGGTCAGCCCAAACGACATCACAAGAAACTCATAATGACCATATCGGGTCCCGAATGCAGTCTTCATAATATCCGAGTCCCTGATCTTCAGCTGATGATAGCCTGAACGAAGATCGATCTTAGAAAACACCCTCGCACCCTGTAACTGATCAAACAAATCATCTATGCGCGGTAGAGGGTACTTGTTCTTCACCTGTTACTTTGTTCAATTGCCTATAATCAATACACATTCGCATGGAACCATCTTTATTTTTAACAAATAATACCGGCGCACCCCACGGGGACACACTAGGGCGGATGAAACCCTTATCCAGAAGCTCCTAAAGTTGCTCTTTCAGTTCTTTCAACTCAACTGGTGCCATCCGATAAGGAGGAACGGATATGGGCTGAGTGCCCCGCACCAAGTCAATGCCAAAATCAATATCCCTGTCCGGCGGCATGCCCGGCAGGTCTGAGGGGAATACATCCTGGGAAGTCCCTCACAACAGGTACAGAATCAATGCTAGGAGATTCAGCTCCCACATCTCTCACAAAAGCTAAGTACGATAAGCACCCTTTTTCAACCATCTTCCGAGCTTTTAAGAACGAAATAACACGGCTAGGGACGAAATCAGTCGAACCCCGCCACTCAATCTGAGAAATACCAGGAATGGCCAACGTAACTGTCTTAGCATGACAGTCCAATATAGCATGGTACGGAGACAACCAGTCCACACCCAATATAACATCAAAGTCCACCATCCCCAATAATAACAAATCTGCCTGGGTCTCCAGACCCCAATAGATATAACACAAGATCTATAGACATGATCCACAACAATCGTATCACCCACGGGGGTGGATACATGAACAGGTAAATCAAGACTACCACGAGTCGCACCCAAATGATGTGCAAAATAAGAGGACACGTAAGAATATGTGGACCCCGGATCAAATAGAACAGAGGCATCTCTGTGACAGACAGAAATGATACCTGTAATCACAGCATCGGAGGCAACTGCATCACGCCTGTCAGGAAGTGCATAGAACCGTGCATGGCCTCCACTTTATCTCTCCTCGCCTCTGGGGTGACCACGAGAAGACTGACCTCCCCTTCTACTATCCTGAGATGGTACTGAAGAGGAGGGTTGATCCCTCTGATGAGCCCCGTCCCTACGGAGTCGAGGGCACTATCTCCTCATGTGGCCAAACTCACCACACTCAAAACAGCTACCTGGTGCTGGAGAAGGGGACTGAAGGGAACCCCTCGCCGCAGAAGAACCCTGGGCTGAAGAAGTAGGTGCTGCACTCTGGGCTGGAAGGGCACTAAGCGATGACTGACCCTGCTGAAAGCCCTGTCGACCACGACCATAAGAACCTCCGCTCTGCTCTGGGCGGCCTTAATGAGAAGGTCTAGATGAGCGACCTCTGCTCTGCTGGGAATGCCCTCTAGATGGAGCACCACTGAAACTACCAGAACCACGAGGCCTCTTAGCCTCCCTCTCCTCTCTCTCTCGGCGACAATCCGCCTCAATGGAGTATGCCATATCAACAACCTGCTCAAACGATGATGACAAAACTCTCTCTCTGGTCATAAGAATGCGGATAGAGTAGTTGAGGCCATCAATGAACCTCCTGATCCTCTCCCTATCATTAGGGATCATCCATGTGGCATGCCTAGCCAACCGTGTGAATCCGAGCTCATACTGGGTCACAGACATGTCGCCCTGAACCAACCACTCGAACTGGCGACGTAGCTCCTCACGACGAGACCGAGGTACATATTTCTCTAGAAAGAGAGTAGAGAACTGCTGCCATGTGAGAGGTGCTGCTCCTGCAAGCCTACGCCTCTCAAACTCTTCCCACCAATCAAATGCGGGACCGCTGGACTCAAGAATACCAGAACTCCGCTGGACTCAAGAATACCAGCCGTCCGCAACATCCTCTCACACTTGTCCAAGAAACCCCGGGCATCCTCGCCCTCAACGCCACCGAAATGGGGTGGTCGAAGTCTACCAAATCTCTCGAGATGACGCCGCTCGTCATCGGGCATAACCTCAACCAATGCTCTGGAGCCGGAGCCGGTGCAGCTGGAGGAATAACCGGTGCAACCACCGAGCGGGGACCGCCTCGGCGTCCGAAGTCCCCGAACAACCGGGTCGGCGTGCGAGCCGCGGGGGTCTGCTGACCACCCCCCGACCGAGATGTCGCTACGCGTAGCAGTAGCTGAGACTACCCGAGCCAAACCGGAACACACCGATAATATCCGAGCAAGAGTCTCCGACGACCGAGAATAGCAATAGACACGGTCCGGCCCCGAACCGGGCTGCCGGAGCATCAACCACCGGGGGCCGCTCCCGAACCGGTACAACGAGCGGTCAGCTAGCACTGCCTCCGCCGCCCTACCTCTACCTCTAGCACGACCGCACCCACGGCCTCTAACGGTGGCAACGGAGGTCGTCCACCTCGTCCCGATGCTCGCGTTCTCGCCATCTACGAGAGAATAGAATATAGAAGTTCGGTTCTCAGAACAACAAGATCGCACGACATAGTTCAAGAAAAGTGAAGTTTTCCTAAAGGTTCGCAGCCTCCCGAGGATAAGTACAGGCGTCCCCGTACCGATCCACAAGACTCTACTAACCGGATCAAGACTCATGAGGCCTAGTAAACCTAAGCTCTGATACCAACTTGTCACGACCTCAAATCCGATCGTGATGGCGCCCAGCACATTGCTAAGCCAGCCTGACCAAACAATAACAATAACGGAGCTAGAAGCTCTCTTTAACTCAATTAAGCATATTAATTCACGAAGCAACAACGATACATATAACGAAAACGGGGAACCAAGTCCCATAATACATCAACTCCCATAGATCGAAGGGTCAAGAGTCATGAGCCTCTACTGAACATGAGTGTATAAAGGTTTACAAGATACCAAGTGCGGAAAGAAAAGTCAATACATAATCAAGAGACGGTAAGAAGGAATATCGGGTCCTGCGGACTCTGCAGCTACCTCGAATATCCACGAATGTCGCCCCGCACAGCTACTGGATCACTGCTGAGAGGTACCTGGATCTGCACACAAGGTGCAGGGAGTAAAATGAGTACTGCCAGACTCAGTGGTAATAAACAAGGGTAAGACAGCGCAGATAAGAAATCCGCATTAAAGCACTATGTAAAGCTGTAATCAAATACCCTGTCACAGAATCAATATCGACAGTACCTGTACCAACAAGTACCAGCAAAACAGTATAACAGCTAGCAGATGTAGCTAAATGCAATGCAATGCATGATATGATCGCTACGGCGCGTAGCTCGATCCAATTTGGGTACCCGTGCTCACTGTGGGGGTTCAGACTCCGGAGGGGCTCCTACAGCCCAAGCACAATATCACTGCGGCGTGCAGTCCGATCCAACATATATACCGCTGCGGCGCGCAGCCCGATCCACTACCAGTCAGCTAATATGCAAATACAGCCTCGCAAGCTCAAAAGTAGTTTTGAAAACCTTTTTATCATTTTTCAGTTGGAAAACAGTAATACCAAGTTCCAGAGATTGGAAATAGCATGATAACAGAAATAGCTACGGACCGGTAGTAACTAGCATGTCAATATGATAAGACAATGATAACGATCCTCGCGGGATCCAATAACTGGCTCGCGGCCCACAAGTATACTCAACCGCCCAAGAAGGGGTTCAACGGCTCAAGAGTAGCCAATATCACAGTATAATATGCAACCATCCGAGAAGGAGGTTCGACGGCTCATGAATAGCCTAATATCATAACACAGTATCAGCAAGTCGGACTAAGCCATAGTCCCCAATCACAATCGACCCCGCACTCACACGAGATTACGTGTCTCGCCGCTATACAGCGTCACAAAGTGGTATACCGGGGTTTCGAACCCGCTGGTCATCACCCACATCTGTTACTCACCTCAATACGGCACGACGACTACTCCGCAATGTCCTTGCCATGAGAATCAAGCTCCACACGCGTAGAATCTGATCAAATACAGTAGAAATGCAACAAATTAGGCCAATGGGACGACACCCAATCAATACAACTCAATTTACATCAAAATTCCTAAAGTTGTCAAAACCCGACTTTCGGTACAGCACTTGTCGAAAAATTACAAAAGTCACATATTCGGAACCCTCATCTCAATACGAGTCTAAGCATATCAATTTTACCAAATTCGGACTCCATTTGCCCATTCAAAACCTTGATTTTCTAAAGTTCAAGCCTAGGGCTAAATCTTCCATGAATCACCCCAAATTCCTCCATTTTCATGATATAATTGCATAATATTATCAATACTAATCATAGTTTAAGTCCATAGTTGATTACCCGATGATTTCCCTTGAGTTTCTCTTCAAAATCGCCCAAATCGCCTCTAAAGCCGAGACCCAAATGTGTGAAATGTTTCTGAAATTTTCTAACTTCTGATACACTTAACTCACTGCGATTTTCGCTTCTGCGGACCATTTTCCGCCCCTGCGGAACCGCTTCTGCGACCAATTGGTCGCTTCTGCGAACCCAGGCCTATTTGGCCAATCCCGCTCCTCCGATCCATGGACCGCCCCTGCGCGTCCCCTTCTGCGGAAATTCTCTCGCTCCTGCGGGTTGTCCCGCTTCTGCGACAAGGCGTCCGCCTCTGTGGACTCGCCTATGCGGCTACCCTTCCGCTTCTGCGGGCTTCCCATCTCTTGGCAAATCCCGTTTCTGCGGTCTCCTCTACGCTCCTGCAACGCCGCTTCAGCGGAAAGATTTCCACTTTTGCGAAGCCAAGCGCTCATGCGCCCCCATTTCCGCAGGAGCGAAAACAACAGAACCAGAGTCGAAATCTGCAATTTTCCACATTTTCTCCCGTTTAACCATCCGAAAACACCCCGAGGCCCCCGGGACCCCATCCAAACACACCAACACCTCCTAATACCTTATTCAAACTTGCTCCAATCCTCAAAACACGTCTAACAACATCAAAACCCATAATTCGCATCGAATTCAAGCCTAAATTCCTTAAAACATTCCGAATTACACGATCAATGAAAAACCCGACTAAACAACGTCCGAATGATCTGCAAATTTGCGGACATATCCAATTTCACATAACGAAGCTACTGCCACTGTCGGAATTCCATTCCGACCCCCGGATCAAAATCTCACCTACCCTTCGGATTTCGCCAAAACTCAACCTTAGCCAATTCAAGCTTATTTCTACACCGGGCCTCCAAATTAAATTTCGATTGTTCCCCTAAGTCAAAAATCACCTCTCGGAACTAACCGAATCATCAGAATCCGATTCCAAGTCCTCTAACCAAATAGTCAACTCCGGGTTGACTTTCCTTATTCAAGTTTCCTTCACAAAGGCTATATGCCTCATTTCCAATCCAAATCACTCCTAACTCACCCGATAGACTTTAACACCTGATATAAAAGCATAAAACATACAATTTCAACATAACGGTGTGGTAATTCCCGTGACGACGGGCCGGGTCGTCACAAGAACTCAAGAGCCCGCCTGTTAAAGTGGAGGTTGTTATTTAAATTGAAGAAGTCAGGAGCCCGCTTGTTAGAACGGAGGTTTTTATTTTTAAGTCGAAGAAATCAGGAGCTGCCTGTGAGAACAGAGGTTGTTATTTTTAAGGAGAAGTCAGGAGCCAGCGTTTTAGAATGGAGGTTGTTATTTTAAATTGAAGAAGTTAGGAGCCCGCCTGTTAGAATGGATGTTGTTGTTTTTAAGTTGAAGAAATCAGGAGCCCGCCTGTTAGAATGGAGTTTGTTATTTTTAAGTTGAAGAAATCAGGAGCCCGCCTGTTAGAACGGAGGTTGTTATTTTAAATTGAAGAAGTCAGGAGCCCGCCTGTTAGAACGGAGGTTGTTATTTTAAATTGAAGAAGTCGGGAGCCCGCCTGTTAGAACGGAGGTTGTTATTTTGAAATTGAAGAAGTCAGGAGCCCGCCTGTTAGAACGGAGGTTGTTATTTTCAAGTTGAAGAAATCAGGAGCCAGCCTGTTAGAATGTAGGTTGTTATTTTAAATTGAAGAAGTCAGGAGCCCGCCTGTTAGAACAGAGGTTTTTATTTTTAATTGAAGAAGTCAGGAGCCCACCTGTTAGAACGGAGGTTGTTATTTTAAATTGAAGAAGTTAGGAGCCCGCTTGTTAGAACAGAGGTTGTTATTTTTAAGTTGAAGAAATCAGGAGCCCGTCTGTTAAAACGAAGGTTGTTATTTTTAAGTTGAAGAAGTCAGGAGCCCGCCTGTTAGAACGGAGGTTGTTATTTTAAATTGAAGAAGTCGGGAGCCCGCCTGTTAGAACGGAGGTTGTTATTTTAAATTGAAGAAGTCAGGAGCCCGCCTGTTAGAACGGAGGTTGTTATTTTTAAGTTGAAGAAATTAGGAGCCCGCCTGTTAAAACGAAGGTTGTTATTTTTAAGTTGAAGAAATCAGGAGCCCGCCTGTTAGAACAGAGGTTGTTTCTTTAAATTGAAGAAGTCAGGAGCCCGCCTGTTAGAATGGAGGTTGTGTCATCTTTTTAAAGGCAAGTCAGGAGCCCACCTGCAAAATAGAGGACTACATTTCAAGATCGAAGCAGAATTCAATAAAATACCGAGGGTTACTATAAGAACCCCCTACATAACAAGCTTTAACTCAAGGAAGCAGTATCCCCAGCAGACAGAACAAAGTGATGAAATTTGTATTCTAAGAAGTCAAAATACACATGCCATCCCCATCAGTTTTTGGAAGAAAGAAGCACCGGAAGAAACATAAGCTGACAAGAAAGCAAGGCAGCAGGAACAAAATTGAAGATATAGATAAGAGTTTACAGTTCATAGAACATAATTTAGTCTAGCTTTTTATTTTGTTTTATAATGGTGTAATAAGGAGACCGTTAAGCAGTAGTAACAGCATGCAACAGCAGTGATAACAAAATCACAGTATCATGGTAGTCCCAGCTACCAAAACTTCCGAACTACATTGGCCTGATTCCCTTTTAGCCAGGGATTTGTAGGAGACCTTTTGAAGCAAAGGTTTGGTCAAATGAAAAAAAATGCTTCTCACTGAGTGCTCAAATGGGAAAAATCGCTCGTATCCGCTCACTTGTCTTTGCACGAAAAACTCTTCGTGTTTCCGGGCAAAGAGGGACAGCTGTGAGCACGTGATTTTTGCCCCGCATGAGAATTACTCTTAAAAATCCAAAAAATAAAATAGTCTGGTGCTGTGTGTGATTTTCTATAAATTTTGTGTTAGTTTTCTCTTATTGTTCACGTTTGTGTGTGCATGTTTATTTGTTAAATGTAGAAAATACCAAAACTATCGCATTTGCATTCATAGGATTTAATTCTACCATTAGGGTGTAATTAAGTTTGTTTTAGAAAAACAATAAAAAAAAAGAAAAATCACAAAAAATAATGTATTTTTACATTTTTAACATTTAATATCCAAATTATGTGATTTTATTTAATTGCGTGGAAACGGATATTTAGAGTTAACTAGGGTTTTTATAAGTTAATTTAGTTTTATAGGTTAAATTAAGATGGTTAAATTTTTGGTTTTAATTAATTATGAAATAAAAGAGGAGAAAAGAAAAAAAATGGAAATAAGAACCAAAAACGGACCAGCCCACCCCAATCCAGGCCCAAATCGCCCACATCCAGGCCCAGTTATCCGGCCCAACACTTATCCATCTCCAACCCGCCCCCTCATTAAACCAAAACGACCCCGTTTCATTTTTGTAGTTTGATCAGAACCGTTGGTTTGTCGTGATCCAACGTCTCGCATTAATCCCTCCATTTTAATACACCAAAACGCCCAAAATTAGAGAAAACCCTAATTCATTTACTGTCTCTGAACTTCAGAAACCTCCGCCGCCCTCCATCATCGGAAATCGCCTCACGGAGGTTTTGGTGGCCCAAACCACCCTAGATTTACACCATAGCACCCAACACCCCCCGTTCCAACCATGAACCCGTCTCCCTTCGAATCGAGCCAGAACTGCTCGAATCATAAATCCTACGTATGAACCCTAATCGCCGCCACAAGATCCCAGTGGCGGCGCCTCCCCTTTTAACCCCAAAACTCACACTAAATACCCATTCGACCTTCCTCGTTCCCAAATCACCATGGTTTCTGTTCAAAACTCGCTAAGACCATTCGAATCCCAAAATTAATTCGAAACCTAGAACTGTTCGAGTTTTAAGAAGAAAAGTTTGAGATTCTTTATCGACATTAGTCGGGTGTTTTCAATCGAGAACGCCCGATTAAATAATATTTTGGATCTCAAAGGTCCGAGTCCGTTTGATCCCAAGCCCGTTCGTTCTAGATTTCTATTCTCAAGGTATTCTCTTTTCTATTTTTTTTTTGTGCTCATTGGTTAGTATAATTTGTTTATTGTTTTCATCTGTTTTTAATTCTACTATGTTTTCTTTTCCACTGCATTTTTGAACTTTAGAGTTTTTTAATATAAAACCTATGTTTGAGTGGAAAATCATAGGTTAAGTGTGTTAGACAATATTTTTAATAATTAAAAAGGGGCTGCTTAGTTTGGATATTAAGGTTATAAATAGATACACATAACATATTGATAAATACACACACACATAAAATACATTCGAAAAAAGTGAGAGAGCTGAACAATCTGGAGAAAACTGAAAAGGAATAGAAAAGTCTATTATTCCATTAGTTTTATGATTTCATTTTGAGATTTTCTGTTATCTATGATACATTTGGGGATATAGTGATTTAATTCTTTCAAAATTAATTTTGAATCTGTAATTAGAATTTGAGTTGGGTTTATAAATTGGGTTCAAGTTTGGTTAAACAACTCGTTTTGGATTCTGCTGTGATTTATACTGTTCCATTACTAGATTAGAGTTGGTTGCTGCTGTTGCATTTCCTCTGCTGAATTTCACAACTTTGCTTTTCCTAATTCCAGGTACACAATTCAAGTTTTCCTAATGTATCATTTTCTGCTGATTATATGAAATGGAAAATTGAAGTTGATTCTCTTTTCCAAGTTTATTATATTATTTGATTTGATTAGTTCGTAATGATTCTATAATTGCACATTGCAATTATGTTTAGAATACAGGACTGATTTGGTTCTTTTATACATAAGGTAATCTGTTTTTCATGAAATATTCTTCTATTTTGATTTCGTGGAGTTACCATGAATTACTATGATTACATAATTTGTAAATTGCAACAGTGAACATCATTCTATATTTTTAGCATTTGAAATAAAAACAATTTATTCTCTGATTCGTTTTTAAGTGTAGGATACTCGATGGCTTCGAGTCTATTTTTTTTTACTGAAAAATTTAGTTTGCCTTAATTTTGAGTAGGTGGACATTGTCCCTTGTTATTCTTGTCAGTATTTAAGAACTAGAAGCATCAATTGATATATTGGAGATTCTAAAAGAGAACTGAATAACCCTCAATATAATTTGCCTCATCCGTATATATTTGGTCATTTGCTAGGATTCATCATTTTGCTATAAAGTTCTGTAGCTTCTATCTTCAATTTAAAAATGTGAATTTCATAATGTTGAATTCCAATTGCCTTATTTGATAGGTTGTTTGGTTAGCATTTACATCGATTGGGCCATTTTGTTAGTTTTATGAAGATACAAAAATTGTTTTTGAAAAAAAACAAAAGTACGATATGTTTGTTCGAGCCATTTCATATATGACTTGGTAAAGCAATCAAATCATAAAGCTAGCGTATTATTACATTTAGCAAAATAATCACTCATGGGTATCTGTAGTTTGCATTAAGTTAAGCGCAATTCTTTGGAATAATTTGGGGCGTGTCATGTTAAATAAAATTTCAAATTCCTTTGCCCTCATTTTAGTTAATCTCTGTTTTAGTCCTTAGAATATGAGGCATGCCATTTAGTAAATTTTCATGGCACTCGCCAAGTTGCAAACGCGTAGTTGTTTTAGGTGCGCTATTTTAATAATATTATCTTTCTAAATACGGGTGCACAATTATGTGACCCAAATCTAAATCTCAACGAAGTTGAAATGTGTCAAAAGCCACGGGTGCACTGGTGCGACGTGGTTCGAAATGCATTTTCACGACGTTGTAATTCTCCTTTAAATATGACTACTAATAAAAAGCACATAGGTTAGAACATGTTGTAAAATCAGATAAATAACTAAATATGATAGTTGAGCGACCGTGCTAAAACCACAAAAATCGGGAATGCCTAACACCTTCTCCCGGGTTAACAGAATTCCTTATCCGGATTTCTAGTTCGCGGATTGTTAAATAGAGTTAAACCTTTCCTCAATTCTGGATTCCAACTGGTGACTTGGGACAGCATAAATCTCCCAAGTGGTGACTCTGAATCTCTTAATAAATGAATCTTGTTTTGATTGTCCTTTAATTGGAAAAACTCCCTTTACTACCGCCCTTTGCAGGGTGCGGTAGAGCCAATAGGAGGTATGACAAACAACTAAATAAGCAAGACAGGTGAATATCCCTCAAATACAGTACACAACTGATTTACTCCTCTCAATGTCCGGTAATTTACTTAGAATGCTACGATGTGCAGCCCATTCTGTATAGTATACTACTACGGTGTGTATATATATCTCTATATATATATATATATATATATATATATATATATATATATATATATATATATACGGCATTGTGACGACCCATAGGGTCATCACTTATTTTATTAATCATTTCGAGCTTCTAAGGCCTTGAAAACCTCATTCCATTTTGCCTCGATTTACGTGCACAATCCGAGCATGTAGCCGGAAAGATTTTGTGATAGAAAATATGAATTCTATGAGAAATTTAGATAAAAATGATATTAATATTGATATGGTGGACTTCGGTCAACATTTTTGGTAAACGGATCCGACCCGAGATTGGATGGTCCCGAGAGGTCCGTAGGAAAATATGGGACTTGGACATGCGTCCGGAGTCGAATTCTGAGGCCGAGAGCCCAAGTTATGAATTTTTATATGAAATTGTTTTTGATGTAATTGTTAAAGGAAATGAATTAATTGACCTTGGTATCGGGCTCATATTTTGGTTCCGACGCCCGGTACAAGTCTTAAATATTATATATGTGATTTTTGTGAAGTTTGGTGACGTTCGGATGCCGTTTGAGATATTTTGGACCTTGAGTTCCAAGTTTGAAAGTTTTGAAAACCAAAAGTATGAAAATCATGAATTTGAGGCTTGATTGGATGAAAACGATGTGATATTGGCGATGTGATCGCACGAACAAGTTCATAATGTGTTTTTGATGTTGTGTACATGTTTGGTTTGGAGCCCGGGGAGCTCGGGTAAAGATTTGATAGGCCGTTGGATGAAATTCTGAGTTTTTGCACTGCTGGTTTTTCACCCAGCTGTTGTCTTCGCAATTGCGAAGTATTTCTCGCAATTGCGAAGGTGGCGGGTCAAGGCAGGGTTCGCAAATGCGAACCCTTGGTCGCAAATGCGAAGGTGCCCAGGACCGTTTGGGTTCGCAAATGCGAACCAAACCTCACAATTGCGAGGCCTCCAGTGAAAAGGCATGCTTCGCAAATGCGAAGGTCCCTCAGCCCAGCCTTATTCGCAAATGCAAACAAATGTTCGCAAATGCGAAAGTCCCTGGAGGCCAGCCTGGTTCGCAAATGCGAACATATGTTCGCAAATGCGAAGCCCCCAGATTTGCCTTGGCTTCGCAAATGCGAACAAAAGTTCAAACTCCAGAAATTGGTCGGGGTTCGCAATTGCGAACCCATGTTCGCAAATGCGAACACAGAGACCCGTAAAACACGATTTTCAGTTCATTTCTTCACTTTTTACAAACCAAAAACACCCATTTGCGATTCTTCACGGATTCCTTCTTCATCAAAACAATTGTAAGTCACTTTTTACTTAATTCTTTCAATTCCTAACATCATTAAACATATTTTTCAATAGAAATCAAAGGTTTTCATGGTAGAATTTCTTGTTTTTGTTAGAATATAGGGTTTTTCATAAATTGGGAAATTGGACCTCGAATTGAGGTCCGATTTTGAAACAAATCATATACATGAACTCGTGAGGGGATGGGTAACCGGATTTTGGTCCGAACCCCGAGTTCCGACCATGTGGGCCCGAGGTCGAAATTCACTATTCCGGGCAGAATGTTGTAAAAGTTGTAATTGGTCTTAGGAATTAGTTTGTTGATTAGTATTGATGATATTAAATCAATTGTGTATAGATACGATTGGATTGGAGCCAAATTTGAAAGAAAAAGACATTTCCACGGATTGAATTGTTCATAAACATTCGAGGTAAGTGTTTGTTCTATCCTAGCTTGAGGGAATAGGATTATGTGTTATGTGTTATGTGATCGAGTGCGGTGTATGGGTCGTGGTGACGAGCATCCATACACTGGCGTCTAGTATGACCGTGAGTCGTTGAAAAATGATTATTTTGAGATATATTTATAGATGAATTGTTGAACCTTTGTCAGGTTGTAGAATTGTTATTGTTCTCCCTGGTCGGGACTTGTTGTGAAGATAATTATTGATTGCCCTTATTGGGACAGCTTATGAATTACTGCTTCTTTCTTTGCCCTTAATTGTGATTGTTATTTGGGTGAGGAAGAGTGATAATGCACGAAGGGTGATGTCGTGCCTTGTTTTATTATTTATGCACGAAGGTTAATGTCGTGCCATGTTTTATTGATTATGCATGAAGGATCATGCCGTGCCCTGTTATTGAACCATGTACGAAGGATCATGCCGTACTATGGATGTGAGGATGAGAGTAAAAGCACGAAGGGTGATACCGTGTACTTTATTTGCTTATTTGGTGAGTATGAGAGTAAAAGCACGAAGGGTGATGTCGTGCAACTTCTTGCTATTCCTTGATTTGATATTACTTGTGTTTCCATTATACTTTGTTTTTCCTTGTGAATTTATTAACTGTTGTTAATTGTTGAATTCTTTGAGATATTCATTATTGCGTTATTACCTGGTTATTTCTTGTTATTCTGTGGTATACATATATATTGAATTGCACAGGTTTTTGTGGGTGTCTGGTCCTAGGCTTGTCACTACTTCGCCGGGATAGGCCAGGCACTTACCAGCACATGGGGTCGGTTGTGCTGATACTACACTTCTGTGCGTTTTTGCACAGGTCCAGGTTACGATCAGGAGCAGCAGCAGTAATTCGATTGTGTGGGAGTTGATCACATTTGAGACCGAGGTAGCTTGCGGACGTCCGCAGGCCCGGCGTCTCTCTCTTGATTTATGTTACTAGCTGTAGTCTCTTTGTTCCGAGACAAACAGAATTATGTTATATTTCTTTCAAACTCTTATGTGTAGTATTCAGTAGTAGTTCATGAGTTGGTGACTCCACGTCTTGGGTAGAGGATTTTAGTATGATTTTCACCTTGTAGTTAGTTATTTCTATTTCGATAAAGTATCCCGCATTTATTAATTAAAGTTGTGGTTTTGTTGATAAATAAATTATGAAATTGTATTAAAAACAGGTTAGTATGAATACAGTGGCTTGCCTAGCTACCACGAGTAGGCGCCATCACGATCCTGATGTTGGGGGAAAATCCGGGTCGTGACAAGTTGGTATCAGAGCTCTAGGTTACATAGGTCTCACCACTCACGAACAAGCTTAGTAGAGTTTGAGAGGTAGGTACGGAGACGTCCGTACTTGTCCTCCAGAGTCTATTGAGTTAGGAAAGAGTCTCTCATTTGTTCTTTCTTGTCGTGCGACTTGTTCCTCAAATTACTGATTGAATTTCTATTCTGTCCTTTCGCAGATGGTGAGGACAAGCGCTTCTTCGTCCGCTGACCAGCAGCCCGAGCCCCAGGCAGCTCCCGTGAGGGGCAGGGGCCGAGGCCGTATCGGAGACCGTGGTAGGGGTAGAGCTCAGCCCCAGGCAGCTACCCCAGAGGTGGAGCCTCATATTGAGATTGACGAGGAGGTTCCAGTCCCAGCAGCTCCAGTGGGCCCAGCTCAGGTCCCAGGAGAGGCTTTATTTACCCCGGATCTTCGGGATACTTTGGTCAGAATAGCGGGATTTATGGACAGCATTGCCAGAGCGGGTTTATTATCAGTTGCACCAGCCGCTTCTCAGGCTGGAGGAGGGGCCCAGACTCCTATTGCTCGTACTCCGGAGCCAGTAGCTCCTCAGCCTCAAGCACCAGTGGTTCAGCCAGCTGTGGCCACTCAGTCAGGTACCACAGCTCATGCCGGTGATGGAGCGGCCATGACTTCTGATTCGTTATGGAGACTTGATCGGTTCTCCAAGCTATTCACCACTACATTCAGCGGAGCCACATCAGAGGATCCTCAGGACTTCTTATTCAGCTGCCATGAGATTCTCAAGACTTATGGGGATCGTGGAGTCAAATGGAGTTGACTTCTGTACATTCAGACTTGCAGGATCCGCCAAGACTTGGTGGAGAGATTATTGCTTGACTCGACCAGCAGGGTCCCCAGCTTTATCATGGGATCAGTTTGCGGAACTATTTATGGAGAAATTTCTCCCTGCTACTCAGCGGGATGTACTTCGGAGGCAGTTTGAGCGCCTCCATCAGGGCACTATGACAGTCACATAGTACGAGACGAGATTTGTCGATTTGGCTCGTCATGCAGTGGTGATACTTCCCACGGAGCGGGAGAGGGTCCGCAGGTTTATAGATGGGCTTAATCAGCCAATTAGACTCCAGATGGCTATGGGCGTGGGGAGTGACATATCATTTCAGGAGGCAGCAAATGCAGAACGCAGAGTTGAGATGGCTCTTGCTAGGGGAGGCGGTTATTCTTCGGATAAGAGGCCTCATCATTCAGGCAGGTTTGGTGGTTCTTCCTCTGGTGGCAGAGAATCTTTTGATAGAGGCCAGCTTTCCAGGCCTTATCATTCCGCCCTTCAGGCTTCACAATGTGGACCAGGTGATCGTGGTTTTCGTGGGCATTATCCAGACCAGCCTCCTATTAATGCTCAGCCTCTTCAAAGTGTTCGTGGAGGCCATTGAGGTCGTCAGGGCCAGCAGCCCTATCAGTCTAAGAGTTGCTACGGTTGTAGTGTCCCAGGTCATTTTATCAGGTATTGCCCTCTAGCGCAGCGGGCAACTCTCAGCAGCGAGGTCCTCGTCCTATGATTCAGGCCCCAGCTGACCCTCAGCCTGCCCAGCCAGCCAGAGGCGGGGGTAGAGATTATAGAGGTGGAGGTCGAGATCGTAGAGGTGGAGACCGTCCATCCAGAGGTAGAGGTCAGCCAGTTGATGGTCGTCCTAGAGACGCAGCTCAGAAGGGAGGTGCGGATCCCCGATTCTATGCTTTACTAGCCAGGCCAGAGGCAGAGGCATCAGATGCTGTGATTACAGGTACTATTCTTGTTTATGGCAGAGGTGCTTCAGTATTATTTGACCCTGGGTCTACATATTCATATGTGTCTTCCTACTTCACACCGTATTTGGCCGTGCCCAGCCATGCTCTGGATATTCCAGTTTATGTGTCTACACCGGTGGGTGACTCCATTGTAGTCGACCCAGGTGCATCGTTCGTGCGTAGTTATATTTGGGGGTCTTGAGACCCGTGTTGATCTGTTGCTTTTGGATATGGTAGATTTTGATGTCATATTGGGGATGGACTGGTTGTCCCCATACCATGCTATTCTTGATTGCCATGGTAAGACTGTGACCTTAGCCTTGCCAGAATCACCCGGATTAGAGTGGAAAGGTACCTCAAGCCACTCCGTTCGCGTTATTATTTCGTATATTAAGGCTCGACGCATGGTCGAGAAGGGGTGTCTAGCTTATCGGGCTTATGTTCGTGATTCCAGCGCAGAAGTTCCTTCCATTGAGTCGGTCCCTATTGCACGGGAGTTTCCAGAGGTTTTTCCTTCAGACCTGCCGGGCATGCCACCCGACAGGGATATTGATTTCTGTATTGATCTGGCACCGGGCACTCAGCCCATCTCTATTCCACCCTATCGTATGGCCCCGCCGAAATTAAAAGAGTTGAAAGATCAGTTGCAAGACCTTCTTGAGAAAGGCTTTATCAGGCCCAGTGTTTCCCCCTGGGGAGCACCCTGTATTATTTGTAAAGAAGAAAGATGGCTCGATGCGGATGTGTATTGATTACCGGCAATTAAACAAAGTGACAATAAAGAATAAGTATCCACTGCCGAGGATTGATGATTTGTTTGACCAGCTCCAGGGAGCGAGGGTATTCTCTAAGATAGACTTGAGGTCAGGCTACCATCAGCTGAAGATCAGGGCGGCTGACATTCCTAAGACAACCTTTCGCTCTAGATATGGGCATTATGAGTTCTTGGTCATGTCCTTTGGGTTGACCAATGCCCCAGCGGCGTTTATGGAGTTGATGAATCGGGTATTCAGGCCTTACTTAGATCTGTTCGTGATAGTCTTCATAGATGACATCCCGGTGTACTCCCGCAGCGAGGAAGAGCACGAGCAGCACCTCAGAGTGGTTCTTCAGACTCTGAAAGATAACCAGCTATATGCCAAATTTTAAATGTCAGTTCTGGTTGAGTTCGGTAGCATTTATGGGTCACATTGTATCAGTGGAAGGTATTCAGGTAGACCCAAAGAAGATTGAGGCAGTCCAGAATTGGCCTCGACCAGTTTCAGTGACTGAGATCCGAGTTTCTTGGGATTAGCAGGTTACTACCGTCGATTTGTAGAGGGGTTTTCTTCTATTGCAGCTCCGATGACCAGGTTGACCCAGAAGGGTGTCCAGTTCCAGTGGTCAGAGGAGTGTGAGGCGAGCTTTCCGAAGCTCAAGACAGCCTTGACCACCGCACCAGTGTTGATACTACCTACAGGTGCAGGGCTTTATACAGTTTATTGTGATGCATCTCGTACATGGCTTTGAGCGGTATTGATGCAGGATGGTAAGGTTATCGCTTATGCTTCGAGGTAGTTAAAATACATGAGAAACATTATTATCCAGTTCATGATCTTGAGTTAGCAGCAGTGGTTCATGCCTTAAAGATCTGGAGGCATTATCTATATGGTGTGACATGTGAGGTGTACACTGATCACAAAAGCCTACAGTACTTGTTCAAGCAAAAGGAGTTGAATCTACGACAACGGAGATGGTTAGAGTTGCTAAAAGACTATGATGTTACTATCTTATATCACCCAGGTAAGGCCAATGTGGTGGCCGATGCATTGAGTAGAAAGTATGCCAGCATGGGTAGTCTTGCATACATTCCGGTCAGTCAGAGACCATTAGCTCTAGATGTCCAGGCCTTAGCCAACCGGTTCGTGAGATTAGACATTTCCGAGCCTAGCAGGGTGTTAGCCTGCACGGTCGCTCGTTCTTCTTTATTAGAGCATATCCGTGAGAGGCAATTTGATGATCCTCATTTGCGTGAGTTGAGAGATACAATACAGCGGGGAGGTGCCACACAGGTAAATTTAGATGACGATGGGGTATTGAAATTGCAGGGTCGAGTTTGTGTGCCCAATGTCGAAGGGATTCGATAGATGATCTTAGCGGAGGCCCACAGTTCGCGGTATTCTATTCACCCGTGCGCCGCAAAGATGTATCAGGATTTACAGCAGCACTATTGGTGGCGCAGGATGAAGAAAGACATCGTTGCGTATGTCGCTCGGTGTCTAAATTGTCAATAGGTAAAATATGAGCACCAGATGCCTGGTGGTGTGTTCCAGAGAATTGAAATTCCCGAGTGGAAGTGGGAGCAGATCACTATGGACTTCGTTACTGGACTTCCTTTGACTCGGAGGAAATTTGATGCTATTTGAGTCATTGTTGATAGGCTGACCAAATCAGCACACTTTATCCCAGTATCCGTCTCCTACTCGTCGGAGAGGTTAGCGGAGGTTTACATTAGGGAGATTGTTCGTCTCCATGGAGTGCCGCATCTATTATCTCCGATCGGGGTACGCAGCTTACCTCGCGGTTCCGGAGAGCGGTCCGGCAGGAGTTAGGCACCCGGGTTCGGCTGAGTAGAGCATTTCATCCTCGGACGGATGGCCGGTCCGAGAGACTATTCACATTCTAGAGGACATGCTTCGAGCCCTGTGTTATTGATTTTGGAGGCTCGTGGGACCGGTTTCTTCTGCCATTAGCGCAGTTCGCCTACAATAACAGCTACCAGTCTAGCATCCGGATGGCTCCGTATGAGGCGTTGTATGGTAGGCGATGTCGATCACCGGCTGGATGGTTTGAACCGGGAGAGGCTCGGTTGTTGGGTACACACTTAGTTCATGAGGCCTTGGATAAGGTCAAGACTATTCAGGAGAGATTGCGTTCAGCTCAGTCCAGGCCGAAGACTTATGCGGATCGTAAGGTTCGAGATGTAGATTTCATGGTTGGTGAACGAGTATTGCTCCGAGTGTCACCTATGAAGGGCATGATGAGGTTCGGGAAGAAGGGCAAGCTCAGCCCTAGGTATATTGGTCCATTTGAGATTCTAGACAGAGTGGGAGGGGTGGCTTACGGATTAGCTTTGCCGCCTAGCTTATCAGCCGTGCATCCAGTTTTTCACGTATCTATGCTTCGGAGATACCACGGCGATCCCACATATGTGTTAGACTTCAGTACTGTCCAATTGGACAATAATCTATCTTACGAGGAGGAGCCGGTGGCTATTCTAGACCGGCAGGTTCGACAGTTGAGGTCGAAGAGTTATCCTTCTGTGCGTGTTCGGTGGAGAGGTCAGCCTCCCGAGGCATCGACCTGGGAGTCCAAGTCTGATATGCGGAGCCGCTACCCACACTTGTTTCCTGACTCAGGTACTTCTTTCTTTTGTCTGTTCGAGGACGAACGGTTGTTTTAGAGGTGGAGATCGTGACGACCCAAAGGGTCATCACTTATTTTATTAATCATTTCGAGCTTCTGAGGCCTTGAAAACCTCATTCCATGTTGCGTCGATTTACGTGCACAATCCGAGCATGTAGCCGGGAAGATTTTGTGATAGAAAATATGAATTCTATGAGAAATTTGGATAAAAATGATATTAATATTGATATGGTTGACTTCGGTCAACATTTTTGGTAAATGGATCCGGACCCGAGATTGGATGGTCCCGAGAGGTCCGTAGGAAAATATGGGACTTGGACATGCGTCCGGAGTCGAATTACGAGGCCGAGAGCCCAAGTTATGAATTTTTCTATGAAATTGTTTTTGATGTAATTGTTAAAGGAAATGAATTAATTGACCTTGGTATCGGGCTCGTATTTTGGTTCCGACGCCCGGTACAAGTCTTAAATATTATATATGTGATTTCGGTAAAGTTTGGTGACATTCGGATGTCGTTTGAGATGTTTTGGACCTTGAGTTCCAAGTTTGAAAGTTTTGAAAACCAAAAGTATGAAAATCATGAATTTGAGGCTTGATTTGATGAAAACGATGTGATATTGGCAATGTGATCGCACGAACAAGTTCATAATGTGTTTTTGATGTTGTGTACATGTTTGGTTTGGAGCCCGGGGAGCTCGGGTAAAGATTTGATAGGCCGTTGGATGAAATTCTGAGTTTTTGCACTGCTGGTTTTTCACCCAGCTGTTGTCTTCGCAATTGCGAAGTATTTCTCGCAACTGCGAAGGTGGCAGGTCAAGGCAGGGTTCGCAAATGCGAACCCTTGGTCGCAAATGGGAAGGGTGCCCAGGACCGTTTGGGTTCGCAAATGCGAACCAAACCTCGCAATTGCGAGGCCTCCAGTGAAAAGGCATGCTTCGCAAATGCGAAGCATTCTTCGCAAATGCGAAGGTCCCTCAGCCCAGCCTTGTTCGCAAATGCGAAAGTCCCTGGAGGCCAGCCTGGTTCGCAAATGCGAACATATGTTCGCAAATGCGAAGCCCCAAGATTTGCCTTGGCTTCGCAAATGCGAACAAAAGTTCGCAAATGCGAACTTCCCAGCCTTAGCTTATTTTTCAAACTCCAGAAATTGGTCGGGGTTCGCAATTGCGAACCCATGTTCGCAAATGCGAACACGGAGACCTGTAAAACACGATTTTCAGTTCATTTCTTCACTTTTTACAAACCAAAAACACCCATTTGCGATTCTTCACGGATTCCTTCTTCATCAAAACAATTGTAAGTCACTTTTTACTTAATTCTTTCAATTCCTAACATCATTAAACATGTTTTTCAATAGAAATCAAAGGTTTTCATGGTAGAATTTCTTGTTTTTGTTAGAATATAGGGTTTTTCATAAATTGGGAAATTGGACCTCGAATTGAGGTCCGATTTTGAAACAAATCATATACATGAACTCGTGAGGGAATGGGTAACCGGATTTTGGTCCGAACCCCGAGTTCCGACCATGTGGGCCCGGGGTCGAAATTCACTATTCCGGGCAGAATGTTGCAAAAGTTGTAATTGGTCTTAGGAATTAGTTTGTTGAGTAGTATTGATGATATTAAATCAATTGTGTATAGATACGATTGGATTGGAGCCAAATTTGAAAGAAAAAGACATTTCCACGGATTGAATTGTTCATAAACATTCGAGGTAAGTGTTTGTTCTATCCTAGCTTGAGGGAATAGGATTATGTGTTATGTGTTATGTGATCGAGTGCGGTGTATGGGCTGTGGTGACTAGCATCCATACACTGGCGTCTAGTATGACCGTGAGTCGTTGAAAATGCTTATTTTGAGATATATTTACAGATGAATTGTTGAACCTTTGTCAGGTTGTAGAATTGTTATTGTTCTCCCTTGTCGGGACTTGTTGTGAAGATAATTATTGATTGCCCTTATTGGGACAGTTTATGAATTACTGCTTCTTTCTTTGCCCTTAACTGTGATTGTTATTTGGGCGAGGAAGAGTGATAATGCACGAAGGGTGATGCCGTGCCTTGTTTTATTATTTATGCACGAAGGTTAATGTCCGTGCCATGTTTTATTGATTATGCACGAAGGATCATGCCGTGCCTTGTTATTGAACCATGTACGAAGGATCATGCCGTACTATGGATGTAAGGATGAGAGTAAAAGCACGAAGGGTGATGCCGTGCACTTTATTTGCTTATTTGGTGAGGATGAGAGTAAAAGCACGAAGGGTGATGCCGTGCAACTGCTTGCTATTCCTTGATTTGATATTACTTGTGTTTCCATTATACTATGTTTTCCTTGTGAATTTATTAACTGTTGTTAATTGTTGAATTCTTTGAGATATTCATTATTGTGTTATTACCTGGTTATTTCTTGTTATTCTGTGGTATACATATATATTGAATTTCACAGGTTTATGTGGGTGTCTGGTCCTAGGCTTGTCACTACTTCGCCGGGATAGGCCAGGCACTTACCAACACATGGGGTCGGTTGTGCTGATACTACACTTCTGTGCATTTTTGCACAGGTCCAGGTTACGATCAGGAGCAGCAGCAGTAAATCGATTGTGTGGGAGTTGATCACATTTGAGACCGAGGTAGCTTGAAGACGTCCGCAGGCCCGGCGTCTCCCTCTTTATTTATGTTACTAGTTGTAGTCTCTTGGTTCCGAGACAAACAGAATTATGTTATATTTCTTTCAAACTCTTATGTGTAGTATTCAGTAGTAGTTCGTGAGTTGGTGACTCCACGTCTTGGGTAGAGGATTTTAGTATGATTTTCACATTGTAGTTAGTTATTTCTATTTCGATAAAGTATCCCGCATTTATTAATTAAAGTTGTGGTTTTGTTGATAAATAAATTATGAAATTGTATTAAAAACAGGTTAGTATGAATACAGTGGCTTGCCTAGCTACCACGAGTAGGCGCCATCACGATCTTGATGTTGGGGGAAAATCCGGGTCGTGACAGGCATGAAGCCCGATCCAATAATAATAGTCGACTGCGCTCACTGGGGGTGTGTAGACTTTGGAGGGGCTCCTACAACCCAATCGCTATAATACTGTGGCATGCAGTCCGATCCACACATGTATATGTATATATTGTTGTGACGTGCAGCCCGATTCGATATATTTCAAATACCCTCACTCTGGGGTCGTTGACCCCTCTCAGAATATAGACTTGGCCACTCGGGCTCACTCAGTCAAGACAGGGTTTTCAACCCCAGGTATTTCTCATTTGGATTGCCAATTTCTAAGTCGGTTCACATTATGTTTAACAGTTAAGTATATGACCAAGGGTATGAATTCGATGAGTAAAGTGTGGTCAACTTGTAAAACATACCCCTTAAGGGTTCTAGAGATCGGCACAAGGCCCCAAACATGGAAACTAGCCCAAAATATACTGATATTAATTAAGTCTCAGTCAAAAACATGGTAGAGTCATCAATTGGGATGGACCGAGTCCGAATCCCCAGCAGTAGCGAACTCCATGCTCATCATACAGCGGGTGTCTCATCTCAATATAGCACCACGTAGTGCAAATCCGGGTTTTTAAACCCTTAGAACATCATTTATAACCATTACTCACCTTTAGCCGGCTGAAATCCTAGCTCGCCTTGCGCTTTACTTGCAAATCAACCTCCTCGTGCATATAATCTAGTAAAAACGACAAGGAATACATCGCAATAGGCTAGAGGAACATAACCCAATCGAAAAGACTCGAAAGTTATAAAAAATCACGAAGTTGGAAAAACCCGAGCCCCGGGCCCACTTCTCAAAAAATTACGAAATTCACATCACCGGATTCCTCGTCTTCCACGAGTTAATACATATCAAATTTACAAAAACCGGAGCTCAAATGCCCCCTCAAATCCCAAATTTTCGTTTCAAAAGGCAATCTCTAGTTCTTCTACTTTTACCCATGCTCAATATCAATAAAAATCAACCATGTTTCTAGGCCACATGACTCACCTCCAATCAATGCCTGTCGAAACCCTCTTCAATTTCTACCAAAAAGCTCTCAACTTTGCTCAAAAATTGAGGAAAATTGACCAAGCTTCGCAGATGAACTGTCCAGGTGCAATTTACCCTACGCGAACACGGTCAAGCTCGCCGCGTTCGCGATGACCAGAAATCCTTGACAAAAATTTACCCCTTTGAAATGCGGTGCCCATGTCGTGAATGCGAAGCTTCAAAACATTTAACCATGTGAACGCTTGCAACTTGACGCGAACACAATGAACAATTTCACAAGGCCTTGATTTCCTTCTACGCAAACGTGTTATCTCCAACGCGAACGCGATGCTTCGCCTTGCAGAACTATGCGAACGCAACCCTCTTCTAGGTGAATGCAAAGAACAAATTTCCAAACCCTCCAATTCCCTCTACACGTTTGCAACATCACCTACGTGAACGTGAAGAGCAATTCTCTACAACATCAACAGCTGAAAACCTGGAACCTTTTGAGTCCGAAAATGGTCCGATTACCTACCCGAAATCACCCTGAGGTCCCCGGCACCTCGACCAAAAGCACCAGTACATCCTAAAACGTCATTCAAACTTGTTCCAATCTTCAAAACACATAAAATAACGCTAAAACTATTAAATTATATTAGATTCAAGTCTAAGTTTCTTCAAAACTTCTGAAATACGCATTTGATCAAAAACCCGACCAAAACACCTCCGAATAACGTGAAATTTTGCACACACATCTAAAATTACCTAACAAAACTACTGCAACTCTTTAAATTCCATTCTGACATCCGGATCAATATCTCATCTACTAACCGGAATTCGCCAAAATACTAACTTCGCCAATTCAAGCCTAATTTTACAGTGGACCTCCAAAACCAATTCTGATCGCACTCCTAAGTCACAAATAATTCCCCAAAGCTAACCAAATCACCGAAAATCACATTCGAGCCCTCTAACTAAATAGTCAACTTCCAGTTGACTTTTCCAAAATAAGTCTTCCTTAAACAAACTAGGTGTATCATTTCCATCTAAAACAATCCAATTCGACTCGATCACCTACAATACCGATAACGAAGCATAGAGAAACATAAAAATGAGGGAAATGGGGCGGTAGCTCACATGATGATGGGATGGATCGTCACAATAGGCAACCCCCACAGGGTCCGATCTTCCTAGTTAGTCTTAGGTTCTTGGATTTGTGGGGTCTAAGCCAAATTTTGCATGTTTAGCCATATTTGGCCACACTGGCCATTTTTGAAGAATACTATTTTATCAAAAATAGTTTGTTATCCCATATCTTAGAGTCTTCTATCTGCAACAAGGCATCCTTTCAATTTTAAGGTCTATTCCAATTGAATTTGCATGTCTAGCCACTTTTGGCCACATCGACCATTCTTGCAAAATGAGGTCATTTTCGCAAAAGTGGTTCATTAACCCATGTCTCAAAATCCCGAGTTCGCAACAATGTGTCCCACTACCGTAATGTCCGTCCTTTTGAGTTAGCCACTTCTGGTTGTATCAGTCATTTTGAAAAATAGGGCATTTTTGCAAACTAATTGGGCCATGATTATTGGGAATTTAAATCTATATAATCCTTAGGGAGGTATTTCCATGTATTAGAGGCCAACCTTATTGAATTTGCATTAATAGCCAACCTTGCCACGTAAGTAATTTTTGCAAATAATAGCCAATTATGCCTTGCATGTGTCCAATAGAAGGGGTCATGGCGTCTCATATGTCTAGAGTCATTAACTCTATTTGAATTTATTTTTCCCGTTCAGCTATGGACAAATTTGCTAGAGTTTGAGCATGAGAAATACTCTAGGACCATTCTAGTCAAGACCATTACATGCACGAGTTGCTTGAGGAATCTTTTTATTTTCTTAGTCTATCTTATGTTGTCTTTTAATTTTTAGCGTTGTACAGTAGTATCGAGTCTATTGGTCTAGTTAGGATTTTTGAGTCTTTTGTTATAGTACTTCCTATTTTGTATATGAAAAAAAAAAGAAGTTATAAATAAATTATTCAAAAAGATTTGTTTTAGTTTATTTTGTCCATTATTATTTAGAACTACGCTTGATCTAATTCATGAGGGACATAATACGTAGGCAACCTACATAGGGTTCAATCGAATAATCTTTCATTAAAAAAAGAAGAGAGAATAAAGTTGTGGGATGTGATGAGAGGAAAGAAAAGAGCGATAATCAGAAAGAGGGGGGGGGGGGAAGAAATGAAAAACCAAGCGGTAGTAGAAAGGAAGATGAAGAAGGAAATGGGGCAAGAAGAGTGAAATTGGGATGATCCTATGTGACCTTCGTACCCTCGAAGCCATTCTAGAATCGTTAACTGTGACTAAAGGGGTATTGCAATGTGATATTTCTATCTGATAAATGCTCTAACGCTGACATATTGCCTTTGTTTTGCTTCTCTTTGTTACTTTCATGGTTATTATAATAGAGGGTGGTTAGTTTGTGGCACTTTGGTGATTTTCCCATACAACACAAGGTTAGAAAGCCAGGAAGCCATGTCTAGCAAAGACTTGGATACAAGAGTTGTCGACCTCTCAAGGGCGATTGTAGAATCAAAATCGGAACTGAAAGAGGATGTCTGAACGTTAAAACAATAGATGACAGAACTATATCAGTCTTGGATCGTGGGGCATCCTCCACCTTCACTCCTCATTAACTACACAGAAAACTCTACAACTATTTCATTACTATCATAAGCCCAGGTTCCACTATTGCTCGTATCTCCCCATAATATTTTTCACACTCCACCCTCAAAAGAACATCACATCCCGCTCCATTGAAAACTCATGTTTTTTGTAGCTCCTCCACATGCTACTCTTACTCGATCCTCCGGCGAGACTGTGTTCAAAGTCCCTGATGTCCAACACTATGCTCCAAAACTAAATATCAAGGTCCAAGGTCCATACTCTTATGCTCCTCATTTTGGGCCTCCCGGTGAGACTGCAAAGCCTGCTAAGACAGTATAGCATGATGAGATATCCAAGAAGCTGAAAGGGTCTAAAATGCCAAATCTTAACTTATATAATAGGCATAGAGATCCAGTATCCCATATAAGGGGTTATTTCAGTAAAATAAGAAGTGTTTGCGGGAAAGATAAAGTATTGATGGTGTATTTCAGTTAGAGTCTGAGTGGGGAAGCTCTCGAGTGGTACACCCACCAAGATGCTAATAAGTGGAATGCATGGGGTGACCTGGGTCAAGATTTTGTTCGGCATTAGCATTACAAAATAGATATTATCCTACACTGCTCCTCCTTATCTCAGATGGAAAAGAAACCCAAGGAAGGCTTTAGGGTGTTTTAGTTCAGATGGAACAAACAAGTTGCTGGGATCCGCCCTCCAATTGATAGAAAAGATGTTTTTATGCCCCATCATGACATGATTCAGTGGGCAACCCTGCTAAATGCTTTCAGCCTCAATACCGAGCCCATGAATATCCACATAATCCACCCCAATATTATCCTACGAACAATGTCCAACCATCTATGCGAGCATTAGTATCCCAAAAGTCTCGTGCCCCATAGCAGCATTTTTAGGCACCCTATAAACCTAAAAAACATAGGCATGGAGGGAAGAAAGGCTTAAAGATAATTTCATGCCAATCGGAGAATCCTACATGAGCTTGTTTGAAAAGTTAAACATTTTTGCCTGATTGAGCCGCTCCTCGGCTATAATCCAAACCCGTATGCAAAAGGTTTTGATCCTGTTGTATTATGAATTTACCACTCTAATGTCCATGTTCATAGTATTGAAGATTGTCATGCTTTGAAAAGAGAGATAGAAAGAATGATTCAAGAAGGGACAATTGTGGTTCAAGGCAGTAACACCCCAAGTGTTACACACAATACTCTACAGGCACGTGACTGTGCACAAATTGCTGGGATGGTTTGCCATGACAACGAATGTGCAGGTTCTTTAAAGTCCTTGGGTGAGTCATTAGAGGCAAGATCTCTTACGGGGTCAGTCGTTAATTCAACAATTAGTGCTAAGGAAGGGTTGTTCAAAGGAGTTAGTGAGCCACGTGGTCAAAACAATGTGATTGAAGTTGGTGAAGGTCCCAGTAATTTTGATGTGCAACTCACTGTCTAAGATATCGAGTTTGGTAATTAGAAAGAACCTTATTTTTTCATTGGAAAAGAGTCTTTGCAGTTTATTTTGATATCTTTTCTGCTATCCAATTATTTTAGAGTTGTAGCCTAGCTTTTATCTTGTTTGTTCTGGTGATTCAAACCTTTCTATCCCTTTTTCCCAATATTTAGGAGTCTTGTTAGTTAGTTTGCGTCTCTAAGTCTCTCATCTAGTGTTGTTTGAGGACTTTAATATAGATCTTATTCTGTTGTTCAAACCCTTCCATCCTTTGGTTAAATAATATTTTATTTTTCTGTTTTTGGCTGTCTTCATTTAGTTCTTTTCTTGTATATAGTTCTCTCCAGGCCAGTCCTGGTGACATGACATGTATGTGGAGTTTTTAGCCAGATCTTGAAAGCCAATCTAATCATGGAATAATGAAACATAGTTTTGAAGATGATAAAAAGATGCATTTGAGAAAACGAGTAAAGATTCATGCATTGTAAGATAGCCTAAAGCTTGAATTGAGTGAAATCGAGGCAATTATTTTGGGAAATAAAGAAGTTGATAAGAGCATAAAACAAGAAAATGTCTCCCAAATAGTTTGAGGTAGATCATTCAGCGTTGAAATGCATTCTTCCACATCAAGTTAAGGTCGAGTCAAGTCTATTTCAAAATGGCAAGGATCATTCATTGGGACAAAGGTATTGCCCATTGGCACTTTCTGTTTGTGTTGATGCCATCGAGAGATTTTATATTTGAGTTCTTTGCTCATTTTCAATTGCATTTTGTACTTGGCATGTTCAAAGTTGAAATGACGAAGGCATTTATTTCCGCTACCCAAACACTTACATCATTTGCTACCCATTTTAGCCTTATTTATTTCTTTCATAACCCTCCCTTGGGATCAAGAGTGGAATTAGAGAAAAAAATGAAAATGAGAAAAAAATGAAAACAGAGAGAAAAAGAAAAAAATAGAGAAAAAATGGAAAAAATAAAAAATGAAAAAGAGAAAAAAGAAAAAAGAAAAGCAAAAAAAAAACAACTTTTTTTAAACTCCGTTCGACGTGATTCCTTTTAAGGATACATTGGCAGCCTTACATGGTTCGATGCCATCAAAATAAAAATCCAAAATTTCCCAGACTCAAAGAAACTGGGGCAGAAGTTTTGGTTTTGCAAAATATCTAATTCCACAAGTCGTAATTTTGAACCCTATCTTAAATTATTTTGAGCCTTTATGCCTCTCTTTCTTTTTAGCCTTATCCAAAAGCCTACATTACGGTCCAAAGAAAGATTTTACGACCAATTTTTGAGGATGCTAAGTCAAGCGAGATAGAGGTATGATTTACATCATGGGTAACACTTATTTCATGGGCACAAAGAGAAAATTTAATATGAGAGTCTTATTGGTGAAAATCCTCACGGGAACCGTAAGGCGATAGTGTGCCAAAAGAAAATTTAAAACGAGAGAGTATTATTGGTGAAAAACCTCACGGTCACCATAAGATGATGGTGAGTTAGGAGATGAACAAATTAGAGAGGCTTGTTGATGAAAACCGGGCACTACAAGTCGAATGAGGTTCATGGCTTTACAGAGAAGTTGGATTAGTGAAATCCCAATCATTGAGGCATGAAGGCGCAACATGAACTTAAAATATGATTGGTTGGATGAATTTGTGTAAGTCCCTATAAAAGTTTGTGCTAAAAACCTAGTAGCTCATAGTTCCAAGGTCCGAATATGTGTTAGGAAAGACTATCTTCTTTGAAAATTGTTCTTCAAATTGCTTGGTTCAGAAAATTCTAAAGCTAGTGACTTCATCTCCATTTCTACAGGGAAAATCCCTAACCTCTTTTCCCTGATTTTCGGATTTTAATAGAAAGGGAGGTTCTTATGCATTAACTCTTGAAAATGGAAGTCAAAACACTCATGCATGTTCTTTATGTCTAAATATTTGTAAAAGGGAGTTGGGTAGAAGTAAGGGTTTGCAAAAGAGGAGTTGGCAACATATATAAATTAGGTGAATTGAAAGTAGAAGATAAACGAAAAAGGGAATTTGACTCCAGGTATGTATGGCTAACTTTGATCTTTGTGAAATTGCCCTGTTTTGGTGTACGAATAAATGGTATGTGATAACTATGTGGATTGTTTGTGAAACTCTTGTGATTGGTTTGTTGGGTGTTGATTGGTTTGATTAAATGTTATGTGGTAAGAGTTGGGAAACAATTGATAAAAAGGAAATCATAAATGATGAAATTCCAACAATGGTGGTAATGACATATTTGGCTTCTTGAGGGTAATTATTGCAATGATTTGAAATGCTTATGAACTGTTGAATATAATGGAATTGGTATTTTTGGCTATAAAAACACCTGTAACACTGTTGTGGTGGTTACTTGAGAAGTATTGTTGTAACATGAAATACTGTGAATTGTGGAATTCGACGGAAATAGTATTGATGGTTATGGGAACACTTGTGAATCATTATTGTGACTCCTCAATGAAATGTTGGTCTGATCTTTGTGAAATGGTTATTGTCATTGCTGTGGTCTTTGTGAATTGTTCTTTGTTGTTGTTGTGATTGTTGTGGATTGAAACTGGACGGTGGGATCGAGTTGCGCGCCGTAACACAAAATGATAACTATGGGTTGGGTGATAAGGGTGGCCGATGTAATAAGGGTGGAAGAGTTAATAAGGGTGGAAAGCGATCAAAATCGCCATTGAAATCGATCTGTGTACCAATTGTGAAATAATTGATGAGGCATTGTGAAAGGAGACAGCAGGAGTGTTTGTAATCTGTGTGGCACTGATTGTCCCTTTGTTTGGCTTGATTGTGCATTCCATGTGTGTTTGTTTGTTGCTTCTATTGTAGTTTTCTACTTATATATGGGTTGAGGACTACTTGAAACAAAACTAAGTGTTGAAAACTTGTTTGGCTCGACTTGTTATTTCTTTATGTATATGTTGGTTGTTTCTATTACAGTGACTTACTTGAGTATGGCTTGATTTTACTTGTGGCAAAGTTTGTCCATACATACCAGTACAATTCCAATTTACTGACGTCCCTTTTAGCGGGGGTGCTACATTCATGTTATGATTGTAGGTGGATCCGTAGCAGGTACTTCAGTTCATCGGCAATAGCACTCCTTCATCTTCCACTGGCCATTTTGGTGAAAGCCATTTTACTCTCGGGGCCCTGTGTGGCTCATACCACTTCTAGTTCAGAGTCTTATTTTGGTTTTGTATAAGGTATAGCTGGAGTCTTATTACCGGCAAGTACTGTATTATCTTGTCATATCATATAGGCTTCGTAGACAGTAAATGTGGGTTATGGACTTATGTAATTATATGTCGGGCATTGTAAGTTGTAAAATTGTTAAGTAATTAAGCATGTTGTGTATGTTTTGGAAAGAAGTGATTTCATTAATAGAATGGTTAATCCTTTGGTTAATAAGTAATGAAAAAAATACAGGGGTAACACGTGGTTTAGGAAAAGCACCTAGGTCCACTTGACTGGGGCTACCCGGTCGGACGCCTATCATGTCCTTTGATTTGGGACGTGACAAACTTGGTATCAGAGCCTAAGGTTGTTTTATGGTGTCGTAGGATATCTCGGAGCCATGTCTAGTAGCGCCCTTCATTTTGGTGTGTTGTCGACCATATCTGTAAGTAGGGGGCCACATGGACCTTTAGGAATTTACCCATTTCTTTATTATTCTATATTGTTCGGTGAAGTGAAAAGTGGAAGTATTTATGTCTAATTCATGCCTTGTTACGAAATTTTCAGAATATGGCACCTAAGAAGAAAGGTAGACTCGGCCTTAGGCCGATGCCACCCCAAGTGTGGCCGTGTATCTTGTACCTGATGCCATGGGTGAGAGTGACTCATGTTCGGCGATTTGTTCAGGGCCTTAGTCCTTTGGTGGATGCTTGTGTTCGGCGATTTGTTCAGGGCCTTAGTCCTTTGGTGGTGAATGAGGCTGCTACAGCGGCTTTGCACTCTGATATGATTATGAAAAAATAGTAAAATTCACTCAAGCCATAGAGATTGGGTAGTTGAAGATTCAGGCAGAAAGGGAGAGTAGCAGCAGGGCCTGGTCAATGGGTCACTCAGGGAGACCAGTTCCGATGAGAGGGTCATCAAGGCCATTCCAGTCATATGCTCAGTCCCCAGCGAGTGCATCGCCATCTGTGCACAATTATCAGCAGAGCAGTCATTCAAGACCAGGTTCAGATAGTAGCAGGTCCCGCTAGTCCGGTCATCCAGGAGTGAGGTCCCAGCAGCAGGGGAGAGCTACATGCCCCAAGTGTGGGAGAATCCATACAAAGACTTGCTATTTGAATATCTCTATGTGTTATAGGTGCGGGGTGAGAGGTCACATCCAGCAGGACTGCCGTGTGCCCAGTCAGGTATGGGTAGGGAATCTTCCCAGTCATCCAGTTCTTCAGTTGCTACATTATCAGTGCGCCCTCCAGTTCTGGCATGGTGCGGTGCAGCTAGGGGTGGAGCTCATGGTAGGGGTGGACCTAGCTAGTTTTTTGCTTTGAGTGGCCGCAAGAGTGCTAAGGTTTCTCCAGATGTTGTTACACGTATCTTGTCTATTCAGGCCGTTGATTATTATGCTCTCATTGATCCGTGGTCCTCTTTTTCATATGTCACCCCATTCATTGCTTCAAGTTTTGGGATAGAACCCGAATAGCTTCATGATTCGTTCTATGTATCAACTCCGGTTGGTGATTCTATTACATCCTAATGAGTTTATAGGAACTGTGTTGTTATGGTGAGTGGCCGTGTTACCACAGCCAATCTAATTGAGCTTGGAATGGTAGATTTTGATGTAATCACGGGGATGGACTAGATTTATTCGTTCTTTTCCAAGCTTGACTATCGGACAAGAGTCATGAGGCTCGAGTTCCCTAACGAGCCGGTTATTGAGTGGAAAGGAAATGGCATGGTGACAATGGGTAGGTTTATTTCTTACCTTTAGGCTTCGAAGATGATTAAGAAGGGGTGTATCTATCATTTGGTCCAGGTGATGGACACCTCCTCAGATGTGTCTATCCTCGAGTTGATACCAGTTGTGAATGAGTTTCCTAATGTGTGTCCGGATGAGTTTCCAGGGATTTCGCCAGATAGGGAGATTTCTTTCGGGATAGATGTATTGCCAGATACTCATCCAATATCCATTCCACCATACAAAATGGCGCAAGCAGAATTAAGAAAGTTAAATGAGCAGCTGGAGGATTTATAAGAGAAGGGGTTCATACGACCGAGTGTGTCACCGTGGGGTGCCCCGGTTCTTTTTGTCAGAAAGAAGGATGGTTCACTTCGGATGTGCATTGATTATCGGTAGATTAAAAAAGACAACATTAAGAATAAATATCTTTTGCCTCTGGTATACGATTTGTTTGACCAATTGCAAGATGCAAAGCTCTTCTCCAAAATTGATCTGCGGTCCGTGTACCACCAATTGAAGATCAGAAAACAGGATATTCCAAAGATCACCTTCAGAACTCGCTATGGTCACTTTGAATTCTTGGTCATGTCTTTTGGGAAAACCAACGCCCCGGAAACTTTCATGGACCTTATGAATCGGGTTTTCAAGTCATTTCTAGATTTCATTGTGATTGTTTTTAATGATGACATCATTATTTATTCGCGGAGCAGGGAGGATCATGCCATTCACCACAGAGCAGTATTGCAGACTTTTCTTCAGCACCAATTGTACGCTAAATTTTAAAAATGTGAATTTTGGTTGGAGTTTGTAGCTTTTCTAGGTCATGTAGTTTCCAGTGAATGGATTCAGGTGGATCCCCAGAAGATTGCAGCAGTGAAGGATTTGCCTAGACCTACGACCCCGACGGAGATTCGTAGCTTCTTGGGATTAGCAGGGTATCATCGGAGGTTTGCGAAGGGATTCTCGACCATCGCCTCCCCATTGACTAAATTGACGTAGAAAGCAGTTAAGTTCCAGTGGTCCGATGCTTGTGAGAAAAGTTTTCAAGAATTGAAGTCAAAGTTGACCTCGACATCAGTATTGGCCTTGCCCGAAGGCACAAAAGGGTGTGTGGTTTATTGTGATGCCTCCAGGGTTGGTTTGGGGTGTGTATTGATGTAGCATTGGAAGGTCATAGCTTATGCTTCCAGGCAACTCAAGAATCACAAAAAGAATTATCAGACGCGTGATTTGGAGCTTGCAACCGTTGTGTTTGCTTTGAGAATATGGCGGCACTATCTTTATGGTGTTCATGTAGATGTGTTTTCACACTACAAGAGTCTCCGGTATTTTTTCAAACAGAAGGAACTGAATTTAAGGCAACGATGGTGGTTAGAATTGCTAAAGGATTATGATATAAATATTTTGTACCACCCAGGGAAGGCAAAGGTGGTGGCCGACGCTCTTAGTCTGAAATCCATGGGTAGTTTGGCTCACTTGGGGGTGGATCAGAGACCGCTGGCTTAGGAGGCTTATCAATTGGCCAGTTTGGGGGTTCGCATTTCAGCGTCAAATGAGGGGAATGTTATAGAGTATAATGAAGTAGAATCGTCACTGGTGGCAGAAATCAAGGAGAAGTAGTTTATGGATCCAACATTGGCTCAGATACAGGAAGAAGTTGTGAATAACTAGACTTCGGCATTTTCGCTCAGCCATGAGGATGGTAAATTGCGGTGTCAAGGTAGGCTATGTGTCCTGGATATGGATTATCTTCGAGAGAGGGTGATGGAAGAAGCTCATATTTCCAGGTATTTCATGCACCCATGTTCTACGAATGTGTATCATGAACTCATGGAGATTTATTGGTGGAACAGTATGAAATGGGGTGTGGCGAACTTTGTATCTAAATGTTCGAACTGTCAGCAAGTGAAGGCCGAGCATCAGGGGCCTGGTGGATTAACTCAGCTTATAAAAATACCAATATGGAAATGGGAGATGATCAATATAGATTTTGTTGTAGGGTTACCTCGCACTCAGCGCAAGTTCAACTCAATTTGGGTAATAGTAGATCGACTCACCAAATCAGCTCACTTCTTGCCAATCAAGTCCACTAATACTGCAGAACAATATGCTAAGTTGTATGTCAAGGAGATAGTAAGGCTTCATGGTACTCCACTTTCTATTAACTCGGATCGACAGGCCCAGTTCACAGCTAATTTTTGGAAGAATTTCAGCAAGGTTTGGGTACTTACGTGAATCTCAACAACTTTCCATCCGTAGACCGATGGTCAGGCCGAGTGGACAATTCAGACGCTTGAAGATATGTTGTGGGCTTGTGTATTTGATTTCAAAGGTAGTTGGGATGACCACTTACCACTTATAAAATTTTCTTACAATAACAGCTTTCATGCTAGCATTCAGATGGCCCCATTTGAGGTATTGTACGGAAGAAGGTGTAGGTCTCCAATTGGGTGGTTTGAAGTGGGCGAAGCAGAATTGCTACGGCCAGATCATGTGTACTAGGCTACGGAGAAAGTTAAGGTCATTCGGGAAAGGATGAAAACTGCTCAGAGTCGCCAGAATTCCTACGCGGACATTCGTCGAAGAGATTTGGAATTTCAAGTTGATGATTTGGTGTTATTGAGGGTATCTCCTATGAAAAGAGTCATGCGATTCGGGAAAAAGGGTAAGTTGAGTCCTAGGTATATCAGGCCGTATCGGATCGTTCAAAAGATTGGGCAAGTGTCTTATAGGCTGGAATTGCCTCCTGAAATGTCATTAGTACACCCGAGGTTCCATGTGTCCATGTTGAAGAAAGTGGTCGGAGATCCATCCACCATCGTGTCAGTCGTGACTATCAAGTTTAATGAAGATTTGTCGTATGAAGAAGTTCTAGTTTCCATCCTTGATAGGCAAGTCCGTAAGTTGATAAATAAGGAAGTTGCCTCTTAGAAGTGTTATGGCAAAGTCAACAAGTTGAGAAAGCCACGTGGGAAGCAAAAAAAGAAATGAAAGAGAAATATCCCCATTTGTTTGATCAAGCTTGTGTTTTCTATCTCTGAAAATTCTATCATTGTGTCCGAATTGTTTTCTTCCTAACGCTCGTGAAGTCTCCAGTTGTGCAAGAGTTGTATATGTTGTGATTACTTTAGGTTACTTGAACCTTCCTTGATAAATGAAAGATCTATAAGGACTCATGTGTTAAGTAAATAAATAATGGTAAGTGTAGATTGATTGATAATTGTTCATTTATATGCATGTGGTATGTTGAAACAGGTGAATAATGTGGGACTCATTGAAGTGATTAGTTATGTGAAAAATGTAACAAAGTAATATAATATGTGCAATTGTTGAAATAATGAATTGTGTACAAGCTGTAGAGTTAGTTGTGATTGTGTGTTGGTGCTTGGGAATATGTTTCAGGGGCTCTCTGATAGGTGGATATGTCCATAATATAAAGAAAACTCTCGCAAAAGTTTTCTAAAAATATGGGGGTTAGTAAATATTTTAAGAGTTTGCATATCATGTCTATCAAAACCAACTGAATCTTTTCAAAAACCTCATTTGAGGAAGAACGATTTTAAGTGGGGGAGGATGTAAGGCCCCATAAAATTTTGTGCTTAAATCCTAGTAGCTCATAGTGCCAAGGTCTGAATACCTGTGAATCTCACCGCGATTTGGACCCTCGGTAGTGATCTAAGCTTTAAAAATCAAAAGAATCAATTTTTTAAGAAATTGTTATTTCTGCGGTCCAGAATGCGGTTGTAGGCCAACTATGCAGACCACATTCCTACTGCAAAGTGTTACAGAAGGTTTTTCAAAAATGAAAGTTGAAAATGCGGTCCAATATGCAATTGCATAATCAAAATATGGACCACATAATCATCGCATAAGTTCCTCAGGGATTTGTGGGGGTCAATTCTGCGGCGCATTATGCAACCGCATAACATGAATGCGTCTTGTCACAGACCATGTAAGAACATTTAGTCTTTGGGGAGCAATTCTGCGGTCCATTATGCAAATCACATGCTAGCTTTGCGATCGTAGATGGGACTACATATTTGACGTGGGGCTCCAATTTTCTAATTTTAAAAGCCGACCCCCTTTTTAATAAAATGCCCAAACCTCTCATTTTTACACATTTTCTGAACATAATTGGACAGTGGGAGGAGAGATTCTTGAGAGGAAAACCTACCTTCTTCAAAAATTGTTCATCAAATTGCTTGGTTCGGAAAATTCTAAAGCTAGTGTCTTCATCTCCATTTCTACACGTAAAATCTATAACCTCTTTTCCATGATTTTCAGATTTTAATAGAAAGGGAGGTTTTTATGCATTAACTCTTGAAAATGGAAGTCAAAACACTCATGCATGTTCTCTATGTCTAAATATTTGTAAAAAAGAGTTGGGTAAAAGTAAGGGTTTGCAAAAGAGGAGTTGGCAACATAGATAAATTTGGTGAATTGAAAGTAGAAAATAAATGAAAAAGATAATTTGACTCCAGGTATGCATGGCTAACTTTGATCTTTGTAAAATCGCCCTGTTTTGGTGTACGAATAAATGGTATGTGATAGCTATGTGGATTGTTAGTGAAACTCTTATGATTGGTTTGTTGGATGTTGATTGGTTTGATTAAATGTTGTGTGGTAGGACTTGGGAACCAATTGATAAAAAGGAATTCGTAAATGATGAAATTGCAACAATGGTTGTAATGACATATTTGGCTTCTTAAGGGTAATTATTGCATATTTGAAATGCTTATGAACTGCTGAATATAATGGAATTGGTATTGTTGGCTCTAGAAACACTTGTAACACTGTTGTGGTGGTGACTTGAGAAGTATTGTTGTAACATGAAATACCGTGAATTGTGGAATTTGACGGAAATCTTATTGATTGTTATGGGAATACTTGTGAATCATTGTTGTGACTCCTTAATGAAATGTTGTTGTGATTTTTGTGAAATGCTTATTGTCATTGTTGTGGTCTTTGTGAATTGTTCTTTATTGTTGTTGTGATTGTTGTGCATTGAAACTATACAGCGGGATTAGGTTGCGCGCCGCAACACAAAATGATAACTACGGGTTGGGTTGATAAGGGTGGCCGAGGTATTAAGGGTGGAAAGTGATCGAAATCTCCATTGAAATCGATATGTGTACCAATTGTGAAATCATTGATGAGGCATTGTGAAAATAGACAACATGAGAGTTTGTAATTTGTGGGGCACTGATTGTCCATTTGTTTGTCTTGATTATGTGTTCCATGTGTGTTTGGTTGTTGCTTCTATTGTTGTTTTCTACTTGTATATGGGTTGAGGACTACTTGAAAAAAAATTAAGTGTTGAAAACTTGTTTGGCTTGACTTGTTATTTCATTATGTATATGTTGGTTGTTTTTATTACCGTGACTTACTTGAGTATGGCTTGAGTTTACTTGGGACAAAGTTTGTCCATACATACTAGTACAATTCCAATGCACTGATGTCCCTTTTATCGGGAGCACTACATTCATGTTATGATTGTAGGTGGATCCGTAGCAGTTACTTCAGTTCATCGGCAGTAGCACTCCTTCATCTTCCACTGGCCATTTTGGTGAGCCCCTCTCCTCTTGGGGCCCTGCGTGGCTCATGCCACTTCTAGTTCGAAGTCTTATTTTGGGTTTGGGTAAGGTATAGCCGGAGCCTTGTTACCAGCAAGTATTGTATTATCCAATCATTTCCTAGAGGCCTCATCGACAGAAAATGTGGGTTATGGACTTATGTAATTATATGTCGGGCATTGTAAGTTGTAAACTTGTTAAGTAATTAAGCATGTTGTGTATGTTTTGAAAAAAAAGTGATTTCATTTATAAAATGGTTAATCCTTTGGTTAATAAGTAATGAAAAAATACGGGGGTAACACGTGGGTTAGGAAAGGCACCCAGGTTTTCTTGATTGGGGCTACCCAGTCGGGCGCCGGTCATGTCTCTCGATTTGGGCCGTGGCAATTTGGCTGATCAATCCAAAATGCATGTCATGATAATTGGAGCTAGCCGCTTCATTCAGATGAGTCTTATTTTTCCCTTCTTCTTCACATAGTCATTTGTGTTCAAAGTTTTCCTTTGTTCCTTTTGCAAAAAAACATTTCACTTTGCTCTTTGAGTCTATCTTCATGAGTCTCTTTCGAGTTAGCCCTTGTTGAACAAGTAGGAAAGGATTCCAAAGCTTACTACCAGATTCTAAATTGCACAAACTGGAGTTCCGCCATGCACATCATAATTGACATGATTTAGAATAAGAAGTATGGTGATAAGTGAGGTTCAGTCAATCAAGTGAATCTTGAATTTTGATAAAATACAATGACTTAGAAACTTTCAGAATGAAACACAATGCAACAAATGAGTGTAAGAGACTAAGGTCATTCAGAGGTTTTGTTGTGACGACCCGACCTGTCGTCTTATGTGTTACAACTTTGTTTCCCCCTTATTGTGTTGCTTCATGTTTATATATAAATATTATAGTCGATCGGGTGTAGTTGAATTGGTTCTGGTTTAAGATAAGGCACATAGCCTCTTAGAAGGAAGCTTGTTTTGGAAAAATCAACCGGAAGTTCAATTTTAAGTTAGAGGTCTCGAATGTGATTTCCGATATTTCGATTAGCTTCTGGAGATGATTCGTGACTGATAAGTGCGATCGGAATCGAATTTGGAGGCCCGATGTAGAAATAGGCTTGAATTGGCAAAGTTGGAATTTTGGAGGATTTCGGTTGATAGGTGAGATTTTGATCCGGGAATTACAATGGAATTCCGAGAGTTGCAGTAGCTTTGTTAGGTGATTTTGGATATGTACGCAAATTTTTAGGTCATTTGGACGTTGTTTGTTCGGGTTATTCATCGAATATGAGTTTCAAAAGTTTTAAAATAATTTAGGCTTGAATACATGGTAATTTGATGAATTTTGTGTTAATGGACGAGTTTTTATGATTGGAAGAAGTTCGTATGATGTTTTAAGGTAGGTTGGTGTGTTTGGTTGAGGTCCCGGGGGCCTCGGGGTGATTTTGGGTGTTGAAATGGACCCTTTTTGGTTCGAAATGAGATCAGATTTTGCTGTTATTGAGTTGTATAGCATTTGTTCTTCGCGTTCGCATTGATGGGACGTGAACGCGTAGAAGTAAGTTGAAGCCAAGGATTTATGGCCTTCTTGTTTGCATCAGTGGCTTTGCAATCGCGTAAGGTTAGCAGGCTATGCATCACGTTCGCGTATAAGGAATTAAGGTCCAGGGTTCTTTGGTCTTTGCGTTCGCGTAACTCGTGCCGCGTTCGCGTAACTCGTGCCGCGTTCGCGTAACTCGTGCCGCGTTCGCGTATGAGTGAGGAAAAAAACATCATGTTCGCATTATGGGTATTGCGTTCGCGTAAGTTAAATTTTGGTAAAAATAAAATTGTTCTATGCGTTCGCGGGGCTTAGGTCACGAACGCGATGAAGGTGTTTCCAGCTGGGCAGACATGTTTTTATAACATTTCATCCGCGACTTGGGTTCATTTTCCACCATTTTTTGAGCAATCTTGGGAGATTTTGGCAAGTAATTTAGAGGGTTTCGACTGGGAATCTATTGGAGGTAAGTTTTATGAGTCAAATACATGATTAGATTGAAGATTCATCCATTAATTTTCTGAATTTGGGTATAAAATTGAAGAAATTCGGGCTTGGTTTTTGCTATTAATATTGGGATTTTTGTAGGCCATTTGAACTCCGATTTTGATAAATTTTATATGTACGGACTCGTGGCGAGACGAGGATTCCGAAAATGTGAGTTTGTAATTTTTTGAGAAGCGGGTCCGGGGCTCGGGTTTTGCTAGTTTCGAGGTTCTTGCCATAATTCCATCGTTTTCGATTGGGTATTGTCCCATTTGCATATTATGATGTATTAGCTCTGGTTTTGTGTGGAGGCCGATTTGAGGGGCAAAGGCGTCGCGAGCTTTAGATTTTGCCGATTCGAGGTGAGTAATACTTGAAAATGTTATCTTGAGGGTTTGAAACCCAGGATTTGCACATCTTAGTATTGTATTGAGGTGACTTGCACACTGGACCTGAGCGTGGGGTAGATCATCGTAGGGGATCGTGACTTGTTCTGTCACGTTCTGCATATTTGCAAATAATTTGTTATCATTATGATTTGGGCTCATTGCCATACTTAGGGCTTATTGCCGATTGTTTGAGCTCTTTCTGAGCTATCATCATTGTTTTCCTCACTATTTGAAATATTATTTGAACTCAGTCTGTGTCATTTACATTGTTTTATGTACTCAACTATATTTCACTCAAACTTGGAGATTTAACTGATAATTGAACTATCATTTGAGCTGAGTATTATTCATTTACTGATACCTGAGGTACTTTTTGACTATTTTTGGACTGATTAAGGTCGACTGCCATGTGTTAGGGAATGAGGAATGATGTGAGGAGGCTTTCATGCCTCGATTGATATGTGAGGAAGCATTTAGGCCTCTAGTGATATGTGAGGAGGCTTTCAGGCCTCGAGCGTTATGTGTGCATATGCATATACATCCGTGGATCTGCACGCCGCAGAGGTGTGATATTGATATTGTGCTTGGGATGTAGGAGCCCCTCCGGAGTCTGAACCCCCACAGTGAGCGCGGGTACCCAAATGGATCGGACTGCACACTGCAGCGATCATATGCATTGCATTGCATTCAAGCATTTACTCCTGTTTGTACTGTGTAGCATGATATTTAGCACTCATATATCATCGGATTACATACTATTACTTGCCTTGTTGACCAGATACCCTGGTATTATATGTTAAGGAGTTCTATGCCCAAGGGGCCTATTTTTAACCGATTTGCTCTATCTGATATAGCATTTATATGCTTGGCTGTTGAAAAAGAAAAAGAGATTTTTGTAAAAGAGATTTTGTAAAAGATATTTTTAACTAGTCTTGAGATTTTCTAAACGATTTTCACAGTATTACGATTTTTCTCAAAGGGTTGTACCATCTTTTTATAGAATTTTGGTGTGCCCATATGTGTATTCTTATGCTCAGTTATTATTCTCTCTTATTACCATTGAGTTGGACGTACTTACTTTACTCCCTGCACCTTGCGTGAAGTTTCATGTTTTGTTCACCCGGTAACATGTTATTAGCAGGACTGAAGGCCATATTGTGGTAGTTGAGCAAGGTGGCAGCCAGTGTTCGCGGCACCGCATTCCATCTTTGAATTTCAGTTTTATCTTGTATATATATATATACTATGTTGGCCCAATAGTAGTGTCCCTACTCATTAGATGCTTGTGACTTGTGACACCCCGGTCGGGTTGTATTCGGATGGAACTAATAGTTAAATGCCAATAAGTAGTATTTCTTTTCATTTATGTTTAATAGATGTTAAAAGAGGATTTGGCCTTGTCTTCACGAGAGGCGCCATCACGACCGGGTGTGGAATTTGGGTCTTGACATATGTGGTCCAGTTCCAATCAAAAGGTCAAATGACTCCTTACTGGCTCCAAGTAGCTGATCCGAATGAAGCATGGCAGCAGCAGAAGTAGATACTTAGCAATGATGGCACAAACTAACCACCACATTTTCAAACTAACAAGATTTTATTTGTTTGAAACAGGGGCAAGAAAATTTGTTAAACCACAGGGACCTCCCATGAAAAAGGCGTGGTCATGGGCAAGAAATTTTGTTAAGACTCCTCCAGGATGAGAGCATGGCGCGTAAGTTCATTCTCGGATTTTCAAGACATTTCTGGATAATGAAATTTAATTTAAAAAATTTCAGGACCCTCCTGGATTATGGGATTTAATTTAAAATATTTAGGACCCTCCTAGATAATGTGATTTAATTTAAAATTTAGGACCCTTATAGATAATAGGATTTAATTTTAAATTTCAGGGCCATCCTGGATAATAGGACCTACTTAAAATTTCAAGACCTTCATAGATAATCAGAGTTAGCTTAAGCTCTAGCTTTAGGAAGTATAATAAATATTTAAAGTTGTCACTCTTAAGATGTGATTTAATTTGATATTTTTAGGGCCTCCTGGATAATGGGATTTGGCTTTTAAATTCTTAGAACTCTTTTAAGTAGCATGATTCGACTAACACTCACAAATGTGCCCATATACCAAACTAGGGCCGAAAAATTTCTTTTGTTTTGTCTATTTTTTTGTAATGGCGGGCGCGTACCTGGATAACAAGGGAATACAATTCAAGTTTTGGAAATCAGGCAACCACCTGGAGAACAAATGAATACAATTCATGTTTTGGAAATCAGGCGCCCACCTGGAAAATAAGGGAATCCAGTTCAAGTTTAACAATCAGGCACCCACCTGAAAAACAATGGAATATACTTCAAGTTTTGGTAATCAGGCACCTACCTAGAGAACAAGGGAACACAGTTCAAGTGTTTGGAAATTAGGCGCCCACCTAGAGAACAAGGGAATACAGTTCAAGTCTTGCCAATCAGACGCCCACCTAGATAACAAGGGAATACAATTAAAGTTTTAGAAATCAGGCACCCACCTGGATAACAAGGGAATACAATTTAAATTTTGGTAATCAGACACTCACCTGGAGAACAAGGGAATACAGTTCAAGTTTTTGGCAATCAGGCACCCACCTGAAGAACAAGGGAACACAATTCAAGTTTTAGGCACCCTCCTAGAGAACAGGGGAACACAGTTCAAGTTTTGCTAATCAGGCGCCCACCTGGAGAACAAGGGAATACTGTTCATGTTTTGGAAATCAGGCGCCTGCCTAGAGAACGAGGGAATATATTTCAAGTTTTGGCAATCAATCGCCCACCTAAAGAACAAGGGAAATCATTTAACGTTTTTGGGAATAAGGCACCCACTTGGAGAACAAGCGAACACATTTCAAGTTTTTGGCAATCAGGCGCTTTCCTGGAGAATAAGGGAATACAAGTCAAGTCTTGGCTATCAGGTGCCCACCTGGATAACCAAGGAATACAATTCAAGTTTTGGAAATCAGGCGCCCACATGGAGAACAAGGGAATATGATTCAATTTTTGGCAATCCGGCACCCACATGGAGAACAAGGGAACACAATTCAAGGGTTTGGCAATCAGGCATCCATATGGTGAACAAGGTAACACAGTTCAAGTTTTGGCAATCAGGCACCCACTTGGAGAACAAGTAAATACATTTTAAGTTTTGTAAATCAGGTGCACTTGGAGAATAGAATACGATCAAAGTTTGAAAATCAGGCGCCCACCTGGAGAACAAAGAAATACATTTCAGGTTTTGTAATCATCACTCACCTGGAGAACATGGGATTACAATTAAAGTTTTCGCAATCTGGCACCTACCTGTAAAATAAGGGAATACATTTCATGTTTTGGCTATTAGGCATCCACCCAGATAACAAGGAAATACAATTTATGTTTTTGGCAATCAAGCACCCACTGGGATAACAAGGGAATAAAATTCAAGTTTTGGAATTCAGGCGCCCACCTGGATAACAAGGGAATATAATACAAGTTTTGGAGACCAAGCGCCCACCTGGATAACAAGGGAATACAGTTCATGTTTTGGAGATCAGGCGCCCACCTGGAGAACAAGGGAATACAGTTCAAGGTTTTGGCAATCAGGCACCCACCTGGAGAGCAAGGGAATACAGTTCAAGTTTTGGCAATCAGGCACAGTCTGTAGAACAAGGTGACACAAATGAAGTTTTTGGCAATCAGGCAACCATGGAGAACAATGGAACACAGTTCATGTTTTTGGCAATCAGGCGCCCACTTGGAGAACAAGGGTATACAGTTCAAGTTTTGACAATCAAGCGCCCACCTGGAGAATGAGGGAATTCATTTCAGAGTTACTTTTAATTCGCAAACTCAAAAAGTATCAAGATCCCGCCCGAAGAACAGAGCCCATTTTTCAATTCTTGTTGGTGATAAAGTAGAGATCCATGGAAGATTCAAGATAAGAAATAGACAGTATCTTGTAATTTTCTTTTACTTTTGGTGTAGTTTTTCCTTTTAGTTTCGATGTAATAGCCGGAACCGCGTAACGGAACTTCGACGACACTTTACTTGTCTCTCCACCTCGGTATACTCCATCACCTCATTCACTTTTGAACTATATGTGGCTTGATTTCTTTAAAGCCAAGAATATGTCGGCAACTCAGATACCAGAGCTCGATCATATTCTCTTTATTTCTCTTAGTTTTTTGTCTCTCTAAATAAGGGTCGGGTAAAAAAAATATCTAGTCGTTCTTTGTGTGAAAATACTTCATATTTTCAGTCAAAGAGGGGCACATGTATTTTTTACCCTCCCTGAGTTTTTACTCATTTTAGCTTTTAGATATTTAGTTTAGACCTAATATCGCTATTTTACTTTATTTTGTCACAAAAATAAAAATTACGAAAATATTTTTCTTTTATTTAGGTTATTGATATTTTATTTGTTATGTTTAGTTTATCTACCGTACATAAAATTGAAAAGTACAAAAAAATAGTTACACTTTATTTTGAAGTATATTAGTGTTTTGCATAGTAATGTTATTTTAATTTGCAATCATTTTAATCTAATTCCATGTTTATCTTTTAGTATGTAATTTGAAAAATATCAAAATAGTTTAACAATATAGTATTGTTTACTTAATTAATTAGGATTAGTTTTATATTTTTATGGAAAAAATATTGGGCTTGTTAAGCTTTTGTTTTCCAATATTTGGCCCAATTCGGAATGGCGCACAAGAGTTTGAGCCCAATACCATATACACCAAATTAAAACCCTTACTCCCCATTACCCCTTCTAAATCTTAGCCATCATCTCATAAAATCCAATGCTCCATATCTATCCTGCATACCATAAAAAACCCAATTATAACACCCATCTCTTAACCGTAAACTCTCTCCAAATGGTGCCCAACCCATGGTCTCACTTCCGCCGTTCCCTTACCCTAAACCAGTCGGAAATCACACAAAATCCAGCAGTACACGTAAGCCATGGTTCCCTCAAGGTCCCTCATCTCATATTCCTTCCACGTCACCAAAATCTACAATGACCGCTGATAATAGGAATGTTCTGGTTCCATTTTATCCACCCTTCAGAATGATTTTTGGATTAATGAGAGTCGTGTATTGATTATGAATCAATCTTCACCTTCCATTTGTCCCAAAATCATTCACAAAAGAAAATCAGAGGGCTTTGGTTTTCTGAGGAGAATTTTCAGATTTTTTTTCTGAAGGATTTTTATATTTCTTTAGGATTTTGGGGGGTTTCATGGGAAAAAGATAGAAGGTTCATGACCCCATATATATTGGGGTTGTATTTAAGAATTTGGGGAGTGAATTTTGGAAAAAGTTTATCTTTTAGTATGTAATTTGAAAAATATCAAAATAGTTTAACAATATAGTATTGTTTACTTAATTAATTAGGATTAGTTTTATATTTTTATGGAAAAAATATTGGGCTTGTTAAGCTTTTCTTTTCCAATATTTGGCCCAATTCGGAATGGCGCACAAGAGTTTGAGCCCAATACCATATACACCAAATTAAAACCCTTACTCCCCATTACCCCTTCTAAATCTTAGCCATCATCTCATAAAATCCAATGCTCCATATCTATCCTGCATACCATAAAAAACCCAATTATAACACCCATCTCTTAACCGTAAACTCTCTCCAAATGGTGCCCAACCCATGGTCTCACTTCCGCCGTTCCCTTACCCTAAACCAGTCGGAAATCACACAAAATCCAGCAGTACACGTAAGCCATGGTTCCCTCAAGGTCCCTCATCTCATATTCCTTCCACGTCACCAAAATCTACAATGACCGCTGATAATAGGAATGTTCTGGTTCCATTTTATCCACCCTTCAGAATGATTTTTGGATTAATGAGAGTCGTGTATTGATTATGAATCAATCTTCACCTTCCATTTGTCCCAAAATCATTCACAAAAGAAAATCAGAGGGCTTTGGTTTTCTGAGGAGAATTTTCAGATTTTTTTTCTGAAGGATTTTTATATTTCTTTAGGATTTTGGGGGGTTTCATGGGAAAAAGATAGAAGGTTCATGACCCCATATATATTGGGGTTGTATTTAAGAATTTGGGGAGTGAATTTTGGATAAAAGCTAGGGTTTCAAAAAAAGGAACTCGGTTTTCTGATTCTTCATTTTTTTGTTTTCATCTTCCATTTAGATTACATGATACCTCTATCTCCTTCATTTTGGATTTTAATATTATCACACCTCATTTTTCTACTGCACTCCCGCGAAGGGGTATAATAAAGAGAGTTATTTCCAACTTGAAGTGACTGTGAGCACATGATTTTTGCACTAGGTAAACAAATTCCAAAAATTAAAATAAAATAATATTTTTGAGTGTAATTGCATGTCTTGTTTGAAATTAGATACATTTTATGTGCTTGAATAAATAGAAATTAGAAAACAAAAAAATAGGTTCAATACTTGCATTTTTGGATTAAGTAGTTAAAAGTAAATTAACAAAAAATAGTTTAATTAGCGGAATATAGTAGAAAATGGCAGAACAATGGAAAAAAATAGGAAATTAAAAGAGTTTGAGTAATTAGAAAAGAGTATAAAAATATGAAATAAATTACAATAAAAAAATACATAAAAATAATTAAAAACATCAGAAAAATACAAAAAATATATAGGTATACTTACATTGGGCCAAAAAAATTCCAAATCAGTGGCCAAATCCAACGGCTGAGAATCAATCCGGAATTAATTTAAATGGTTAAGTGTGAGATCAAATCTCAACCGTCCGCTTAAGTTGACCTAACGACTGAAAGTGTGGGTCTCGTTGGCATTGAGACGACGCCATTTATGTAACGCAAGTAATGACCGTTGATCATCAGCAAATCAACGGTCCAGATCACCTTAGTTGCCTCAACTATAAAAGGTTTTGGTCTGTTGAAGACCGGCCATTTTGCAATCTCCCCAAACCCTAGCCGCCTAGATCTCTCCCTTCTGCTTCATCTTCTTCCTCACCTCCCCCTTCTGCAACTTCACCGGCCATGGAGGCCACCACCTCCCACGGTGGTCTCCGGCCACCCCCATTACCTCTCCCCTTCTCCTCTTATCTTCTTCACCTCAGACCACCCAAAAAACCCTGAGAAACCTGGAAACCCTCCCTGTTCTTGGTTTTCCGGTCATGGGAATCTACCTCTGGTGACCACAACTTATGAGAAACCACTCCAAACTAACACCAAAGACCCACCATGGTCCGATCTAACCCCCCACGACCTGGTTTTCCCTCGAATCTGCCTTGATCCCGTCGAATATCCAAAAGAAAGTCGCTGGAACCCTAACTCCAACGACTCAAACCCAAACCCCTTTTGCCAAGATCTACCCTTTACCCCTTTGAATACCCCCTCCAAACCAAAAAACCTCAAAAAGATTTCATCTTGAAGTCTAACAAACAAATCTAGAAAAGAAACCAAGAATAAAGAAAGAAAAGAAAAAAAAAGAAAGAAGAAGTCTGAAAGAAAGTGAAAAGAGTGAGAGGAAGCTCAGGGGACCGACCCTGCAAGCTAAGTCCCCTCCCTCTCTATTTGCTTTACTTGCTTTCTTTCACTTGTTCGTGCTTTATTTTGTTTTTTATATGTTGTCTTGATGTTTTTGTTTATTTCTTTGTCCCATGTGCTTCTTCATCTTCTATTAGTATTAGGGGTTTTCAACTTGTTCATTTTTATGTTTTTCTTTTGTTTTATTGTTTCGATCATGTTCTGTTTCTCTGAGTTAAAAGATATATCTTGATTCACTTTTCTTCCTCATCTATTGTGTATATTTTGGTTCCTGATCTGTTAACTTTCAAAAGCATGACTGTTCTTCTTTTATGATTCTTTGCATGTTTAGTTTTCTAGCCATTTTTCTTCATCACTTATACTAGGGTTATCTCGTTGTTTGGATCTTGTTTGTTTCTCTGTTTTAAAGATTTGACCTTGATATCCTTCTTTTTTTTCGTCCTCTGTTAGTATTAGGGTTCTTCATCTTGTTAGTCTTCGATATCTTCTTTGCATGTTTAACTTTAGTTCTAGTTAAGTTGTTTGACTTTCATTCTTTCTTATCTTTGTATTAAGTTGATTTTTGCTAGCTTGCAATAGATTGAATGTTCTTCTCTTCTGTCTCTTGGCATGTTTAATTTTAGTGCTAGGTTTAGCCGTTTGATTCCCCTTTCCCCTTCATCTCCTATATTAGGGTTATTTTGTTTTATCTTTGTTTGTTTCTCTAGGTCTCCCTGTTATTCTTCATTTCATGTTTTATACCAAGATTTTGCCCTAAATATTGGTTTATATCACCCCTTCTATTCCTTCATCTGCTAAAAAAAGCATGCTAATCTGATTCTGCTTCTCTTTCTATTACTTGGCATGATAGATTTTAGGATTTTCTTCACTGTTTCTCCATGATTCTTCTATTCTTTATCTTCGTCTTACCTATCTCATGTATATATCAAAGCTAGGATTAGTACTTGAAAATGAATTCTGATTACCATGCTTATGTTATTCTATTGACCTTATGTCTAAAAATGAGCCATGTTTCATTTCTTGTTAACTATTTTGTGAGATTTAGCTTCTATGTGTGTCTATGCCTATGAACTTTAAAGGTTTTTGGGGTTTTTCAATGTATCATCTGACATGAATTGGTTGTAACTAAGTCTGATTGATATTAATTGACACTTTGCTACATGAAATTGGGTTGTGTGAATTGATAGATTAAGATTCAACACTATCAAATTTCCTTTCTGAGTTTTAATTGATTGATGCACAATGTTTGGTCTCATGTGGCTATGTGTGCAATTGTATGTTGAAATGACCGAGTTTGCAATAGTTCTTGCAAGTATGAGCAGTGATTAATACCCATTAACCTTAGGGGAATTGGTTATAGCTGTAATAGTGCTAAGTTTCATAAAATGGATAGTTTTAAAATAGGTTAAAACTAAAAATCAAATAATAATAGGTTATAAGATATATAAGTGACCAAAGAGTGGTCAATTTTGCAAATTGACCAACTCTACAAGGTTCAGCACACTGGCCCACCCTAAAGGGGCTAGTTGTGTAACAAGTGGTTCAAGTCTGCAAGTTCAGACTTACCAAGGCTCATTTGAGCCCTGAATCGCATGTGGCTAGGTTTGCAAAGGCCTTAGCCCAGCCTGTATTCAGTAAATGGGCTTCAATTGCCCAAGCCAAGTCTCAACTTGAGAATGGCTAAATCTTAAATAGGTTAAGTATAACAATAAAGCAGGCTAGTCCTGCCATTAGTTTAAAAATGAAATAAAAGGCTTTAATTAACAGAAAATGAAACAAAAAAAGGGTTAAAATTGAAATAGTCTTTAAGATAGAACTGGCCAATCCTTAAATACCAATGCAAGGAATGGCCATTAGTTAAATAAGTCCAAAAATGCTGAAAACCCGACCTAGGTAGGTCGGGTAATTCAGCAATGTCCTTAAGGGCATAAAAGGAACCCAAATTGGTAAAAATGTGAATTACATAGAACACATAGGGACATGGGAGTCATTTGTACCCCTGATTTCTGCAATTTTGCAGAGATTTAAGAGTATAATGGTCTCCCTAAAAAGGGAAATCAGTAAAAATCCTTAACCAATAGGGACACTTTGGTAAAAGCCTACAAATAGAATAAAAAAGAACCTTCCAGCACATGCTGGAAGGGATCTTATAACATAAAATGGGGTCTAAGTGTAGATTTAGTAATTTTTAAAGGGGGAGAAGTGGAATTTACTTTCATTCTTTCCCCCAAGAAATCTGCCATTCATATACCTATATATACCCTCTAAAAGAGTGAAATAAGGGCTGGATTTTCAATAGAGAAATTTAGAGTAAAAAAATATTGTAATATAGCAAGTAGTTTTCCTCCATTTTTTCGAGTGAGAGTATCTAGTTTAGCTGCCTATTTTTTTGTGGTTTTCTGCTCGAGTTCTGCTTGGATTTCTATCTGCTGTTGCTGTGGTTTTCTGCTCGTTTGGAATTCATCTTGCACTGTTGCATTGCTGTTTGAGTCTGTTGCTAATTATTTGCTCTTAATTCCCCTAGAACTCATCGGGTTCACTTTGTTGATCCAGGTACAATTTCTATTCAAATGAAGTTGTAATGATGAATTGATGAATGAAAAATGAAGTTCAAAGGCTAATCATCTTTTGTTTTTTTTTGTTTGTATTTTCAGTTTATTCTTTTTCGTTTATAGTTTAGTAGAGTTTGATATGAATTTTATGTAGTGTAGTATGTATAAGTAGAGAAAAACACAACAAAAAACAATGTAATAGCTAGTATATTAGTGGTAGTATAGTCATAGTAGTAGATCACTTAGTTAAATAGGTAAAACTTTTAAAACAAGGTCGGATGACTCTAACATGAATCGATAATAGTAAGTTCGAACAACTGACGTAGATAATCTGATCTGGAAATCGATAGCTAGATTAGTGTAAGTTAAAAGTGGAACAACTAAAACAAAGTGACAATTCAATTATGACCGGATTTGTGGTATCAACACAAGTTTAGTTCATGGTAAGATTAGTAGTTAATCACATATGTGAATTAGAGTGTAGATACAAATAAAAGAAAGATAAAAGGAAGAACAGTTGAAAGAAACAATGAGTAATTCGCAACTGGGTTTGAGACATTGAATGAGTACAAATTGAAGTGAATGTAGTAGTACTATCGTGTATATATGCATCACTGAATCTCTTGACCTTAGATACTCAGGTCCTCATTAAGTAAGTAGTCGAATTGTTTAAATCATGCTTTCATATAGTTAAACCATCTTGTAACGACCCCGCCCGTCGTTACGGGAATTACCACCCCGTTACATTGCATTTACATATCTTATGCTTTTATATCAGTATTAGAATATATCGGGTGAGTTAGGAGTGATTCGGGTTGAAAATGAAGCAAATGGCATGTTTTAAGGAAGCTTAAATATGGGAAGTCAACCTAGAGTTGACTATTGAGATAGAGTGCTCGAAACCGGATTCCGATGATTCGACTAGTTTCGGGGGATCATTTATGACTTAGGAGAGAAATCGGAATTGAATTCGGAGGTCCGGTGTAGTTTTAGGCTTGAATTGGCGAAGGTTGAATTTTGGCGAAAACCGGATGGTAGGCGAGATTTTGATCCGGGGGTCGGAATGGAATTCCGACAATTTCTGTAGCTTCTTTATGTGATTTTGGATATGTCTAAAAAATTTCAGGTCATTCGGACATTGTTTGATCGGGTTTTGGATTGAATGTTAGTTTCGGAAGTTTTGAAGAAACTTACGCTTGAATCCGTGTGTAAATGGTGATTTTGATGTTTAGTATGGGGTTTTTATGATTGGAACAAGTTCGTATCGTGTTTTGGAGTATGTTGGTGGCTTTCGTTGGGGTCCCGAGGGCCTCAGGATGGATTCGGACCATCAACCTGGCATTTGGAACTTGGAAAAATTCTGCAGAAAATTGCAGGCAGCAGTTGCTCTATGCGATCGCATAGAGATGATTGTGATCGCATAGAAGAGTGGAAGGGGGCGGCAAGTTAACTCTATCCAATCGCGTGAAGGGCATTGCGATCACATAGGGTCCGGATTTTCATGCAGTGCGATCGTGGAGGCTCGATTGCGATCACAGAGGGTATAAATGCGAAGCTATGCGATCGCATGGCCAGGCCAGCGATCGCGGAGAACGAATAGGAGGCCTGAGAAAACTTGCTCTATGCGATCGCAATAAGGGGCATGCGATCGCATATAAGGAAATGTTCTGGCAGTGAATTAAATCACAGAACAGAGGGCTCGCGGGTTCATTCACCCAAAACCCAATTTTGAGCCCTAGAGAGAAGAAAACACGAGGAAATCACTGAGTTATCATCGGGTATTCATCGGAGGTAAGATTCTTGACTCAAAACATCATTTTATGGTAGAATTAGCATCAATCTTCATGAAATTGGGTAGAAATTTTGAAGAATTGTGGCCTAGGTATTGAAAACGGGATTTTTAGTTTTGAAAGACCATTTGAACTCCGATTTCGATAAATTTTATATGCACGGACTCGTGGCAAGACGAGGATCGTGTTGGTACTAATTTAGGAATTTTCCGAGTAGTGGGCCCGGGGTCGGGTTTTTACCAACTTAGTGTATTTATGCGAATTTCATGTAAATTCAAATGGGTTATGATTCTTTGACCCGTATTTGATATAATTACTGTGGTTTTACTAGATTCTATGCGCGAGGGAGCGAATTTCAAAGGAAAAGGCATCGCGGGCGAATCTACGACCGGCTAGAGGTGAGTAGTTTGTGTATATGGTAGCCTGAGGGTTCGAAACCCCGGCTTAGCACATTGTGACACTAGTAGGGCGTGGCTCGCACACCGTGGAAGGTGCGGGATATATTATGACTGGGGATTGAGACTTGGTCCATCCCGGATGTGAATAATATGCTATTAGTGTTGGAAATACATTGTATTTGATATGTTTGTGGGCGTTAAGCCTTGTTTGGGGCCTTGTGCCGACCTGTAGCGTCCTTAGAGGACAATATTTATGTGATGGCTATATTTGTTAATCACTGATCTCAGTCCTGGAAATTGAAATCACATTATTGATATGCTAAGTCACCGGCTTTTACAAATTTAATAAAGTTAAAGTATTTTTCATAAATTATGAACTGGAAACTGGAATTTATAAAGTATTTTCATAATTTATGAACTGGAACCTGGTAATAAATAAATTGAGCTGTTGTGTGACTTATATGTTAGTTGTGGACTGAGGATGGATCGGGCTGCACGCCGTAGCGGTATTGCGCTTGGGTTGTAGGAGCCCCTCCGGAGTCCGTACACACCCCCAGTGAGCGCCATCGACGTTAAATGGATCGGGCTACACGCCGTAGCGGTTATGTGCATTACATTGCATCTTTATTTGTTGAACTACTCTGTGGTAGCTGTATTGTACTGTTGATGCTAGTTCGTAGGAGATTCGAACTGTAGTGTAGCTTCATATTGTCGTATTGTGTGGATTTCCTACTTTCAGCTGCTTTTATATATTTATTACTCACTGAGTACTTAGTACTCACCCCTACACCCTGCACCTTTTGTGTGCAGACTCAGGTGAGCAGTAGACAGGCATTTCCAGCGTTTGTAGTGTCATACCGAGTTGCTGAGGTAGCTGCCGACGTTCACAGAACCTAGCTACTCCTCCTCTTTCCAGTTGTTATTTTGTATTCAGACTTGAGTATTTCTATACAGTATTCTCTATTGTCGTTGGGTTTTGTTAGAGGCTCTAGACTTGTGACCCCAGATCTTTGGGAGTGTCAGTTATTTTCGCACTTCTCACTATTTTGTTCATTATTATTATTATTGGAGTTCTTAAACTCATATATTCTTCTTGGGATGTCCATTTGGGACATATAATCGATGTGATAAGAAATTGTTGGTCTGACTGGCCTAGCTTAATTGTTGGGTGCCATCACGACCGGATTTGGGTCGTGACAAGTTTGTATCAGAGCCTAGGTTACTAGGACTCGCGAGTCATGAGCCGGTTTAGTAGGATTTCGCGGATCGGTACGTAGATGTTCGTATCTATCGTCGGAGGGCTACGAAACTTTAGGAAAAACCTCATTTTCTTGGATTCATATCGTGCGATTTGTGTTATCATGAAATTAAATTTTTCCATATTCTATTCTCTCGCAGATGGCGAGAACACGTGCTAGCGGACGTGGCGGACGACCACCATTGGCACCCAGAGGCCGTGGTCGTGGTAGAGGTAGGGCAGTAGCACCACCACCAGCTGACCAGACTCAGGGTCAGATTCCTGCACCAGTGGCCCAGGCTCAAGACCAGATTCCAGCGGCAGATGCTCCGGCAACTCAGGTTCGGTCACCAGCAGTGCCTATTGTGATACCGGGTCTTCAGGAGACCTTGGCCCAGATCTTATCGGTATGCACAGGATTGGCTCAGGTCGTTGCAGCCTCTACAGCAGCGTCTTCTTCACAGGCAGGGGGAGGGAATTAGACCCCCGTGGCTCGCACACCCGAGTCAGTTCAGCTAGTTGCGCCCGTTGCACCAGCTCCTGCTTATATGGTTCCAGTTATGCCCGACGATGAGCAGCGTCGTTTGGAGAGATTTGAGAGGCTACAGCCTCCGACATCCGGCGGTGTTGAGGGCGAGGACGCCCAGGGTTTTCTTGACAGATGTCAGCGCATGCTTCGCACCGCGAGTATTCTGGAGTCCAGCGGTGTTTCATTCACCATTTTTCAATTCACCGGTGCAGCATTTTAGTGGTGGGAGGATTTCGAGAGGCGTAGGCCCGCTGGGGCAGCGCCCCTCACTTGGCAGCAGTTCTCCACGGTATTTTTGGAGAAGTACATGCCTCGGTCTCAGAGAGAGGAGCTGCGACGTCAGTTCGAGTGGTTGAAGCAGGGAGATATGACGGTTACTCAGTATGAGATGAGATTCACACAACTGGCCCGTCATGCCATGTGGATGGTTCCTACGGACAGAGAGAGGATTCGGAGATTTATCGATGGCCTTATTTATCCCATCCGCATATTGATGACCAGGGAGAGAGCTTCGGCAGTTACCTTTGAGGAAGTGGTTGATGCTGCCCGTCACATTGAGACAGATCGCCGCAGAGAGCGGGAGGAGAGAGAGGCTAAGAGGCCTCGTGGTACTGGCAGCTACAGTGGTGCTCCGTCTAGGGGCCAACCTCAGCATAGCAGGGGTCGTTCTTTCAGGTCTCATCAGTCTGGACGTGCAGAGTCCAGTGGGGTTTCATCAGATCGTGGTCGTCAGGGCCATCAGGGTTATCAGGGTCAGCAGAGCCGTCAGCAGAGTCAGCCTGCACTGAGTGCTCTTCCAGCTCAGAGCTCTGCTCCTGCTTCCTCAGCACAGGGTTCGTCTGTAGCGAGGGGTCCTCAGCAGCCCCTTCTTCCATCTTCAGGCCGTTGTTTTGAGTGCGGTGATTTGGGCCATATCAGGAGAGAGTGTCCTCAGTGGCTTCGCAAGCGGTCTCAGCAGAGGGATCGGCCTTCGTCTTCTACTTCTGTTTCTTCGGTAACAGCACAGTCGGCTAGGACTGGTGGCCAGGTATCCAGAGGTCGCCCTAGGGGTAAGGATCGTACTGGTGGAGGCCATGCTCGTTTCTTTGCTCTTCCGGATAGGAAGGATGCTAGTGCTTCAGATGCGGTCATTTCAGGTATTATCTCAGTTTGCCACAGAGATGCTTCTATCTTATTTGATCCCGGATCCACCTATTCTTATGTCTCTACTTATTTTGCACATCACTTGGGTATGACCCGTGCTATTCTTGCTTTGCCCGTACATGTGTCTACCCCAGTGGGGGATACTGTTATTATAGATCATGTATATCGATCTTGTCTTATTACTATTGGGGGTCTGGAGACCCGAGTTGATTTATTACTACTGGGCATGGTAGATTTCGATGTGATACTAGGCATGGATTGACTATATCCTTACCATGCGATTCTGGACTGTCATGCCAAGACAGTCACACTAGCTATTCCAGGTATTCCGAGGATCGAGTGGCGAGGTCTGACTGATGATGTGTCCGATAGGGTGATTTCTTATATAAAGGCCCAACGAATGATTGGCAAGGGTTGTTTATCTTCTTTGGCCTTCATTAGAAATGTTGAGGATGAGACACTCAGTCTTGATTCTGTCCCCATTGTGAGGGAGTTTCCGGATATATTTCCAGCAGACCTACCGGGCATGCCGCCTGACAGAGATATTGACCTTGGTATTGACTTGGTGCCGGGCACGCAGCCCATTTCTATTCCTCCCTATCGCATGGCACCAGCAGAGTTAAAAGAATTAAAGGAACAACTGCAGAAACTCTTAGATAAGGGTTTCATTCACCCGAGTGTGTCACCTTGGGGTGCGCCGGTGTTGTTCGTGAAGAAGAAAGATGGCACAATGAGAATGTGCATTGATTACAGGCAACTGAACAAGGTAACAGTGAAGAATAAGTACCCATTGCCTCGTATCGAGGACCTATTTGATCAGCTCCAAGGAGCTAGTGTATTTTCTAAGATTGATCTTCGATCGGGCTATCATCAGTTGAAGATCAGGGACTCAGATATTATGAAGACGGCGTTTAGGACGCGATATGGGCACTAGGAGTTCCTGGTGATGTCTTTCGGGCTGACTAATGCCCCAGCTGTATTCATGCACTTGATGAATAGCGTATTTCAGCCGTACCTTGATTCTTTTGTGATTGTGTTTATTGATGATATTCAGGTATATTCTCGCATCCAGGAGGAGCATGCACAGCACTTGAGGGTGGTACTGCAGTGGTTGATAGAATAGAAGCTTTATGCAAAATTCACTAAGTGTGAGTTCTGGCTTGATACTGTGACTTTTCTGGGACATGTAGTGTCCAGTGATGGTATTCTGGTTGATCCACAAAAGGTTGAGGTAGTGCAGAATTGGCCCAGACCTTCCCCAGCTACCGAGATTCGGAGTTTTCTCGGCTTGGCAGGCTATTATCGCCGGTTTGTTCAGGGTTTCTCATCTATTGCTTCACTGTTGACTAAGTTGACACAGAAGAATGCTCCATTTGTGTGGTCTGATAAATGTGAGGAGAGCTTCCAAAAGCTCAAAGAGGCTTTGACCACAGCTCTAGTACTTGTGTTGCCATCAGCCTCGGGCTCATATACGGTGTATTGTGATGCTTATAGAGTTGGGCTCGGTTGCGTGTTGATGCAAGAGGGTAGAGTTATTGCATATGCTTCTCATCAGCTAAAGCCCCACGAGAAGAACTACCCCGTTCATGATTTGGAGTTAGCTGCTATTGTTCATGCCTTGAATATTTGGAGGCATTACCTATATGGTGTATCTTGTGATGTATATACAGACTACCGCAGCCTTCAGCATTTGTTTAAGGAGAAAGATCTAAATTTGAGGCAGCGGAGATGGCTTGAATTGCTTAAAGACTATGATATTACTATCTTGTACCATCCCGGGAAAGTCAATGTAGTGGCTAATGCATTGAGCCGGAAGGCTATTAGTATGGGCAGTTTGGCGTATATTCCAGTTGGGGAGAGACCCCTTGTAGTTGATGTTCAGGCGTTAGCTAATCAGATGGTGAGACTGGATATTTCTGAGCCCAGTCGGGTGATGGCTTGTGTAGTAGCTCGTTCTTCTTTATATGATCGTATTCGAGAGCGCCAGTATGATGATCCACACTTACTTGTCCTTAAGGACGGAGTTCAGCATGATGATGCTAGAGATGTCACTATTGATAGTGATGGTGTATTGCGGATGCAGGGCCGGATATGTGTGCCTAATGTTGACGGCCTTCGTGAGTTGATATTGGATGAGGCTCATAGCTCGCGGTATTCTATTCATCCAGGAGCCGCGAAGATGTACCAGGATTTGAAGCAGCATTACTGGTGGAGAAAGATGAAGAAAGATATTGTGAGCCATGTGGCTCGGTGTATAAACTGTCAGCATGTCAAGTATGAGAATCAGAGACCTGGTGGTGTATTCCAGCGTATTGATATTCCTGAGTGGAAGTGGGAAAGGATTACTATGGACTTTGTTAGTGGACTCCCTCGGACAGCGAGGAAGTTTGATTCAGTTTGGGTGGTGGTGGATAGGTTGACCAAGTCGGCTCGCTTCATCCCAGTGTGTACTACTTATTCCTCAAAGCGATTGGCAGAGATATTCATCCGTGAGATAGTGAGATTTCATGGAGTTCCCATTTCTATTATATCAGACAGAGGTACCCAATTCACTTCTCAGTTCTGGAGGACATTTCAGCGAAAGTTGGGTTCACAGATAGAGCTGAGTACAGCATTTCATCCATAGACAGACGAGCAGTCTGAGCGTACTATTCAAATATTGGAGGACATGTTGCGTGCTTGTGTCATTGATTTCGGTGGTTCGTGGGCTGATTATTTGCCTCTTGTGGAGTTTGCTTATAATAATAGCTATCAGTCCAGCATTCAGATGGCACCGTATGAAGCTTTATATGGGAGGCGGTGTAGGTCTCCAATCGGTTGGTTCGAGCCCGGCGAGGCTAGGTTGTTGGGGACAGAGTTAGTCCAAGATGCCTTAGACAAGGTAAAGGTGATTCAGGAGAGACTTCGCACAGCTCAGTCGCGTCAGAAGAGTTATGCGGACCGGAAGGTCCGAGATGTGTCTTATTCGGTAGGTGAGAAGGTGTTGCTGAAGGTTTCACCTATGAAGGGAGTTATGAGGTTTGGGAAGAAAGGGAAGTCGAGCCCAAGGTTTATTGGACCTTTTGAGGTGCTTAGGAAAGTTGGGGAGGTGGCCTATGTGCTTGTTTTTCCACCTAGTTTGTCGGGAGTTCACCCGGTGTTCCATGTATCCATGCTCCGGAAGTATGTCGGAGACCCGTCTCATGTGTTAGACTTCAGCACGATACAGTTAGATGAGGACTTGACCTATGATGTGGAGCCGGTAGCCATTTTGGGTCGACAGGTTCGTAAGCCGAGATCCAAGGACATAGCTTCAGTGAAAGTGCAGTGGAGAGGTCGTCCCGTGGAGGAAGCAACCTGGGAGACCGAGCAGAAGATGCGAAGCAGATATCCACACTTGTTTGATACTCCAGGTATGTTTCTTAACCCGCTCGCGGACGAGCGTTTGTTTAAGTTGGGGAGAATGTAACGACCCGGCCCGTCATTACGGGAATTACCACCCCGTTACATTGCATTTACATATCTTATGCTTTTATATCAGTATAAGAATATATCGGGTGAGTTAGGAGTGATTCGGGTTGAAAATGAAGCAAATGGCATGTTTTAAGGAAGCTTAAATATGGGAAGTCAACCTAGAGTTGACTATTGAGATAGAGTGCTCGAAACCGGATTCTGATGATTCGACTAGTTTCGGGGGATCATTTATGACTTAGGAGAGAAATCGTAATTAAATTCGGAGGTCCGGTGTAGTTTTAGGCTTGAATTGGCGAAGGTTGAATTTTGGCGAAAACCGAATGGTAGGTGAGATTTTGTTCCGGGGGTCGCAATGGAATTCTGACAATTTCTGTAGCTTCGTTATGTGATTTTGGATATGTCTGCAAATTTTCAGGTCATTCGGACATCGTTTGATCGGATTTTGGATTGAATGTTAGTTTCGGAAGTTTTGAAGAAACTTAAGCTTGAATCTGTGTGTAAAAGGTGATTTTGATGTTTAGTATGGTGTTTTTATGATTGGAACAAGTTCGTATCGTGTTTTGGAGTTTGTTGGTGGTTTTCGTTGGGGTCCCGGGGGCCTCGGGATGGATTCGGACCATCAACCGGGCATTTGGAACTTGGAAAAATTCTGCAGAAAATTGCAGGCAGCAGTTGCTCTATGCGATCGCATAGAGATGATTGCGATCGCATAGAAGAGTGGAAGGGGCGGCAAGTTAACTCTATGCGATCGCGTGAAGGGCATTGCGATCGCATAGGGTTCGGAATTTCGTGCAGTGCGATCGCGGAGGCTCGATTGCGATCGCGGAGGGTATAAATGCAAAGCTATGCGATCGCATGGCTAGGCCTGCGATCACGGAGAACGAATAGGAGGCCTGAGAAAACTTACTCTATGCGATCGCACTAAGGGGCCTGCGATCGCATAGAAGGAAATGTTCTGGCAGTGAATTAAATCACAGAACAGAGGGCTCGCGGGTTCATTCACCCAAAACCCAATTTTGAGCCCTAGAGAGAGGAAAATACGAGGAAATCACTGAGTTATCATCGGGTATTCATCGGAGGTAAGATTCTTGACTCAAAACATCATTTTATGGTATAATTAGCATCAATCTTCATGAAATTGGGTAGAAATTTTGAAGAATTGTGGCCTAGGTATTGAAAACGGGATTTTTAGTTTTGAAAGGCCATTTGAATTCCGATTTCGATAAATTTTATATGCACGGACTCGTGGCGAGACAAGGATCGCGTTGGTACTAATTTCGGAATTTTTCGAGCAGTGGGCCCGGGGTCGGGTTTTTACCAACTTAGTGTATTTATGCAAATTTCATGTAAATTGAAATGGGTTATGATTCTTTGACCCATATTTGATATAATTATTGTGGTTTGACTAGATTATATGCACGAGGGAGCGAATTTCAAAGGAAAAGGCATCGCGGGCGAATCTACGACCGGCTAGAGGTGAGTAGTTTGTGTATATGGTAGCCCGAGGGTTCGAAACCCCGACTTAGCACATTGTGACGCTAGTAGGGCGTGGCTCGCACACCGTGGCAGGTGCGGGATTGATTGTGACTGGGGATTGAGACTTGGTCCATCCCGGATGTGAATAATATGCTATTAGTGTTGGAAATACACTGTATTTGATATGTTTGTGGGCGGTAAGCCTTGTTTGGGGCCTTGTGCCGACTTGTAGCGTCCTTAGAGGACAATATTTATGTGATAGCTATATTTGCTTAAATCACTGATCTCAGTCCTGGAAATTGAAATCAAATTATTGATATGCTAAGTCACCGGCTTTTACAAATTTAATAAAGTTAAAGTATTTTTCATAAATTATGAACTGGAAACTGGAATTTAGAAAAATGAACTGTTTTGTGACTTATTTGATTATTGTGGACTGAGGATGGATCGGGATGCACGCCGCAACGGTTATTATGATATGAGGATCGGGCTGCACGCCGCAGCGGTATTTGCGCTTGGGCTGTAGGAGCCCTTCCGGAGTCTGTACACACCCGCAGTGAGCGCCATCGACATTAAATGGATCGGGCTACACGCCGTAGCGGTTACGTGCATTGCATTACATCTTTATTTTTTGAACTACTCTGTGGTAGCTGTATTGTATTGTTGATGCTAGTTCGTAGGAGATTCGAACTGTAGTGTAGCTTCATATTGTGGTATTTTGTGGATTTCCTACTTTCAGCTGCTTGTATATATTTATTACTCACTAAGTACTTAGTACTCACCTCTACTCCCTGCACCTTTTGTGTGCAGACTCAGGTATTAAGGAGCAGAAGACAGGCATTTCCGGCGGTTTTAGAGACATACCGAGTTTCTAAGGTAGCTGCCGACGTTCGCAGAATCTAGCAACTCCTCCTCTTTCCAGTTGTTATTTTGTATTCAGACTTAAGTATTTCTATACAGTATTCTCTATTCCTGTTGGGTTTTGTTAGAGGCTCTAGACTTGTGACTCCAGATCTTTGGGAGTGTTAGTTATTTTCGCACTTCTCAGTATTTTGTTCATTATTATTATTATTGGAGTTCTTAAACTCATATATTCTTCTTGGGATGTCCATTTGGGACTGATAATCGATGTGATAAGAAATTGTTGGTCTGGCTGGCCTAGCTTAATTGTTGGGCGCCATCACGACCGGATTTGGGTCGTGACACATCTGCTCTCAATTACTTAGTTAAATAACTTTCAACTTTAATGTATATCAGCCCTTAAGAAAAGTAGAAGTGTAGAAGTAGTCAGATTTCGTATACATCGAATTATTTAGTTTAAGGTTAACATGAATCATATTGTACCGTGATTTTCATCTTCTGATAAATAAATAAAAGTGATTTGATTTCGTTCTTTATTTTGAGTATCTCTTTTGCTATGAGTTCAGCATCTTTATCTTTGTTATTGTTCCAATTTGATTTGGGCCCAGTGTATGGCATGGGCCTGAATTATCACACGAAGTTGAACAAACGCCTGAAGACAGCCTGGGTTTCTATGACCCGGGCAGGCCCAGCACTTGTTTAAATGAGGGTGTAGAGGCCCAGGCCCAGTAAAGTCAATGACAATGGCTTGGGCCCAGTTTTAAAATAATAAGCTGAAATATAACAAAGGGAAAAACAATATAGAAAATATAGTTAAACAATAGGGTTGAACTATTAAAATCAAAATCGGGATGAGCCTCACATGACACCAAATAGTGGGGCCCCTTTTAGTAATAAAGTAAAAATATAAATAGAATTGGGAAAGCTATTAGTAAATTCCCTAGCTTCTCCCAAAAGAATTAAAAGCCGATAGACTCTATTAGGCACGATTTAATATACCTTCCTTATAAATGAGTGTGCACTTGGTGCGACTCAAATCCCAAATCCCGGCAAAGCCGAAATGTACCAAAGGTCACAGGCATAGTGGTTGCGGTGTGACTCGAGGTGCATTTTTGCGATGTCACAATTCTTTAAAATATTAAAAGTAAAAACACATACATTTTTTAAAAATCTATAACAAGTCAAATAAGATTCGAGAACAATGATTGGGCGACCATGCTAAAACCACGGAATCCGGGAATGCCTAACACCTTCTCCCGGGTTAACAGAGTTCCTTATCCAGGTCTTTGTTTCGCGGACTGTAATAACAAAGTCAACTTCCTCGAATTCGGGATTAACCGGTGAATTGGGACACCATTATCTTCCCAAGTGGCGACTCTGATAATTGAATAAAAATCCCGAACCGATTGTCCTTTATGTGGAAAAACTCCTTCCTCTTTGTTGTTATATACGTCTCGGCTATTTGAACATTGAGGTATACCCTACGTATCCTTCCAAACGGATCGGTACAAAAGCCCTTTTCAGGTATGTGTGGGGGTAGTAAAAAGGGAGGTGTGACAGCTCTGGCGACTCTGTTGGGGATCCCAACCCAGAACTGCGGTTTCAGGGTTTAAGAACTAGAGCTCCTTAGAATCGTCGTCCTTGATATTATTTGACTTTGTTATATGATTTGAACAATATGCTGTGTGTTTTACCTCTTTGATATTATGTGGATTGTATATAAATTGTGCCGAAAACCCTTCTCTTCTTCACCCCCGGGGATGTGCTTACTGGTTGAGACTCCCTTTTCTGTTAAGTTACCCCAAAATTAAGAAAAGGAGAGGCCGGATAAGTTACAAAGTCGATTGACTCCGCGAGTCACCGGTATGTAGCCCCCTCATCGATTCAAGTTGTCTTCTCGGATACACGGTCTAGCACCCTATGGAACATTAAGATGTTGAACATAGGTCTAGGACGATTATTTGCATCATATCTGACTTAGGGGACTCAACACAGGGGTTGGGTCCGTTTAGGACAGGTGACCCGGTAATTAAAAGACCGAGCATATTATATGTTGCATTTTTATTGTCCTTGATCGTTATGCGGACCGGCAAAATTCCTGAGCATAGAAAATTGCTCAAAAGAAAGAAAAGAGAGAGAGAAATAAGAACTAGTGAAAAATACAAATCAGAAAATTTGAAACTTTGAAAAAAAAATGGCTTTGTCGGTGAAATAAATGGTCGACTAATCTGACCGAACTACGCAGGTTTGATTCTCGCCATTAGGCGGGATACGTAGGCAACCCTTGAACGGGTCCAACCACCTTTTTAGAAAAGAAAAAGACCAAAAATATTTTCGTTTCAAATAATCGGAGTGATTGCTATTTTTGGAAATGTCCGAATGTTCCGAAAGGACACCGGAAGACTGTTTTGGCAAAAATGGCCACTTCGAGAGTCATGTCTCTTTTAAAAATGAAAATTTGCATTGAAAAACATTTTTCTCTTATCTAAATAAAATCGCCTTAATAAATGTGCAGGATGAGCACAATACAAAATGAATCTTTCGCCTTAATGAATAAAATCCCTTTGGAGCTAAGGCTATGGTGGAACGACATGGGAATAGAAGGTCAAAATTGGATCAAAGGCTACTTGAAGGATCTCACGGGCTGATTGGACATAATTCCTCGAGACGACATAATCAGAGCACTGGTCACATATTGGGATCATGCACACAATGTACTACATCTTCCAAACTTTGAACTCACTCCCACTCTGGAGGAAATTGCTTTTTACATAGGGAAGAACGAGGTCCCCTTAAAAGAAAAATACCCGGTGGCCCCGAGAGTAGTAACAGTGCACCGCTTCTTGGAATCTTTGAAAATTGCTAGAAATGTCCACAACGAGGATTTAGCCAACGGATTTTGCTCCTTGAACTTCATTTATAGCAGACATGGACATGTCAAGGGTTTCAACGACTCCACGAACAAGCTTTGTAGCAAGTCCAACCGGGCAAAATGGGAGAAGCATCGATGGTTTGCTTTCTTAGTGGCATTTCTCGGGGTTATCATATTTCCGAGAAAAGATGGGCACATCAATATAAAGGTTGTCGGGGTAGAAAGCACTTTGGTAGTACAAGATAATTGTACTTTGGCTCCAATGATTTTAGCAGGCATCTACCGTGCCTTGACTACATGCAAAGCAGGGGCCAAGTTCTTTGAGGGATGCAACTTGATCTTGCAAATCTGGTTGATAGAACATCTATGCCATCATCCTTCGTTCTCAAACTATGGGCCGACTGAAAGAACGTGCCTCGAAGAATTTTACAAGAGAAAGAAAGAAGTTAAGTTGCCAGAGGGAGTAAAGGATTGGATTTCACATCTACGATCATTGACTGACGGCCAGATCGATTGGTTGCCCCTCGACGAAGTGATTTATATGCCAACAAAAGGGTCGCACTTTTTGATCATAGGTTTAAAAGGCATCCAGCCTTATGTCCCGTACAGGGCACTGCGACAACTTGGTAGATGTCAAGTTATACCAAAGGATGGGGACCTCAGTTCACAAGTGATAGAGATCAGTCCCGATGGCAATTCGCGGAAGCAAAGGTCCGTCAGATTTGGAATGAATGTCAGAACTTGAAGGTAGAGACTTGCGTGCAGAACAGAGCTCGAGCTAAAGTGTCGTCAGGGTACTCCACATGGTATTGACGGGGTATTGAGCATGACAGGCCTTCGATAAGAACTCACCTGCAAGATCTGGTGGAGCAATCTAAGGAAAACAGGAATTGGGCGGCCAAAGAAAGTGAATATAAGGCCAAGATCAGCTTTCTGGAAAAACAGTTGAGAGATCTCCAATTTGAGAGCAGTTTGCAGGCAGCATCCAACGAAGGAGAGAAAAAGTAGCAGAAAAGAGAAAATGAAATTCTGAAGGCTTAGGTTGCTAAAATGAAAATTGCATCCGAGACCCCTGTTAGCTTAGCTCGAGAAGAGAAATTGATTGAAACTCTTCAGCGCAAAGTGAATGACTACAACTTCGACTTAGACAAAGCAGAAAAGGAGTTAGTCAGGGCTCGGAAGCAACTGGCCAAAGATGCCGAGGAAAGAGCCAAGTTGGTTCAGCAGCTACAAGATAAACATGAGTTTGAGGTAGCTCGACTAAGAAAGAAAATTGTCACAGCCACCGTCAAAAGTAACAAGGTCATCAAAGACTTCAAATAAGAAAGAGAACATTGTTACACAACTATGGCTCGGCTAGAGTTTGAGCTACAACAACTACAAAAGGAGAACCAACGCACTTTAGATGATCGCACCGAACAGATCAACCGATTGCTTCAAGAGAAAGGGGTTATTCGAGAGAAAATTGTTCATATTGCTCAGTACATCACCCGAAAGAGCCAGCTTTGTGAAGAAATGTCCCGGGCAACATTTGTGTTAGCTGTGAAGTTCTTTGTGCAGCAAGTCATGTTCGACCTAGGTAGGCTCCAAAAGGGACTAGCATATAGGCCCGCGGTAAGACCGAACGATGTCTCGCGGGCACTAGGAGCATTAATTTACTCATAGGGCATGCATTCTCCATTTATATTTCTCTGCATTAGTAGCACAACACCCTCTTGTAAACCGATGTTTTGAACTATCAATGAGAAATCAAGAGTTGTTGTCAATCCTTTTGCTTTATGTCAATTCTTTATTTATGATATGCAAATAAATAGGAACGCAAATCAATAAAGAAGTTAAAAAAAAGGGCAAAGGAAAGAAAGAAAGAAAAAAAAGAAAAAAGAGAGAAAAAAGAAAAAAAATAGAAAAAAAAGAAGAAAAGAAAAAAGAGAATGATGAGATTTTTTTCAAAATAAAACAAAGACCGGGATGATGCATGACGATCGAAGGCAAAATGTGATTATCCCAAATCGTTGCATCTTATCTCTTTATGTGCTAACTACTAACTGGTGTTGCTGTTTATGAGAATCAGATTCTAGCTGGCAACTGGCATTCTGGCTACTCATCCCTACAACACAAGATTTAAGACAATGACAAAGGCCATATCTCAAGAAATTGAACCAACCAGTCATGGACCCCGTCCAAGAGGAGGAAGTTGTGGACGTGACGGGAATGAAAGAAGAAATGTACAAGCTTAAACAGCAGATGGCTGAAATGTACCAGGCTTGGTCGAGGGGTCAACCCTTACCTACTTATCCCGCTAACCCAGCATACCTCCCTCCAGCCAATCCCAACCCTGAGCCACCCACTATGAATTCATCCTTTACATATCTAGACTATCATCACTACTATGCCTCCACCTCTCAGGTACCACCGCCACTGTCAAAACAAGTACCACCACAACCTCCACAGGTCGCCCCGGTATATGTAGCACCTCTACCCGCCGCCTTGCATAAGTCATCCAGTGAGCCGTTGTTCCATGTACAAGACACCCACTACTACCTGCCTGAACCAGCCTTGCGGCAGCATGAATCTCACATCCCGTTGATGGATGCAATCGAAGAAAAACCTGCCAGGAACTTAGAAAAGGAGGAGATGGCCAGAAAAATAAGGAGTCTGGAGCAGTCCTTTTGTAGCATACAAGGGCTAGGGGGACAAGTAAGTGTGGCATACAAAGACCTATGTCGATTTCCAGAACTGAAACTCCCTGTCGGGTTCAAGTTGCCGAAGATTGACATGTACAGTGGACACAGAGATTCGGTGGCCCATCTTAGAGGATACTGCAGCAAGATGCGGGGCACGGGGGAAAGAGATGAACTTCTGATGGCATACTTCAGCCAAAGTTTAAGTGGTTCTGCATTGGAATGGTACACGCGCCAAGATCACACTAGATGATTCATCTGGGAAGATCTCGCACAAGCATTTGCTAACCATTTTGAGTACAATTTGGAAATCATACCGGATAGGTTATCACTCACTAAGATGGAAAAGAAAACTGGTGAAAGCTTTCGAGAGTACGGTTTTAGGTGGAGAGAACAGGCGGCGAGGGTGGATCCGCCGATGAAAGAAAGTGAAATGGTAGACTGTTTCTTGCAGGCCTTGGAGCCTACCTACTATGGACATCTAGTGTCAGCCATTGGCAAGAATTTTAATGAAGTCGTAAAAATGGGAAGTTTTGTGGAAAAGGGATTGAAAACTAACAAGATTATGAGCTTTTCTGCAATTACGGCCACAAATCAGGCCATTCAGACAGGGAGTGGAGGAACCATTGGGAAGAAGAAGAAAGAAGAAGTGTCGGTTGTGGAGTGTAAACCCTGGAATTATAGCCAATACCATCACCCGCCTCGACTATATCAGCCGTACCCACCAACACCATACAACCCACCAACACCATACAACCCACCTCCACCATACTACCCACCTACTACCCCACACTACCATAATCCACAAGCCCAAACTTATCCACCACCACCACAGGTATGGCGAGCCCAGGCCCCGCAGAATGTTTATCACACACAAAATACCTACCCCTCTTCTAGAACTTACAAAACTCGAACAAACCCAACTTCAGGCCCGATCCGGAGATGAGGAACAGAAACCAGGCGAAGAAAACATTCACCCCATCGGGGTAATCCTATACTAGACTCTATCACTGATTGAAGGAATTGGGGATGTTGAGCCCAATCGAATCAAAGCTTTCGAACCCACCTCCAAGGAAAATCGATCAGTCGGTCAGGTGCGAGTATTGCTCCGGGGCACGGGGACACGACAATGAGAAATTTTGGCATTTGAAGACTGATATTCAAGAGCTCATTGATAGCCGGAGGATTGAGGTGCAGGCTCCAGAGGCTCCGAACATTACTCAAAATCCACTTCCAATACATCATGAGGCACATATGATAGAGTTGGCACAAGAGGAGAGCAAGCAGGAAGCCATCCCAGTCGGTCATGATGATAAAGTCTAGCAGCAAAACAGGAAAGGAAATTGAGAAAGGAAAAGTGATAGCTAAAGAACCAGTGAAAAAGCAACCAGCGGTGGAGACTTTGAAAGTTGTGGTGCCAGGGGTAAAACCATTGTTGAAAGTGAAGGGTGCAAGCATGGAACCAGTAATTATAAGGCTGGTGGTGCAGATGCCGGTGGTAGATACTAAGACTGTACCTTAGAACTACAACAAGGTGGCAGTAGTGTACAAAGGGAAACAAGTGACTGGAGAGATTAACGAGACACACGGTCTAACTCGTTCCGGGAGGTGTTTTGCCCCGGAAGAGTTAAGCAAAATGAAGGTGGTGAAAGAGAGTCATATGAAGAAGCCTATGTCCGAAGAAGAAGCAGAAGAATTCCTCAAGAAGATAAAATCTCAAGACTACTCCATAGTAGAACAGTTGAGGAAGACACCCGCATAAATCTCTTTGCTCTCATTGTTGATCCATTCGGAGGAACACAGAAAAGCATTGATGAAGATATTGAATGAGGCGCATGTCCTTGAAAAGATCTCGGTCTGTCATCTCGAGAAGATTACCTACAAGATCTTTGAATCAAATAAGATTATGTTCTTAGACAGTGAATTGCCCATTGAGGGGACTGAACATAACAAGGCGCTCTACCTTACTGTGAAAAACGAAAAATCAGTGGTCACTTGGGTGTTGATAGATAATGGCTCAAGTACAAACATTTGTCCGCTTTCGACTCTTGGAAAGCTAAATATCAACCCTGATAGAATTCGGAGGAATAGTGTGAATGTGAGAGGGTTTGATGGAGGAAGTAAGAACACTTTGGGGGATATCATTTTGGAGGTCACTATTGGGCCAGTAGACTTTACGATGGAGTTTCAGGTGTTAGACATTGCTGTGTCCTACAATCTACTGCTGGGTCGACCATGGATCCACGCAGCTAAATCCGTGCCATCGTCTTTACACCAAATGGCTAAGTTTGAATGGGAGCAGCAAGAAATCACAGTGCATGTTGAGGGAGACACCTGCAATGCCATAATGCCCTTCGAGGATGTGGATGGAGACAGGGGTCTCTAGGTGTACCAGGTGACGGATGTTGTAGCAGTAAACAAGATTGCTAAAGGAGAGAAATTAACAATGCCTACAGTGGCACCTGCCGCTGTGATGGTAGTCAGGGAGATGATTAAAAATGGATTTACGCCGGGGAAAGAGCTAGGAATAGCCTTGGAAGGAACAACTCAACCAGTCCATCTGCCAGTGATCAATGACACCTTCGGCTTGGGATTCAAACGCACCCATGCCGACATCCAGAAAGCCAAGAGAACCAAAAAGAAAAACTGGACCCTTCCTAAACCCGTACCAAAACTATCCGACACCTTTGCCAAGCCTATTACAAAACGACATCTGACATCTGCTACGTCTAGGTATGCTGAGACTAGACCCGATGAAGAGCTCTTGATGAGGTTTGAAATGTTATTTGGGGAAGTGAACATGGTAGAAATGGGAGATGGTACTAGCAAGATAGACGTTCAGTCCGTGGGATCTGGTGTTGCGCTCAACAACTGGGAAGCCACTCATTTCCCAATCAGGAAGGAGTCTTGGTAGTTAGATTTTGAAATTCATCATCATTTCCCCAAAAAGCAATTTTACTTTCTGTAGTCCCCCACCCCCCATGGAAATCAGAATGTACCCAAACTTTGTTCATCTTTGAAATATCAATGAAATGCAGTTTCCTCTTCTTTCTTTATTTTTGCCTTATTTTTATTTTTATTTTTCCTTTTGTACAGTTCCATATGTGCTGATTCTGATGATATGTCATGCATGAAGAATTCCCGACCCAGTTCTGACAATCAAATTATTATACAAGAAATTGAGAATGATAGTGAGATAGAATATGAGGATGAGAAAATCCTGGAGGAAATAAGTAAAGACATGAATCAATATGAGGAAAAACCCAAACCAAACTTGAGTGAAACAGAACCTATCAATTTGGGGAGCGAAGATAATGTCCGGGAGACGAAAATCAGTGTACATTTGGAAACCTCCCTCAGGGAAGAGTTAATAAAGTTGTTGCATGAATACAAGGACATCTTTGCTTGGTCCTATGATGACATGCCTGGACTTAGCACTGATTTGGTGGTACACAAGTTGCCTATCTATCCTGCATGCCAGCCAGTGAAGCAAAAGTTGCAAAAGTTCAAAACGGACATCAGCGTAAAGATAAAAGAAGAGGTGAATATGCAGATTGAGGCAAAAGTCATACGAGTTACTAAGTACCCCACCTGGTTAGCGAATGTTGTGCCAGTCCCAAAGAAAGACGGAAAAACGAGGGTGTGTGTGGATTATAGAGACCTCAACAAAGCCAGTGCGAAGGATGATTTACCGTAGCCAAACATCCACATATTAATCGACAATTGCGCCAAGAATGAGATCGGTTCATTTGTAGATTGCTATGCGGTTATCACCAGATCCTGATGAACGAAGAAGATGCGTTGAAAACTATTTTTATTATGCCTTGGGGAACGTATTACTATAGAGTGATGCCGTTTGGATTAAAAAATGCCTGAGCTACTTATATGAGGGCAATGACCACAATGTTCCATGACATGATGCATCGAGAAATCGAAGTGTATGTGGACGACGTCATCATAAAGTCCAAGAAGCAACATGATCATGTGAGGGATTTGAGGAAGTTTTTCCAAAGACTCCGGAGGTACAATCTTAAACTCAATCCTGCAAAATGCGCTTTCGGAGTGCCTTCAGGGAAGATATTGGGATTTATAGTGAGTCGGCGAGGTATTGAACTAGATCCGTCAAAGATCAAAGCTATCCATCGTTTACCTCCGCCGAAGAACAAGAAGGAAGTAATCAGCTTATTAGGAAGGCTGAATTATATTAGCCAGTTCATCGCTCAGTTGACATCAACATGTGAGCCGATCTTCAAGTTGTTAAAGAAAGATGCAGCAGTGAAATGGACCGAGGAATGTCAGGAAGCCTTCGACAAAATCAAGGAATATTTGGAAAATCCTCCAGTGCTAGTTCCTCTAGAGCCGGAAAGACCTTAGATCTTATATCTGACGGTGCTTGACAATTCCTTTGGTTGTGTGCTAGGACAACACGATGATACGGGCAAGAAAGAGCAAGCTATATATTACCTTAGTAAGAAATTTACATCTTACGAGGTAAAGTATACTCTGTTAGAGAGAACATGTTGTGCATTGACTTGGGTGGCTCAGAAGCTGAAGCACTATCTGTCAGCATACACCACGTACTTGATATCACGGTTGGATCCTCTGAAGTATATATTCCAGAAGCCCATGCCTACAAGAAGACTTGCTAAATGGCAGATTCTGCTCACAGAATTTGACATCATTTATGTAACTCGTACGGCGATGATGGTGCAGGCAGTTGCAGATCACTTGGCAGAGAATCCATTGGATGATGAGTATGAGCCACTAAAGACATATTTTCCGGATGAGAAGGCAATGAATGTCGAGGAAATAGAACAGAGTGGAAAGCCAGGATGGAAGAAGTATTTCGACAGAGCTGTCAACAGCAAGGGAGTTGGTATCGGAGCAGAGCTTTTTTCATAAACGGGTCAACACTACCCCGTTACCGCTCAGCTTCGATTTTTTTGTACCAACAATATGGCCGAATATGAGGCATGTATATTGGGACTAAGGATGGCAATAGATATGGCTGTTCAAGAGATTTTGGTCATGGGTGACTCGGATCTTTTGATATACCAAATCTAGGGAGAATGGGAAACAATGGATTTGAAATTAATACCTTATCGGCGTTGTTTGCATGAGTTGTCCCAAAGAATCCAGTCCATAGAGTTCAAACATATCCCAAGAATGCACAACGAGGTTGCAGATGCTCTGGCCACATTATCCTCTATGTTACATCATCCGGATAAAGCCTATATAGATCCACTTTAGATCCAGTTACGTGATCAGAATGCTTAGTGTTTTGCTGTGGAAGGAGAGTTGTATGGAGAACCGTGGTATCACAACATCAGGGAATACCTGAAGGCAGGTAAATACCCGGAGCAAGCCACCGGAGATCAAAAGAAAGTTGTGAGACGCTTGGCGAATGACTTTTTCCTCAGTGGTGGAATCATATATAAAAGAACACCAGACCTGGGATTGTTGAGGTGTGTGTATGCACAACAAGATGATAAGATTATGACTGAGGTGCACGCAGGAGCTTGTGGACCCCATATGAATGGGTATATCTTAGCAAAGAAGATTCTGAGAGCCGGGTATTATTGGCTCACCATGGAGCGGGATTGTATCAGATATGTGAGGAAATGCCACCAATGCCAAGTACATGGAGATCTAATCCATTCCCCGCCTTATGAATTGCATACAATGTCTACACCCTGGCCATTTGTTACCTGGGGCATGGATGTTATCGGACCAATAGAACCTGCAGCTTCCAATGGGCATAGATTCATTTTGGTCGCGATTGATTACTTCACTAAGTGGGTCGAGGCCAAGACATTCAAGGCGGTGACAAAGAAAGCTGTGGTGGATTTTGTGCATGAAAATATCGTATGCCGGTTTGGAATTCCCAAGGTAATCATCACAGATAACGGGGCCAATCTGAACAGTCACCTTATGGCGGAAGCTTGCCAAATATTTCTGATCCCGCATCGTAACTGTATGCCATAAAGGCCAAAGGCAAATGGGGCAGTAGAAGCTGCAAACAAGAATATAAAGAAGATCCTTAAGAAAATGGTGGAAGAGTCCAGACAATGGCACGATAAATTACCTTTTGCTCTTATGGGTTATCGCACAACGGTGCGCACTTCTATCGGTGCCACACCCTATTCATTGGTGTATGGGACAGAGCCTGTCATACCGGTGGAAATAGAGATACCGTAATTGCGAATCATATCTGAAGCTGGAATAGATGACGAAAAATGGGTAAAAGCCCAGCTGGAACAATTAAGTTTGATTGACGAAAAGAGGTTGGCAGCAGTTTGCCACGGGCATCTGTATCAACACCGAATGGCAAGAGCATATAATAAGAAAGTCTTCCCTCGAAAGTTTGAAGTTGGACAACATGTATTGAGGCGTATCTTACCAGCATTGGGCCGAAGCAGAGGGAAAATTTGTGCCAAACTGGCAGGGACCATTTATGGTATCACGGGTGTTGTCTAATGGGCCATTATATTTGACAGACATTGAAGGGAAGTGCGTAGAGACTGCCATCAATTCAGATGTGGTCAAAAGATACTATGTATTATTCCTTTTCAATTGTATGATTGTGTTTTGTTGTGATTTTGGAATTGAAATGATGAAGGCACTTTATTCTCTATCCAAACACTTTATCCATTAATACCCCTTTGAGCCATGTTTGATATATTCTTTCATACCCCTCTCTCGAAATTGTTTATGATACAATACAAAAAAAAATGAATGAATGAATGAAGAGAAAAAAAAGAAAAAAAATGAATGAAAAAAAAAGAAAAGACAAAGAAATCGGGAAAAAGTCAAAAGAAATTCATTAATTGATGACGTAGTAATGAACTACGTTTGGCTTGATCCCGAAAGGGTATGTAGGCAGCCTCACGGAGGTTCAGTCACAATAAAGGAAAAATCCAAAAATTCCCCACATATTGAAACTGGGGTAGAAGTTATGTTTTATAATTTTGAGAGTTGTAAATAGTTTTGAACCCTCGTAAATTTTGAGCCTTTTACCTTTATTTCTTAACCTATCCAAAAGCCACGTTACAATCCAAAGAAAGACCTTCGGATCAATTTCAAGAGAATAACAAATGCAATGAAATAAAGGAAGAATGAAACATTGGGCAACATCAGTGGTACATAAAAACAAAAGACAAAAGAAACAAAAATAAAAAAAATGATAAAAAATGAGAGAGTCTCATCGGTGAAAACCTTAACCGGCACCGTGAGGCGACAGTGAGATAGAGAGAAATAAAAATGAGAGAGTCTTATCGGTGAAAACCTTAATCGGCACCGTGAGGCGACTGTGAGGTAGAGAGAAATAAAAAAGAGAGTCTTGTCAGTGAAAACCTTTAACGGCACTGCATGGCGATTGTGAGGTTGAGAGAGAATAAATGAGAGAGTCCTATTGGTGAAATCCTTTCGAGGCACAATAGGGCGATCATAAGGATTATTATGGAAAAGAGAAAAATGCAACAAAAAATAGGATCGGTTTGGGTCGAGAACAATTTGGAGTCAGAATAATAGGTTGAACAAACTGGGTCGGAGTTTATATACATGGCATGGTCGACAGAATCGGCCGACATACCCAGATAAGTCCTACCATTCCTCCAAAATACCCTTACCCCTTTTGAGATTCATTTTTCTGCATTTCATTGTTTGTCTTTTGAGAGCTAACTATCAGCTCCTGATGATAAGAGCTGAAATAACACTGGATCAGAAAAAAAAAAGGAAAGGAAATGTTGGAAATAAATAAAGGAGTTTGGCAAACAAAGCCAAAAGAAAAGAAAGAAAAGTGAAAAACAAGAAAATACAAAAAGAGCTTGCAGAAGATAGTCAACTGAAAGACCACACAGTGGGAGAAAAAGCAAAAAAGAGGAAAGCAATAAGAGGCAGGGACGGCAGATACCAGTTGCCAGCAGCTTATATCTAATAAGTTTTGTTTTGTGATTTAGACAGGAATAAATTATCACTAATCACTTTAAAGTGAACGTGACCAATGTGGAAAAAGAGAAAAACACTAAAAATAAAGTTCGGCAATAAGTGAAGGGATTCATGAGTGAAAGTCATTCAGTCAAAGAAAATACCAAAAAAACAAGAGGAAGGTATCATCTTTAGAATCCATTCCCCAGTTATCAAACTGAGGGAATACTTTTCTGCAAATTTTTATTTCCTGCATCAGGCGCCCACCTGGATAACAAGGGAATACTTTTCCGCATTTTAATTTCATGCATTAGGCGCCCACCTGGATAACAAGAGAATACTTTTCTGCAAATTTTTATTTCCTGCATCTGACACCCACCTAGATAACAAGGGAATACATTTCCGCATTTTAATTTCATGCATCAGGCGCCCACCTGGATAACAAGGGAATACTTTTCTGCAATTTTTAATTTTATGCAGCAGGCGCCCACCTGGATAACAAGGGAATACTTTTCCGCATTTTAATTTCATGCATCAGGCACCCACTTGGATAACAAGGGAATACTTTTCTGAAAATTTTTATTTCCTGCATCAGGCGCCCACCTGGATAACAAGGGAATACTTTTCCGCATTTTAATTTCATGCATCAGGCACCCACCTGGATAACAAGGGAATACTTTTATGCAATTTTTAATTTCATGCATCAGGCGCCCACCTGGATAAAAAGGGAATACATTTTTGCAATTTTAATTTCTGCAGCATTGGTTGTGTTAGCTAACATGAGTAACACCGTAACATGAAAAGCCCATACTGGGGCAGAAGGAAACGTTTGTTGTTTTGTTTTGTTTTGAGCAGGTATCAGTTTGAAGGCAAGAATCATCATCGAAAATCAAAAGAAGGGGGAAGCAAGAAAAAGAAAACCAACAAAAAAGAAAGTCAGCATCACAGAAAATCTACAAAAACGAGAGTCAACGTCACAGAAAGTCAAAGAAAAAGAGATAAGGAAGAGTAAAGAGACAAGAAGCTAGATAGGAATAATTGTAACTCGTAGAATCATAGCTTAGAATATATTCTTCATTTTACATTTTATCCCTCGGTGTAATAAGGAGTAAGTCGGCAAGTCTCGATAGTGTCAATGCAACAGTGAGTCTGGTAGTTTTTAAACTGCCAGACCTTCCCGAACTACACTGACCTGATTCCTGTTTAGCCCAGGATATGTAGGCAACCTCTAAAGCAGGGTGCGGTCAAAAGGTTTTCAAAAATGCTTTCACGGAATATGCCAATGTGCAAAAATCTCTCATTACTGCTCACTTGTCTTTGCACTGAAACTCTTCGTGTTCCCGAGCAAAGAGGGCAGCTGTGAGCACATGATTTTTGCACTAGGTAAACCAAATCCAAAAATTAAAATAAAATAATATTTTTGAGTGTAATTGCATGTCTTGTTTGAAATTAGATACATTTTATGTGCTTGAATAATTAGAAATTAGAAAACAAAAAATAGGTTCAATACTTGCATTTTTTTATTAAGTAGTTAAAAGGAAATTAACAAAAAATAGTTTAATTAGCGGAATATAGTAGAAAATAGCAACAAATATCAGAAAAATTGAAAAAAATAGGAAATTAAAAGAGTTTGAGTAATTAGAAAAGAGTATAAAAATAGGAATAAATTACAATAAAAAAAATACAGAAAAATACAAAAAATATATAGGTATAATTACATTGGGCCAAAAGAATTCCAAATCAGTGGCCCAAACACCCAAGCCCAAAAGTCCGGTCCAGTTCATTAAGTGACAAGTGATCTCAGCCATTAATCAGGCCAAATCCAACAGCTGAGAATCAATCCGGAATTAATTCAAATGGTTAAGTGTGAGATCAAATCTCAACCATCCGCTTAAGTTGATCTAACGATTGAAAGTGTGGGTCTCATTGGCATTGAGACGACGCCGTTTATCTAACGCAAGTAATGACCGTTGATCATCAGCAAATCAACGACCCAGATTACCTTAGTTGCCTCAACTATAAAACGCTTTGGTCCATTGAAGACCGGCCATTTTGCAATCTCCCCAAACCCTAGCCACCTAAATCTCTCCCTTTTGCTTCATCTTCTTCCTCACCTCCACCTTCTGCAACTTCACCGGACATGGAGGCCACCACCTCCCACGGTGGTCTCCGGCCACCCCCTTTACCTCTCCCCTTCTCTTCTTATCTTCTTCACCTCAGACCACCCAAAAAAACCCTGAGAAACCTGGAAACCCTCCCCGTTCTTGGTTTTCCGGTCATCGGAATCTACCTCCGGTGACCATAACTTTTGAGAAACCACTCCAAACTAACACCAAAGAACCACCATGGTCTGATCTAACCCCCCACAACCTTGGTATCCCTCGAATCTGCCTTGATCCTGTCGAATATCCAAAAGAAAGTCGTCGGAACCCTAATTTCGGCCACTCAAACCCAAACCCCTTTTGCCAAGATCTTACCTTTACCCCCCTCCAAACACCCCACTCCAAACCAAAAAACCTCAAAAAGATTTCATCTTGAAGTCTAACAAACAAATCCAGAAAAGAAACCAAGAATAAAGAAAAAAAGAAAAAAGAAAAAAGAAAGAAAGAAGAAGTCTGAAAAGAGAGTGAAAAGAGTGAGAGGAAGCTTAGGGGACCGGCCCTGCAAGCTGAGTCCCCTCCCTCTCTATTTGCTTTACTTGCTTTCTTTCACTTGTTCATGCTTTATTTTGTTTTGTATCTATTGTCTTTGATGTTTTTGTTTATTTATTTGTCCCCTGTGCTTCTTCATCTTCTATTAGTATTAGGGTTTTTCAACTTGTTCATTTTTATGTTTTTCTTTTGTTTTGTTGTTTCGATCATGTTCTGTTTCTCTGAGATAAAAGATCTATCTTGATTCACTTTTCTTCATCATCTGTTGTGTATATTTTGGTTCCTGGACTGTTAACTTTCAAAAGCATGACTGTTCTTCTTTTATGATTCTTTGCATGTTTAGTTTTCTAGCCATTTTTCTTCATCTCTTATACTAGGGTTATCTCGTTGTTTGGATCTTGTTTGTTTCTCTGTTTTGAAGATTTGACCTTGATATCCTTCTTCTTTTTCGTCCTCTATTAGTATTAGGGTTCTTCATCTTGTTGGTCTTCGATATCTTCTTTGCATGTTTAAATTTAGTTCTAGTTAAGTTGTTTGACTTTCATTATTTCTTATCTTTGTATTAAGTTGATTTTTGCTAGCTTGCAATAGCTTGAATGTTCTTCTCTTCTGTCTCATGGCATGTTTAATTTTAGTTCTAGGTTTAGCCGTTTGATTCCCCTTTCCCCTTCATCTCCTATATTAGGGTTATTTTGTTTTCTTTTTGTTTGTTTCTCTAGGTCTCCCTGTTCTTCTTCATTTCATGTTTTCTACTAAGGTTTTGCCCTAAAGATTGGTTTATATCACCCCTTCTGTTCCTTCATCTGCTAAAATAAGCATGCAAATCTGATTCTGCTTCTCTTTCTGTTACTTGGCATGATAGATTTTAGGATTTTTCTTCACTGTTTCTCCATGATTCTTCTATTATTTATCTTCATCTTATCTATCTCACGTATATATCAAAGCTAGGATTAGTACTTGAAAATGAATTCTGATTACCATGCTTATGTTATTCTATTGACCTTATGTCTAAAAATGAGCCATGTTTCATTTCTTGTTAACTGTTTTGTGAGATTTAGCTTCTATGTGTGTCTATGCCCATGAACTTTAAAGGTGTTTGGGGTTTTTCAATGTATCATCTGACATGAATTGGTTGTAACTAAGTCTGATTGATATTAATTGACACTTTGCTACATGAAATTGGGTTATGTGAATTGATTGATTAAGATTCAACACTATCAAATTTCCTTTCTGAGTTTTAATTGATTGATGCACAATGTTTGGTCTCATGTGGCTATGTGTGCAATTATATGTTGAAATGACTGAGTTTGCAATAGTTCTTGCTAGTATGAACAGTGATTAATACCCATTGACCTTAGGGTAATTGGTTATAGCTGTAATAGTGGTAAGTTTCATAAAATGGCTAGTTTTGAAATAGGTTAAAACTGAAAATCAAATAACAATAGGTTATGAGATAAATAAGTGACCAAAGAGTGGTCAATTTTGCAAATTGACCAACTCTACAAGGTCCAGCACACTGGCCCACCCTAAAGGGGCTAGTTGTGTAACAAGTGGTTCAAGTCTGCAAGTTCAGACTTACCAAGGCTCATTTGAGCCCTGAATCACAGGTGGCTAGGTCTGCAAAGGCCTTAGCCCAGCCTGTATTCAGTAAATGGGCTTCAATTTCCCAAGCCAAGTCTCAACTTGAGAATGGCTAAATCTTAAATAGGTTAAGTATAACAATAAAGCAGGCTAGTCCTGCCATTAGTTTAAAAATGAAATAAAAGGCTTTAATTAACAGAAAATGAAACAAAAAAGGGTTAAAATTGAAAAAGTCTTTAAGATAGAACTGGCCAGTCCTTAAATAGCAATGTAAGGACTGGCCATTAGTTAAATAAGTCCAGAAATGCTGAAAACCTGACCTAGGTAGGTCGGGTAATTCAGCAATGTCATTAAGGGCATAAAAGGAACCCAAATTGGTAAAATAGTGAATTACATAGAACACACAGGGACATGGGAGTCATTTGTACCCCTGATTTCTGCAATTTTGTAGAGATTTAAGGGTATAATGGTCTCCCTAAAAAGGAAAATCAGTAAAAATCCTTAACCAATAGGGACAATTTGGTAAAAGCCTAGAAATAGAATAAAAAAGAACCTTCCAGCACATGCTGGAAGGGATCTTATAACAGAAAATCGGGTCTAAGTGTAGATTTAGTAATTTTTAAAGGGGGAGAAGTGGAATTTACTTCCATTCTTTCCCCCCAAGAAATCTTCCATTCCTATACCTATATATACCCCCTAAAAGAGTGAAATAAGGGCTGGTTTTTCAATAGAGAAATTCAGAGTAAAAAAATATAGTAATATAGCAAGTAGTTTTCCTGCATTTTTTCGAGTGAGAGTATCTGGTTTAGCTGCCTGTTTTTAGTGGTTTTTTGCTCGAGTTCTGCTTGGATTTCTATCTGCTGTTGCTGTGGTTTTCTGCTCGTTTGGGATTCATCTTACACTGTTGCATTGATGTTTGAGTCTGTTGCTGATTATTTTCTCTTAATTCCCCTAGCACTCATCGGCTTCACTTTGTTGATCCAGGTGCAATTTCTGTTCAAATGAAGCTATAATGATGAATTGATGAATGAAAAATGAAGTTCAAGGGCAAATCATCTTTTGTTTTTTTTTGTATTTTCAGTTTATTCTTTTTCGTTTATAGTTTAGTAGAGTTTGATCTGAATTTTATGTAGTGTAGTATGTATAAGTAGAGAAAAACACAACAAAAAACAGTGTAATAGCTAGTATATTAGTGGTAGTATAGTCATAGTAGTAGATCACTTAGTTAAATAGGTAAAATTTTTAAAACAAGGTCGGATGACTCTAACTTGAATCGATAATAGTAAGTTCGAACAACTCACGTAGATAATCTGATCTGGAAATCGATAGCTAGATTAGTGTAAGTTAAAAGAGGAACAACTAAAACGAAATGACAATTCAATTAAGACCGGATTTGTGGTATCAACACAAGTTTAGTTCATGGTAAGTTCAGTAGTTAATCACATCTATGAATCAGAGTGTAGATACAAATAAAAGCAAAAGAAAAGGAAGAACAATTGAAAGAAACAATGAGTAATTCGCAACTGGGTTTGAGACATTGAATGAGTGCAAATTGAAGTGAATCCAGTAGTACTATCATGTATATATGCATCACTGAATCACTTGACCTTAGATACTCAGGTCCTCATTAAGTAAGTAGTCGAATTGTTTATATCATGCTTTCATATAGTTAAACCATCTGCTCTCAATTACTTAGTTAAATAACTTTCAACTTTAGTGTATATCAGCCCTTAAGAAAAGTAGAAGTGTAGAAGTAGTCAGATTTCGTATACATCGAGTTATTTAGTTTAAGGTTAACATGAATCGTATTGTACAGTGATTTTCATCTTCTGATAAATAAATAAAAGTGATTTGATTTCGTTCTTTATTTTGAGTATCTCTTTTGCTATGAATTCTGCATCTTTATCTTTGTTATTGTTACAATTTGATTTGGGCCAAGTATATGGCATGGGCCTGAATTATCACACGAAGTTGAACAAACTCCTGAAGACAGCCTGGGTTTCTAAGACCCGGGCAGGCCCAGCACTTGTTTAAATGAGGGTGCAGAGGCCCAGGCCCAGTAAAGGCAATGACAGTGGCCTGGGCCCAATTTTAAAATAATAAGCTGAAATATAACTAAGGGAAAAACAATATAGAAAATATAGTTAAGCAATAGGGTTGAACTATTAAAATCAAAATCGGGATGAGCCTCACATGACACCAAATAGTGGGGCCCCCTTTAGTAATAAAGTAAAAATATAAATAGAATCGGGAAAGCTATTAGTAAATTCCCTAGCTTCTCCCAAAAGAATTAAAAGTCGATACACTCTATTAGGCACAGTTTTATATACCTTCCTTATAAACGAGTGTGCACTTGGTGCGACTCAAATCCCAAATCCCGGCAAAGCCGAAATGTACCAAAGGTCACAGGCGTACGGGTTGCGGTGTGACTCGAGGTGCATTTTTTCAATGTCACAATTCTTTAAAATATTAAAATTAAAAACACATACATTTGTTAAAAATCTATAACAAGTCAAATAAAATTCGAGAACGATGATTGAGCGACCGTGCTAAAACCACGGAATCCGGGAATGCCTACACCTTCTCCCGGGTTAACAGAGTTCCTTATCCAGGTCTTTGTTTCGTGGACTGTAATAACAGAGTCAACTTCCTCGGATTCGGGATTAACCGGTGACTTGGGACACCATTATCTTCCCAAGTGCCGACTCTGAAAATTAAACAAAAATCCCGAACCGATTGTCCTTTATGTGGAAAAACTCCTTCCTCTATGTTGTTATATCCATCTCGGGTATTTGAACATTGAGGTATACCCTACGTATCATTCCAAACGGATCGATACAAAAGCCCTTTTCAGGTATGTGTGGGGGTAGTAAAAAGGGAGGTGTGAGAGTGACAATCGAAAAGAAAATAATTATTTTAAAAGATTCAGAGTCGCCACTGAGAATAATTCATGGTCTCCCAAGTCACCGGTTCAAATCTCGAATCGAGAAAAAGATTGACTCTGTTTTACAATTTGCGAAGGACCATCAAATAGCTTTCTTCCTCCTTTTGAGCACCGCCAAAGTGTCATCTACCTGCAAATTAGTAAGACATGAGGAAAGAATAACTGGTAAAGTAGAACTAGGGCCTAAGAACTCATACATGAGGTGTGGAGTAAATGGCTTGAACTCCAACACCGAAGGTTCATCTATTGAAGGCTTTGTTGGAGGAGTCTTTCTATTTTCGAGGTCCAAGGATAGCTTTCTAGGTTCAGAAGAATAAGAGCCCATTCCAAACAAGGTATTTACGTACTCCACTCGGCCCTCATCATTATTTACCTCAAGATTTAACTACACGGCCTCCAACAAGCCCTCCACATTAATCATAGTACTTTAATCATCAATTATCACATCCGTGACTTGAGCCACAAATGAGCACACTTCGCTACAATTGGGTTGTTTCATCGACTTGCACATATGGAATACTACCTTTTCATCACCAAAGTGGGTTCCTCTGCTTCCACATCAACTAGAGCTTTCCCCATTATCACACCTCCTTTTTTCACATCCGAAACAACTATTACTACATTGCTGTCAAACAGCACTGATCACGACCAGAAACTAGTAACGGCGTACTAGAACTTGATGCCAATAAGTATGAAAGAGGGCTATTTTCATGGAATTTCTTGAGCCAACTTTGTATGCATTTTGGGCTAAGAACTTGAACTGTTTTGGGATGCGACACAGCTGTATTTTTGGGATGGTTTCAGCTGTATTGGAAAATTTTTACGACTGTTGTTTTTTTAGCTGGGTTTGAATGCTATTTGCAGCTAATTTTTGATGGATTTCATGACTGGTTTTGCAATGAAGGAGCTGCTGCCTATCTCATTTAATGGAGCGAATTTGATGAATTCTAATGAAGAGAAATGATCTATTTTTGGGTGATTTAAAGTTGCTCATTAGCCATGAAAAATGGCTACTTGAGGAAGTGAATCGATTGGGTGGGGGGGGGGGGGGGTCTTGATTTTGTTTCTTGCGGCTCCTTTAGATCTTTCTTTTTTTAGGCGTTACTTTTTAGGTCTCGATTTTTAGGCCTAGGTCTTAGGGTGTTGGGTCGGGTTGGGTCGGGTCGGGTCGACCCGTTTTGGGTTGGCTTAGGGGAAAATTTTGGCTTTTAAAATGGTTTGGCCCAATTCAAATTAAAATCAGCCCTTTTCAATTTTTTTCTTTCTTTAATTAATTAAAAACCTTAATTAAATTGCTAAATCAATTTACATTTTAAAATTAAGCTAATTATCTAACTTTAATGTATAAAAAAATTAGTTGATTCTAAATTTTAAGGGAAAACTTAATAATCCAAAATTAGAAGCTAAGAATGTAAAAAATGAGCTATTTTGTAATTTTCTTTTCTAATACAAAAATTAATTAATTATCTAATCCTAAAATGTGAACACAAACTCTAAATGCAATTCATGGTATTTTTTAGTATTTTTAGTAAAAATTAAATATGCACAAAAATGCAAATAATTAACAAAAATACTACAAAAAACCTATAAAAATGCAAAAAATTGAGAAAAATTATTTTCTGATATTTTATGGGAGTAATTCATATATGGCATATGCTCAGAGCTGCCCTCTTTGCTCGGAAACACGAAGAATTTTCGTGCAAAGATAAAGTAAGCGGATACGAGTGATTTTTCCCCGTTTGAATACTCCGTGGGAAGCATTTTTGAAGGATTTAACCAAACCTTGCTTCCGAGGTTACCCACATATCCTTGGTTGTAAAGAAATCAGGTCACTGTAGTTCAGAAGTGAGTGAGATGATAGAGTATGCCGAGGTGAAGAGCCGGTCGAGGTGCCGTTCCGTCGAGGTTCCGGTTCGTGGTCCTATTATTACATCAAATATGAAAACATGAAAAGACTAGCTAAGCCTGTTCACAACAAGTTACAAGATTCCTATCTATAAGTCTTCTGAAGCTTGATCTTGAGTATTGAATGGTTCTTCATGCAAATTTTAGATTTGAACCTTGACGCTTGCTAGTTGCAGGTGCTAGTTCATTCTTCCTCAACTTTTAGGACAAAACCCGGACACCATACCATGTTTGTGACTCCAGTGATGTCTTAAGCACTTCACATATTTCTCTACTTTTGTATTTTGGAATCGCTTTTGCTTTTTTTTTAATTTCTCTTTTTTTTTTATTATTTTGGATTGTGACTAACTTCTGTAGATCATATTGGATAGTTGACTCGCATTCTTTCTACAAGCCTCTTTTGTCGCTGACTTGAATTGCATTCTAAAGTGTTTTCCCTTTCTCCAGGTGGACGCCTGATTACTATTCCCATGCTTGCCAAGCGGGCTCCTGATTGTTGAACTTGAACCGTCTTCCTTTGAACATTGCTTTACCATGAAACTTGAATTCCCTTGTTCTCCAGGTGGGTGCCTGATTGCCGAAACTTTCTGTGTTACCTTGTTTTCCATTTGGGTTCCTACAATCAAAACAAACAAAACATACAAAATTTTCTACCCCAGTTTGCACTACGAAGATTTGTAAGTTGTTAGCAAAATTGTAAACCACTTATACTATTGATGCAATGATGAGAGTAAACTAAAGACTAGACTAGGATGTGTGTCTCCTATGAGTAGAACCCATTGACTAGCAAACGCGTCTGCTAAAATAAAACTTGAATGAACCAAACTATGAAGTGCGTCTCCTAGGTGTGAATTTAAATGACCAAGGCCAGGAAGTGCGTGTCCTAGGGGTGAAAACTTCAGTGACTAAAACTAGAAAGTGCGTCTCCTGTGAATGAACTCTCAACTTAGGAAGTGCATCTCCTAAAAAAATAAATGAAAGGCCGTGATTAGAAGTTTGTCTCCTATAGGTAAAAATTTTATGAACCAGACTAGGAAGTGCATCTCCTAGGGGTGAAATCTCAATTTAGGAAGTGCGTCTCCTAAAATAAAATATAACCTGAAAAGGCCAGACTAAGAAGTGTGTCTCCTAGGGGTGGAACTTACATGACTCAAACTAGGAAGCGCGTCTCATACAAATGAACATCTCAATTTAGGAAATGCGTCTCCTATGTGTAAAACATCAATGAACCAGACTAGGAAGTGCATAATCTAGGGTTGAACATAGATCACTCAAACTAGGAAGTGCGTCTCCTCGGGGTGAAATTTCAATCAACCAGACTATGAAGTGCGTCTTCTAGGGCCGAACATAAATGACTCAAACTAGAAAGTGCGTCTCCTATGAATAAACTCTTAATTAAGGAAGTGCGTCTCTTATGGGTGAAACTTAAATGACTCAAACTAGGAAATACGTCTCCTATGAATGAACTCTTAATTTAGGATTTGTGTCTCCTATGAGTGAAATTTCAATAACTCAAACTAGGAAGTGCGTCTCCTATGAATGAACTCTTAATTTAGAAAGTGTGTCTCCTATGGGTGAAACTTCAATGACTCAAACTAGGAAGTGCGTCTCCTCGGGGTGAAATTTCCATGATTCAAGCTAGGAAGTGCGTCTCCTAGGAATAAACTTAAATGCTCCAAAAATAGGAAGTGCATCTCCTAGCGGTGAAACACAATTTAGGAAGTCTGTATCCAAACCTGTATAGCCTGAAAAACCTAAACTAGAAAGTGCGTCTCCTAGAGGTGAAACTTCAATGAACCAGAGTAGGAAGTGCGTCTTCTATGAATGAACTCTCAATTTAGGAAGTGCGTCCCCTACATGTGAAAATCAACTTAATCTAGGAAGTGCATCTCCTAGGGATGAAATTTCGATGATTCAAGCTAGGAAGTGCGTCTCCTAGGAATAAACATAAATGACCCAAAACTAGGAAGCGCGTCTCCTAGGGGTGAAACTCAATTAAGGAAGTGTGTCTCCTACATGTGTATCCTAAAAGACTCAAACTAAGTAGTGCGTCTCCTAGGGGTAAAAATTCAGTGACTCAAACTCATATGATCCAAAGTAGGAAGTGCGTCTCCAAAATGGTAAAACAAAATATAACCTGAAAACGCAGACTAGGAAGTGTTTCTCCTAAGGCTGATGCGTGATCTTCTAAATAGCCTTTGCGTAAGCGAAATTGGCGCATTACACCTAAAAATTTCCAGCTTCCAATCTTTGATATGAACATAGCTTTCATCCCTGTTTCGGACAAAGAAAACTTGTGAGTTGAAACATGGTGGTTGGTTTGTAGCCTTGACTTTGCGGCGATTGCTCCTCCACTTTCCATGATAACTTTGATTTCACCTTGAAGACATTGCTTGCTTATTGACTAACCAATTTCTCTGTCACCCTTATCACAGAAAATACATCTTCTCTATCTAGACCCAATACCCTTTTATTTGTTGCATTCCTCATGAACTAGCATTTACCAAACCTTTTTGTTTCACATGAATCCCAAAGTGCATCAATTGGCACCCACTCAGTGCGTATGCTATTCTTTCTTGACTTAAACCACTGGCCTTGGCCTTGAGGTCTATTATTCCTTCACTTGCCATGATAACATTTATTTTTGCTTGGAAGACCTTGCTCGTCATTGGTTAACCAATTTCTTCTCAATCTTATCAAAGGAAATACCTTTGATCTGTTTACCCTAACCCTTCATCTGTTACATTGTTCATGAATTGATATATACCAAGCCTTTGTATTTCACTGTCATGATCCAAACCCTACTCCGGTCGTGATGGCACCTCTCGTGAAGACAAGGCCAACCAACCAACCCTATTTGCCTTTTCCAAAAATAGATAACATGAATAAACAATATTAAAGATGATTCAATAATATTACTTGGTGGAAGTACAACCAAACACAACCCAAACCGGGGTGTCACAAAACACTAGTATCTAGAGGAGTCTAAATACAACAACAAGGCCAGTAATATACATAATAAAATTTAGAATCAAAGGAAGAAGATCCGGTGCCGCAAACGCTGGCGGTCACCTTGCTCAACTACGATAGCAAAATCTTCCACCAGCTCAAAACCCGCTACCGGGTGAACAAATACTTGCATCTGCACGCGAGGTGCAGGGAGAAAAGTGAGTACTCCAACTCAGTGAGTAATAAAAGTAAATAATAATTGAGCAGCAAGAAATCACGTAAAGCAACCAATATGATGTATAGAACCTAAGTACATGTTTATGAGAAAAAAGTGAAATTTGTGAAATCTTTAGAAATACGTTGGCTCGGTTCAAATCTCTTTTGAAAATGATCTTTTCAATAATTATGAAAACGATTTCAAAACTGTTAGTGCTGATAAGCACGGAAAAATTCGCCCCTCGGGCACAAGTACCACAGTATAACAGGTAAAAATACAAGTAAATATGTAAGATGAGCACATCAAAGCTCACCTCTCGGGCAATATCTCAAAATAGTATCGGCCCCTCGGGCATGATTTATGTTCCTGGTCAGTCATTATTACATGACCGGTCAGCCATTGTTACCTGACAAAATGCGTATTACAGTGCCATTATTACCACTGGTCAGTCATTGTTACCTGACCAAAATTCGTATAACAGTGCCATTATTAGCACTGTCTAAAATTTGTTTGCTCTAGATGGGTACCAACACTCACTACGGGGGTGCAGACTTCGGAGGGGCTCCTACAGCCCAAATGCTATATCATTATAAGGCCTAAAAGCTTGTACATATCAACATGAGGTCTGAAAGCCTTCTCACAGTACACTCGAGGCCTGAAAGCCTCATCACATCACTTAACATATCCTCGCATATGGCCCTCAACCTCACTCAGTCCATAAAATATCATAAGCCCATCGGGCATCAATAAAAATAGTAGTGCTCATCCCAATTATCAGTGGAAAATATCATTTAATTCTCAAAGTTCAATGAAAACAACTAAGTTTGTAAATCAGTATAATCAACATGACTGGGTTAAAGTAGTATGTCAAATAGTGAGTAAATAGTCGTAAAATCCCCCGAATGGTTCAAATAATTGGCACGAAGCCCAACTATGGCAATCAGCCCAAATCATAATAATAAAAAATATGTTTCAGTCAAATACGTGATAAAATGATCAATCGGGACGGACCAAGTCACAATCCCCATTGTTGCTCTACCCCACGCTCGCTATACGCCGTGTAAGTCACCTCAATATAGCGCTATGGTGTGCAACATTTGGGTTTCAAACCCTCTTCATATCATTTACAGTCATTACTCACCTCGAACAGGTGAAATCTCTAGCTCGCGATGTCTTTGCCCCCTCAAACCGGCCTTCATGCACATAGAATTTGTCCAATATCACAGCGAATACATCACAATATGCCAATGGGACAATACCCAATCAAAAAAATAAAGAAAATAGCAAAAAGCTCGAAATTAACAAAACCTGGTCCTCGGGCCCACTTCTCGGAAATCAAAAAAATTAACATCAATGTATTCCTCATCTTGTCACGCGTTCATACATAATAATCCGAGCTCAAATGACCCATCAAATTCCAATTTGAAATATCAAAAACTCAAGCCCAAGTTCATCAATTTAGGCATAATTTCCATGAATTTCTAGGTTAATTTTAGATAATAATCATGTTTTTAACTCATAAAACTTGCCTCCTATCAATCCCAGTCGAAACCCTCTTCAATTGCTCCCAAAAAGCACAATGGAGGAAAATAAATTAGGCTCGCGGATGAAATATCATTAAAACCCATTCTGCCCTGTCATTACCGCATCTGCGACTTCCGCTTCTGCGTTCTCATTCTACTCCTGCAGAAAATCCCATAATCTAATACCGCTTGTGCGATGAAAAATCCTGCATATGCGGCTTCGTAGATGCGGCTACCCAAGATTAGTGTCTCCGACAAAGTCTCGCTTTTGCAATCCTCCCTTGGCATCTGCGTGACCACACCTGCGGTCCCATAACCGCAGGTGCGAAAACACCAGATACCAGTAGACCTTTAACATATAAAAAAATCCAAAACTCTCTGTTTAACCATCTGATCTCACCCCGAGGCCCCCGGGACCGCAACCAAAAACACAAACATGATCCAATACCTTATTCAAACTTGCTCCAATCATCAAAACACCATGATTAACACTAAAACCATCAAATTACATCAAATCCAAGCCTAAGTTCCTTAAATTCTTCCGAAACTCACATACGATCAAAAACCCAACCAAATAACCTCCGAATCACTTGAAATTTTGTAGACATATCCCAAATCACCTACAGAAGCTATTGTAACTCTCGGAATTCAATTCCAACCCTCGGATCAAAATCTCACCTATCAACCAGAATTCACTGAAATACTAATTTCGCCAATTCGAGCCTAATTCTACAGCGAACCTCTAAAATAAATTATGATCACATTCCTAAGACAAAAATCATCCCACAAAGCTAAACGAATCACTAGAAATCACATCCGAGCCCTATAACTTATAAATCAACGTCCGACTGGCTTTTTCAAACCAAGCCTTCCTTTTAGAGACTAAGTGTCTCATTTTCTACCAAAACCAATCCGAATCAACTCTAACACACTAATTACTAATAATGAAATATGAAGAAGCATAAAATGGGTGAAACAGAGCAGTAACTCGGGAGACGACAGGTTGGGTCATCACATCCTCCCCAACTTAAACAACGCTCGGCTTTGAGCGTACACAGAGTTGTTCTAGAAGCAAACCAATAGCAGAATAACCTTACTATGCATATACCCAAGGGTGATCACATGTCACCCTATCTCGCATAGGTCCGGTAACATAACATAGTTGAAGTTTCACAATCGATCTTGTCATAAACCATGGAACCCCACTGCACTCTTCAAAATCACACACAAGATTAGAACCTCACATCTATACTCAGAATAAGCTTGAACCAGCTGTAATAACCCATACATGCAACCGCTGGTGGAATAATATAATATATAGAAAAACCCAAATACTCGAAACAGTAACTTCTATTCACAACAATGAACTCACAATACCAGAATACCAGTAGAAAACCTCTTATCAACTAAGGTCTTATTCAAACACTTTTATACACTGCCAACGATAAATGAAACATGCATTAAACTGTATCCATTTCTCAGATCAACCATTTATAAAGCCACTTCCCTTTTGACTAATTCCGTAGCAGATTCCGAATCGAACCTCGATATTATCCGTCCAACAAGCTGAAATCAAATCTGTTCGTATTCATTAGTGACCCCAACGATCATCTCAAATCCAGCACACCACTCTGGTGATATGACACCTCAATACAGTTCTAAGCCACAACTCGCATAACATTCGCACCAATAAGAAACGATCTGAATATACTTAAATCATGAAAATGACTCAAACGAAAGAGCTGTACCTGAATCTCATCAAAACCATCACCATACAAGGCTGGGATCTTATCTCACATCATAGAATAAAACAGTTAAATCTACCCTGAAAGGTCATATCTCCACATGGCCTCACCAGAATGTGCGATCATATCCAAACACTATCACATATGAAACACCTCAAGTCACTATGCTTAAAATCGACAGCCACGCATAGTTTGATGTTTGGAACCCAAGCAATTCATTACACCCACAATAAATTAGATAACATATGACACGCAACCCGATAGGTCATAAACAGCATTCCATTTACCGAGCAACAATTACTCTTCCCGCTCAACTTTCACTATGAAACCCCAACACGCACCACGTGTGCCCATAACCAAGGAATCATAGCGTCTCACAACACCGAAAAGCAACTCAATCTGAATAGGTAGCCACATTAACCTACTAACGAACTCATTACCAAGGAGCCTGAAGCTGCCCCTTCCACCACTACAACTCCTGCCGCAACCGTGTGATACGCTGCTCGGTACCAAATTAATTCAAAATCCACAACCTCGCCCGACGACATGCCCGGCCAAAAATAATGCATCCAAAAATTCCCTCAACACTGGAACTGAGCCAATGGTATAAAACATTGTACTGACATCCATCCCAAAGGCCCAATTAAGAAAAGCAATCCTTCCTAGCTATCCGCTGGTTCTTTGGAATATAAACCATTATGCTAGAACATTATCCGATGCACCTTGCCACTCAACCAGTGCCATTTTCCAGCATGGCCAATAGTGCAATAGCCTAGAATAGCCCAACACTGAGACGACCAGTCTACACCCCTAAATCATATCCAAAATCTAACATACCAAGAAACGAAAGATCCACTCGGGCCTCCAAATACCAATAGCCGCTAAACGGTGGCGATGCACAGGATCCACAATCACTACATAGTTTGTACCTGTGAACTCCCAGTCTCCAACTCTATATAGCACACGAATCTCCAAACCTGTTCCCGAATTCTGTTGTATGAATACATGTCCCACCTTAAGTACCCAGTCATTCCATGAAAGATATTCTAAAATTTTGCATGTGCCATCAAACAAAATTAGATATCAGCAATTGACCTAATAAGAAAGCACTATAATACTACTAAAGTACCATTAGTTAAGCCACATTACCCCTTTTCGAGACAAATACTCTCGTCAAATCACTCATATTTAGCAGTACCATTTCCTTGATTATCCGAGGCTACATGTTTCCTAGGAGTTTTGTGAACTTCTTTTGAGAACTGAACTGAAACCTCGCACACGCCAGTCTCAGTCTTCTACAGCATACCGCATATACCATACCATCCAAGGATAACATAAGAACTTTTATCTTCCTTCTGCTCTGCAGACATCGACGCACTCAACTTGTCAAGATCTTCTATTGATCTAATCTAGAAGAAAAATCACTACACACTCCATGCTCCACATGTCCATAGAAAATATACATCTCCAAACCACGAGGAAACCCAACAAGATTTCTCTCACAATTCCATTTACACAAGCTAAACGGTCAGGACTGAATCCTTCTAACTAGACCAATCTAAACAAGTTGTTAAAACTCAAGAGCTTTGCTGTAAAATACCTGTACGAACTTATTGCCTCGAACACACGCGAAGAATTAATCACATCCTTACCATACCGATTTGGTCTTCTATCAAGATACTCCACCCATCTAAATTTCCTTTTGTGCCATCCTCAACTTGATATTTCCTTTTGATGTATCACCACAATGCCTCACCCGGGCTTACCACACGAGACCCAAGCATGAACCACACTATCTAAAACCCATAAGCCGCTGAATACTCTACCTTGATTATTCCCAAAAACACCACATTCCGCAACACAATATTCTGAAGAACTTCTGGTAAATCTAAATCGTTGCCTTTGCTTTCCTGATACTGATGCATAAAATCCAATAATAAATATAGAAACACCACAAACATGAACCTCTTCCAATTAAAACATAGTTTCTAACCACATATGCAACTTTAAGATACTTGATTGTTCCCTATAAACTCTTGAACACATTAGAACCATTTTTGAAAGTCATTCTCTCGTATTCAAACTACAACTTACCTGACCTAACGAACAGAACCACCCGTGCCTCATTGGCACACTGATGCCGCAAATTGAAATCCTCATCCCAATACAACCAAGCAAATCCTCACTCTATGCACCGAGCATTCTTTACCAATAACACTCTAGAGATTCTGTGATTCTCATACTCTATAAAGCATAATATGACCTCTATCACAATTTTACTTCACTCGTTCCATCCTCGGCTTAATTCTTGCGACCAAAACTAATTTTCCACCATGCCTCAAATCAGAACGAACATAGCACGTAGTCGTGCAATCAGCTAATCAACAACAACCTCACCAACTTGGCTCGAAGCTATATATCAGGACACACTCAACAACCCATAACACTTTTACTCTAATGATGTCACAATACCATAGTGAGATTAAACTCAAATAATTTACAAGTTTGTGAAAACACAGATAATCTAGTACTGTAATCCTCTGCAAATCTCGCATTCATCCCCACATCAGTTGAGTCCACTCTCTTAAGTGACCTGAATTTTCAAATTTCAACACGTACCCCTTAATTACACATGAGACCTTCAAACATACACATAAGGATCATACCACTTAAGAACACCCTGCAAGAGATAACCCACCCGTTTTGCCTCCATTTAACATTTTTGCATGCCTTCCACCGTTATACACAGCCACGTGAAATGCACTTCACTCCCCAACTAAGAGACACAAAATAATTCTTCACATGCCTATGATTCGGGCTACACATCAAATCAAAATAGGAAATGAACACTTAGCAGTTCATCTATCATCCAACATACTTCTTTGTCACTAACAAGTCATATAGATACTCCTTGCAATGCTAGCATACTCATCACATGGCTATCCAGCCGTCACTTCCATTTATAGGGACATAATGAACACATAAGCTCAAATCACTTACTCACACAATCAACACCTTGGTGCTCAAGCTATAGGCAAAGATCTAGCCTCAAGTCCTCTAGACTGGCCTAATATATACTTACAGGGAATAAAAGTAAATATGCAAGATGAGCACACTTAAGTTCGCCTCCCGGGAAATATCTCAAAATAGTATCGGCCCCTTGGGCATCATTTATTTTCCTGGTCAGTCACCGGTCAGCCATAATTACCTGACCAAAATACGTATTACAGTGCCATAATTACCACTGGTGAGTCATGGTTACCTGATTGGTCAATCATTTTTACCTAACCAAAACACGTATAACAGTGGCATTGTTACCACTATCTAAAATTTATCCACTCTAGATGGGTACCCGCGCTTACCATAGAGGTGCAGACTTTGGGGGGGGGGGGGGGGCGGCTCCTACAGCCCAAGTGTTATATCATCATAAGGCCTAAAAGCCTGTACATATCAACATGAGGGCTGAAAGCCTTCTCACATTAAACTCGAGGTCTGAATGCCTTATCACATCACTTAACATATCCTTACATAGCCCTCGGCCTCACCCAGTGCAGAAAATATCATAAACCCCTCGGGCATCAATAAAAATAGTAGTGCTCAGCCCATTTAACAGTGGAAATTATCATTTAAGCCTCAAAGTTCAATTGAAATGGCTGAGTTTGTAAATCAGTATAATTAACAGGACTCAGTTCAAGTAGCATGTCAAATAGTGAGGAAACATTGTTAAAATCGTCCAAAGGGTTCAAATTATTGGAACGAAGCCCAAATATGGCAATCGGCCCAAATCATGATCATGAAAAATATGTTCAGTCAAATACGCAATAAAATCATTAATCGAGATGGACCAAGTCACAATCCCCAATGGTGCTTGATAATAGGTGAATTTGACTATAATTATGCCCTAAATAATCACACTTTGTTATGGTATTTATGTTGTTTATGAGGACAAAATGCTTTGATTAGTGTTTGTTTGTGTTTTATAGGTACATTTGATGCAATGGATGCTAAGAAGAGTATTTTGAAGTCATATGTTAATGAAAAGGCCAAGAGAAGATCTAAGGTGAAAAGAGCTGGAAGAAGCAGTAAAAAATACGCAGCATTGTTCATCCTCGGTTCATTCGCGGTCACGGATGAACCACAAAAAAAGAAGCATTCTGAAGTTTGACTATTTGCAGTTGGCTCGCGGCAGCGAACGAACCGCGGAAGCCGGTGCCCAGTTCTCCTAATTGGATTCGAATTTAGTTTTTAAGCCCTAAAACTTCTATATAAACTCCTAGTTTGCCCCATAGAGGCATGTTGTCTTTAATTCAATACTTTTGCAAGATATTTAGTAAGAGAGAATCCTCTCAACTTATTCTTTTATTTTATATCAATTATTTCTTTATGATTTCAATTATTATTCTTGTTTCTTCAAGCATGAGTAGCCAAATTCTTTCCTAAGGTTTTGATGGAACCTATTAAGTGATGAACTTATCATTTATGTTATTACAAATTGTGACTTATATTTCTATTTGTTCAACTTCATTATTGTTGTAGTTAATTGATAGACGTCCCAATTAGCGGTGCCTATTTAGTGTGCATAACTTGGAAAAGAGTGCATATTTAGGTAAATTGTTGAATAACACCACACCTAGGTTATTGGAGGAATCTATAACTTTAGGCGTAAAGACAGGGTTAGGAATAACGAAGTCTTGGGTGCAATCTTAAGTGAACTATTCAAATTAAAGCTAGCTAGGGTAGCTCGGGAGAGTGCACTAGTAAATTATTGTAATTGCTCGGGAGAGGGTTACGATACACATAGCGTTCATGATTGATAGAATATATTAACTATTTGTATGAGCATAACGATAAGGGATTCCATCAATAGGGGAAATCAATACCTTAGTCCTTCTCATAATATTCTTTTTACTCTACATTCAACTCTTTCTTTGAAGCATTCTTAATTATTGCAAAGTAGATATTCGAAAATCACACAAACAAAGTTTGGGAACTTGATTCGGAAGTACTTTTGGGGTTGTGATAGTTGCAATTGGTAGGTTAATTCTTTGTGGGATCGATCTTGGACTTATTAGACCAAGTTATATTGACTACGACCGTTGCTTGGACGTGAATCAATTTTGGCGCCGTTGCCGAGGAATTAGCGGAATTATCAATTGCCATTACCAGAACTTCAAGATTCTTGTAGTCAGGTTCTTTCTACTCTATACATTGAATATTTTGACGGTTGTTGATTTGGGTATTCAGGTGCATGCCTAGAAAATCTGCAAGGACTGGAGAACTAATTGAAGGCCTATCAGACGCCGAGCAAACTTTCCGGGCATGTAACAAAGCCATCAAACAAATTCAACAATCTCAACAACCAATCAAATTAGACTTTGACATGGGTGATGCAAACGAGCAAAACCAGCAAGCCGAGCTAAATATGCAAGAAGCACATGAGGCACATGAAGGTGCACTGTTTGACTGGGCACAACCCACAGCGGATAATTTGGCAACTGCCATCGTTGTGCCAGCAATTCAAGCTGAGTCTTTCCAGATTACCAACAACATGCTACACTTGTTGCAAAACAAGGGATTATTCTCTGGGTCTCAGGTTGAAGATCCACAGCAGAACCTCAAGAACTTTCTATTAATATGTAAGACACAAAGGCAACCAAATGTAACTCCGGAAGCTATCAAATTATTACTCTTTCCGTTATCAGTTACAGGAGCAGCACAGATATGGCTAAACTCACTCCCAATAAACTCCATTGCAACTTGGGATGAGTTAGTCAAACAATTCCACAACAAGTTTCATCTACCCAACAAAACAGCTCAACAAATTGATGAGATTGTGAGTTTCAAGCATAAACCTATGGAAACATTACATGAAACTTGGGGCAGATTCAAGGGTATGCTTGTTATGTGTCCTCACCATGAGATTCCAGAGCAGATGTTAGGCCAAAGATTCTACATGGGGCTTTCGGACAGCATGAAGAACATAGTAGATGCTTCACCAGGTGGGGCTTTTCAGAGCAAGACTTGGAGAGAAGGACAAAGTTTGCTTGACAAGATGGCCTAAAATTCCGGGTGGACGTCCAGGAATGCTCCTATCACACCAGTGGTACACTCTATACCTCTGGATCCATCAAACACTCTAGAGGAAACATGGCAACTTTGTTGACACAAATGAGCATCCTTACAAAGAAGGTGGAAGAATCAGGAGTCAAGCAGCAGGTTCACATAGTAGATACTACCAATGGTGGTTTATGCACATCTTGCATTAGCCAACCCATAGGTAATCCATGGGATGCAGACCAAGAACATCATCATTAGCATGAGGATATGAACTATGTGGCTAACTATGGAGGGCAGTGACAAGGTAATCAAAACTGGGGCCAACAGGCTCCAATGCAGTACAGACCTCCCCAGTCACAATTTAATGCAGCAGGTATGAGGCCACCACACAACATGGCTCCATATCCTAGACCTCAGAATTTTGGCAATCAGCAGCAGGGATATTATCCACCTCCACCACCACATGGGGTAGACATGACGATGGGTTTGCAAGGTTGGAAGCTATGATACAGCATGTAATTGGGTCAAATGCTAAAACAAATGAGAGGATAGATGCACATGATGTCGCCATCAAGAATATTGAAGTACAGGTGGGTCAGATTTCTATGTCTCTCAACAATTGTCCTCAAGGGACCTTGCCTGCAGATACACAAACAAACCCGAAGGATCAAGTTCCAAAGTAGATGATGGCAGTGACTTTGAGAAGCGTTAGAGATCTTGATGCTGAGAATGAAAGTGAGAAAATCGACAGAGAGGCGGAGACATCCACTCCATTGCCCATTGAACTGGATGAGTCCACAGTGTTGACAGAAGTCACAGTCCAGCCAGTTGCTAAAAATAAAGAAGCAAAATAAGGAACAGAGAAATTAGCTGAACAGGTAGAGCAGCAGATTGATGAGCAAGTGATAGAAAAAGACAAGTCCCAAGTCTTTGGGATGAAGAGGCCTCCACCACCATTCCCCCAAAGGTTGGCTAAACACCAGAAAGAGGAGCAATACAAAAAGTTCTTCGGGATGCTCAAGCAAATCCAGGTAAACATTCCCTTAATTAAAGCTTTAAAAGAAATGCCTGGTTATGCTAAGATGATGAAGGATTTGATGTCGCGGAAATTTGATTTCCAAGACTTGGCCACCGTAACACTTACTCAGACTTGTAGTGCAGTGGTCTCTAGAACCATTGCTGAGAAGCTATCTGATCCAGGTAGTTTCACCATCCCATGCACTATAGGGAATTATGTCTTTACTAAGGCTTTATGTGATTTGGGGGAAATCATTAATCTCATGCCCTTAGTTATTTATAAGAGGTTAGGTATTGGGAGAGTCAGACCCACCTCTGTGCTTTTACAGCTTGCCTGATAGGACGGTTAAGCGTCCATTTGGTATTATAGATGATGTGCTAATCCAGGTTGGGAAGTTCGTGTTTCCCGCCGATTTTGTTATTCTTGATTACAAGGTCGACGAAGAAATTCCCATAATCCTAGGAAGACCATTCCTAGCCACCGGGAGAGCCATAATTTATTGTGAAACTGGGGAACTCAAGATGAGGTTGAATGATGAAGAGATCATATTCAATGTGCAAAAATCCATGAGGCGCCCTAGTGAGTTCGCAAATTGCTCTCTCATTGATGCGGTTGATGTGATAGTGGAGACCGATGATGTAGAGTTGACGATTGAAGATCCACTTCAAGCATGCCTGATGAACATGGAAGAGGTAAATGGTGAAAGTTTAGCTGAATGGGTACTATCTCTGGAAGGCAAGGGATTTTGGCAGAGAGAGCTTGAGTTCGAACCTCTACACTTAGAGAAAAGAGAGAGCCCGCCAAGCAAAGCCATCCATAGAAGAGCCACCAAAGATCGAGCTTAAACCACTACCATCACATCTCAGGTATGAATTTCTAGGTCTTAACTCCACGTTACCTGTTATTTTCTCATCTAGTTTGTTAGACGTGCAGGCCCAAAAGCTTATACAGGTACTCAAGGAATGCAAGACTGCCACTGGGTGGACCATGGCAGACATAAAGGGGATCATCCCAGCCTATTGTATGCATAAAATCTCCTGGAAGATGGACACAAACCTTCCAGGAAACATCAAAGAAGGCTGAACCCCAACATGATGGAAGTGGTTAAGAAGGAAGTAATAAAGTGGCTAGATGCGGGAATCATCTTCCCAATCTCAGACAACAGCTGGGTTAGCCCGGTCCAATGTGTGCCAAAGAAAGGAGGCATGACGGTAGTGAAAAACAAGAACAATGAATTGTTTTCAACAAGAACCGTCACTGGATGGAGAATATTCATGGACTACAGGAAGTTGAATCTAGCCACTCGCAAAGATCACTTCCCACTTCCCTTCATTGATCAAATGCTTGACAGGTTGGCAGGGAGGTCCCACTTTTGCTTTCTTGATGGATACTCGGGGTACAATCAAATCTCCATAGCCCCCGAAGATAGAGAGAAGACCTCCTTCACATGCCCATGTGGCATCTTTGCCTTCAGAAGGATGCCATTCGGACTATGCTATGCGCCTGCCATATTCCAAAGGTGCATGATGGCTATTTTCACCGACATGGTGGAAGACATTATGGAGGTGTTCATGGATGATTTCTCGGTGGTAGGGAATTCATTCGATGAATGCCTTGCCAATCTGACTAGAGTGCTAAAACGGTGCATGGAAACAAACTTAGTGCTAAACTGGGAGAAGTGCCATTTTATGGTACAAGAAGGTATAGTATTGGGGCACCGGGTTTCAAGCAAAGGCATTGAGGTAGACCGTGCTAAAGTTGATGTCATTGCAAAGTTGCCTCCACCAACATCCGTCAAGGTCATAAGAAGCTTTCTTGGACACGCCGGTTTTTACTGAAGGTTCATCAAAGACTTCTCCAAAATATCAAACCCTCTCTGTAAGTTACTTGAAAAAGATCACCCTTTTGTTTTTTCTTATGAATGCCTGATTGCTTTTGAGGAACTAAAGAAGAGGTTGGTCACAACACCCATCATCATTGCCCCCGACTGGGAGAAACCTTTTGAGCTAATGTGTGATGCAAGTGACTATGCAGTAGGGGCAGTGCTGGGCCAAAGGAAACAAAAGCTGATGTATCCAATATACTATGCAAGTAGAACTCTGAGTGGAGCACAACTAAACTGCATAGTGACGGAAAAAGGAGATACTTGCGGTCGTGCTTGCATTCGACAAATTCTGGTCCTATCTCATAGGATCAAAGGTAATCGTATACACAGACCATGCATCTTTAAGATATTTAATTGATAAAAAGGACTCTAAGCCGTACCTGATTCGTTGGGTGTTGCTTCTCCATGAGTTCGACCTCAAAATTAAGGATATAAAAGTTACTGAAAATCAAGTCTCTGACCATTTGTCAAGACTTGAAGGAGCGGAACTTGTCAAAGAGAGTGGGGAAATTCTGGAAACCTTTCCAGATGAGCAGCTGCTCACCACCACTCTACTTGAAACACCATGGTATGCTGACTATGCTAATTACCTAGCTAGTGGTATTGTTCCTCATGACCTCTCATCGGTCCAGAGAAAAAGATTTTTTCGTGAAAGTCAGTTTTATTATTGGGATGAACCATATTTGTTTAGGATATGTCTTCATAACATGATTCGGAGATGCGTCCCCGAGATAGAACAATCTTCTATTTTGCAGGCATGTCACGCTTCTGCATATGGCGATCACTTTGGAAGAATACGTACAGCTGCCAAAATACTTGAGGCCGGTTTCTATTGGCCAATGGTGTTTAAAGATGCGCACTTATGGGTGAAAGGTTGCAACGAATGTCAAAAAACCGGGAACATCTCCCGGCATCATGAAATGCCAATGAACCCAATCCAGCAAGTTGAAGTGTTCGATGTCTGGGGAATAGATTTCGTGGGGCCTTTATTAGCTCATACGACAATAAGTACATACTTGTTGTAGTTGACTACGTGTCCAAATGGGTGGAAGCTGCAGCATTACCCACCAATGATGCTAAGGTGGTAGTGGGATTTTTTAAGAAGAATATTTTCACCTGGTTCAGGACTCCAAGGGCTATCATCAGTGACGGGGGCACACACTTTGGCAACCACGCTTTTGAGAAATTATTGGCCAAGTATGATGTTAAACACCGTGTGGCCACTCAATATCACCCGCACACTAGAGGGCAAGTTGAGGTCTCCAACAGGGAGATAAAAAGTGTACTGACTAAAATAGTGAACGCCACAAGAACCGACTGGTCCAGAAAGCTTGATGACGCATTATGGGCTTATAAAACAGCATTCAAGACACCCATTGGCATGTCTCCAGACAAATTGGTGTTTGGGAAAGTTTGTCACTTACCGCTCGAATTAGAGCACAAAGCTTGGTGGGCACTGAAACAATTGAATCTTAACTTGGATGAAGCAGGTAAAGCAAGGCTAACTGGGTTGCATGAATTAGAAGAATTTCGGTATCTGGCATTTGAAAGTACTAGATTGTATAAAGAGAGAATGAAGCGGATTCATGATCAAAATATTGTTGAGCGGAACTTCAAAAACGGGGACAAAGTACTACTATACAATTCAAGATTACGATTGTTCCCAGGTATATTGAAATCAAGGTGGTCAGGACCCTTCAAGGTAATTGAGGCATTTGAGTCAGGAGTTGTGGAAATTCATACTATGGATGGATCACGTACATTCAAGGTAAACGGACAATGGTTAAAACCTTACATAGGCCAGGATGAAATGGAGGACAAGGTAGAATTGCAGTTGGATGAACCTCAAAGGTCTAGCGAGCCTTAAAATGAACTAAGTTGAGTCGTGTCGCGATGTTAAATCAGGCGCTACGTGGGAGGCAACCCATGAACATGTTGTAAGTATTATTAGTATTTAATAAAATGAAATAAGAAAGAAACAAAATTTTTGCTGAACAATTGAGAAAAAAAATTCAGAGAGGGGCACTGTCCGCGGTCCATCCGCGACCGTGGATGAATTGCGGAAAAATGACCTCTCTGAACTTTCTCTGTTCGCGGTCAATTCGCGGCTGCGAACCAACCGCGAAAAATTGCCTTCTCTGAATCTTGACTATTCGCGGTCCATCAGCGGCCGCGAACGAACCGCGAACAGTCGCGGCCAGTTTCGCGGTCGGTTAAAAATAATATTTTTTTTTATATTTTCATTTCCCCACACCTTCTTTAAACCCTAAAAACCTAAACCCCCTCTCCCATAACTCAACATAGCCGCCCACCTCTTCCAATTTCTCTCTCTCTCTAACTTCAAATCCTCTCCCTTCTCTCTAAAAATTTCCCAACCCCCTTTTCTCCAAATCAACCCCTTCTTCCTCCTTACTCTTCCATTGTTATCACTTATAAGTTTCTCTACTTTTTTTCTCTTTTATTTTGTTTTAATTTTTAGTTCTTGATTATTTATTTTGTAGAATTAATTAGATATTGTTAGTTTAGGATAAATCTTGAATATGACTTGGTTTCTTTTGCACATTACATGTTTCCATGAATTTCTTCTAAAGAACCTTGTTATATGATGGAAGTTTGGTAAAGAATGCGTTGTTGGGTCTTCAATTATGTTTATGATGCTAATTTTATGGTTTGAAGACCCAAATAGTAGTTACACCATGTATGTTAGTTGGTTAACCAAGTTGGGCAAAATTATCATTGTTCATAATGTATTAATGTAGTTTTAGGAGAAATAATGCCCAACTCATGAATTGGTAATGGTGTATTTTATTGGGGATGGATTAAGTCAATTGGGTAATGTTAAAAGTGTTCAAATAACTAAGTGTGGGGTGCTTGAATAGGCATGTGTAAAATAGTTAGATAAAGAATCTAAATATAGGAGTATAAGGTAATTGCACGAAAAAATTGGTCAATTGTGATATCTCACAGATGGCGAAGTCTGAGTAGCCTTCCGATGACTAACGGGTTACAAAATTTTTGGCTATCTTATTTGTGTAGGATCATGGCCCCAAAGAGAGCTCAACATGGTGCTAGCTCATCTAGGCAACTGACTTATGACGAGTCTAGGTTTGCTTGTGAAGAAGCGGAGAATGGATTCCACATTAAAGCAACCAAGAAGTGGCTCCAAGAGGTAGAAGTTGACCGAATAGCTATCCGCTCGGAGAAGCTGGAAATATATGATGAGAATCGGAGGCGCGAGATGGAGTTCCTCTTTGACTCACCTCCTAAGGTGAACGAGATGCTTGTCCGGGAATTCTACGCCAATGCTCCTTATGCTATGGTCAGAGAAGTATTCGTCAGAGGTAAGCGGGTCAATGACCATATTCCTACTATTAGACAGGTACTTAGACTGCCATTGCACACTAGTGATGTCGACTATTACCATGATAGGCCTGGTGTCACATGGGACATGCTAATAGAGGCCTTATGTGTAGACGGCATCCCGGTGTGGATTAGAAATAAGACTCTGCACTCTAATTGCTTTACACACACAGCCAATGTTGGTTCTCCATAATTTGCAACCGTATCTTGCCCTCGAGTAACACCACGGATGTTTACTTTAATAGGGCAGTTTTGACTTGCTGGTTTGTAACACATCGGATGTTGATATCGCCTGAGTAGTTAGTAATGAGATGGTATTGAGGGGATCCCTCACTGCCAAGGGTTTTTATTACCCATCTCTTGTCACAACGCTGTGTCTCCTTCATCATACCCCAGTAACTGATGTTGATGGTGAGCTACTACTAAAAGATCCATTTAGAGCTGCTACAATCCGGGTTGGACGAGACACAACCCCAATTGACTTGTATGAGGAGGATGACCCTGTACCGGTTGCTCGGGTCAGGCACTCCACGGATTCAGCCGGACCCTCTAGGCTTGCTCCTCGTGGAGCAAGTATGTCTAGGTCCGAGTCCACACGACCTATGCTTAGGTCCATGGAGGAGGAGTTTGCTGATCTGTGCACCTCCGTTGATGGCTTGCACACACGGCTAGACGCCATATCTACAAGGCAAGCCCGGTCAGAAAACAGGTTTATGGCATGGTTCAGAGCACTTGGACGAGCATGTCATGTTGACCCATCCATCGTCTCCGACTCCGAGTGAGTCTCAGGTAAGTTTTCTTGCCCCTTTTGTGCTTTAATTTTTATTTATGTCACGGGGACATGACATATCTTTAAGTGTGGGGTGGGTGACTTATCTTGTACATGATGTATATATTAGTTGTAGTAGTAATATAAAATAATAAAAACACAAAAAAATCATAAAATTTAAAAAAAGAAAAAAATCCAAAAAATATGAGTAGAGGACTCTTCCTGATGACGGACTATTTAGGACAAGTACTCTTGAGGGAAGTAGTCCGCGTAGGAATTTTTCTTTCTTTTATTTTATTCTTATAGGTAATGTATCATCTCCCCCTTGGTTTTTCTTTTGACCACGGTTCTTTTCCAAGGGTTTTTATTTGAACCGGGTTAGGTAGATTTTTTTTCTTTCTTTCTTTTCTTAGGATTAGAGGTAAAAGGGCAACATGTAACCCCGAATATGCACATTAGCAAAAGCGTAAATTGAACTTGAGAATGTATCTTCTAAGCTTGAACTGTAGAATCTCATATGCCTTAAATTGCACAATAATGCTTACTTGAACATCGATAGGACTTTGTAGATAAACTGGATTCCAAATGAGTTGCATGCCATGTGTGTGTGAGGTTTTTTCTTACATTGTGTGTTGTACATGATGCCTAGAACTTGCCCTGTGTGTTTGCAAATCGAATAGAAGTTGTTTGGTTGTAGAAAGGATAGAGGCATTTCTTTGTGTAACCCCATATACCAGTAGACATGAATTCACCCGTACATTATATCTTAGTTAATTAAACCTATTCTTTGATAACCCTTGAATGCTCATCAAATATGTATAATGTTCTACTTTACCTCCTAGAAGCACTTGTATTGTAATGAATATGCAAAAGTTTATGTGTTGGGTGAAGGGAAATTGAAAATGGGAAAATCAAGAATTAATGATAGAAAATAGTGGACTGGTCCAAAAATAATGTTGCAAAGCAATGAAACAAAGAGCTATATTGATGAATATGTAAAAAATAATAATAATAATAATAATAACAATATAATAATAATAATAATAATAATAATAATAATAATAATAATAATAATAATAATAATAATAATAATAATAATTAGAAAGGCCAGTTACATCAATAAGAGAAAAGTGGGGGTTAAATGTGAAGAAAGGTGAAGGAATGTTTACGGGAGACATAAGGAAGTAAACAAAAAAAGGGGAAACTGTGAAAAAGAAAAGAAAAAGTGCCTAGGGAGGCTAGTCACTATAACCAAAAGTATCCTACCCGTCACATAGCCTACATTACAACCCTTAAAGACCTCTTGATCTATGATTGAATAACTCAATTAGTGGAGTATTACATTAGGGGCAAGCCTATGGTGTGTCTGTATTCATATAAATGTTCTTTGTTGAGAGTGAGTGAATTTTTCCGATATCTATAAGTTCCATGTATTTGAATTGTTAATGTGTGGGAACTTCTCTCAATAAAATTTTGTGAGGGCATGTAATTTAAGAGGAAGAAGGTAAATTTGTAAGTTTTTGGTAATAAGTAGAGTAAGTAACAATGTGCGGGCATGAGAGTTTGCGGTTAGGTAAAGATTGTGCATATCTTAGGTTGTTCATGTATAATAGATTTTGTGACATATTTTGGGGGAGACAAATTTTTGTTAATTGGCCTAAAGTGTGATTAAAGTTTCTCGAGGACGAGCAAAGGTTTAAGTGTGGGGTATTGATAATAGGTGAATTTGACTATAATTATGCCCTAAATAATCACACTTTGTTATGGTATTTATGTTGTTTATGAGGACAAAATGCTTTGATTAGTGTTTGTTTGTGTGTTATAGGTACATGTGATGCAATGGATGCTAAGAAGAGTATTTTGAAGTCATATGTTGATGAAAAGGCCAAGAGAAGTTCTAAGGTGAAAAGAGGTGGAAGAAGTAGTCAAAAATACGCAGCGCTGTTCGTCCGTGGTTCATTCACGGTCGCGGATGAACCGCAAAAAAAGAAGCATTCTGAAGTTTGACTGTTCGCGGTTGGCTCGTGACCGCGAACGAACCGCGGAAGCCGGCGCCCGGTTCTCCTAATTGGATTCGAATTTAGTTTTTTAAGCCCTAAAACTTCTATATAAACTCCTAGTATGCCCCATAGAGGCATGTTGTCTTTAATTCAATACTTTTGCAAGATATTTAGTAAGAGAGAATCCTCTCAACGCCTTCTTTTATTTTATATCAATTATTTCTTTATGATTTCAATTATTATTCTTGTTTCTTCAAGCATGAGTAGCTAAATTTTTTTCTAAGGTTTTGATGGAACCTATTGAGTGATGAACTTATCGTTTATGTGGTTACAAATTGTGACTTAGATTTCTATTTGTTCAACTTCATTCTTGTTGTAGTTAATTGGTAGACGTACCAATTAGCGGTGCCTATTTAGTGTGCATAACTTGGAAAAGAGTGCATATTTAGGTAAATTGTTGAATAACACCACACCTAGGTTATTGGAGGAATCTATAACTTTAGGCGTAAAGACGGGGTTAGGAATAACGAAGTCTTGGGTGCAATCTTAAGTGAACTATTCAAATTAAAGCTAGCTAGGGTAGCTCGGTAGAGTGCACTAGTAAATTATTGTAATTGCTTGGGAGAGGGTTACGATACACATAGCGTTCATGATTGATAGAATATATTAACAATTTGTATGAGCATAACGATAAGGTATTCCATCAATAGGGGAAATCAATACCTTAGTCCTTCTCATAATATTCTTTTTACTCTACATTCAACTCTTTCTTTCAACCATTCTTAATTATTGCAAAGTAGATATTCGAAAATCACACAAAGATATATTCAAAGTTTGGGAACTTGATTCGGAAGTACTTTTGGGGTTGTGATAGTTGCAATCGGTAGGTTAATTCTCTGTGGGATCGATTTTGGACTTATTAGACCAAGTTATATTGAGTACGACCGTTGCTTGGACGTGAATCAGTGCTCTACCCCACGCTTGCTATCAGGCATATAAGTCACCTCAATATAGTGCTATGGTGTGTAAGTTATTGGTTTCAAACCCTCAGGATATCATTTACAATCATTACTCACCTCGAACTAGTGAAATCTCTAGATTTTGTTGCCTTTGCCCCTCAAACCAACCTCCACGCACGTCGAATCTATCGAACATCAGAGCGAATACATCACAATATGCCTATGGGATTATACCCAAATGAAAACAATCAAGAAATAGAAAAAATTTCGAAATTAGCAAAATCTCAGCCCACTTCTCGAAAAACAGAAAATTTATCATCAATGGATTCCTCATCTTCTCACGAGTTCATACATACTAAGAACTCTTAAATTCGAGCTCAAATGACACATCAAATCCCAATCTAAAATATTAAAAACTCAAGCCTTAGTTCATCAATTTTAGGATTAATTTTCATGAATTTCTAGGTTAATTTCACATAATAATCATGTTTTTAACTCATAAAACTTACCTGCAGTCAATCCCAGTCGAAACCCTCTTCAATTGCTCCCAAAAAGCTCTCAAGATGTTCAACAATGGAGGAAAGTAACTTATGCTCGCTAATAAAATATCATTAAAACCCATTCTGCCCAGTCATTACCGCATCTGTGACTTCCACTTATGCGGTCTCATTCCGCTTCTGCAAAAAAATCGCAAAATCCAAGACCCACTTCTAAGACACAAAATCCAACATCTGCGGCTTGGCAGATGCAGCTACCCAATCGCTTCTGCTAAAATAGTGGCCTTGGCAAAATCTCTCTTTTGCGATCCTCCATTCGCTTCTGCGTGATCACACCTGTGGTCCCATAATCGCAGGTGCGAATACGAAAGATACCAGGAGACCTTTAACAAGCAAAAACTCCAAAACTCTCCGTTTAACCATCTGATCTCACCCCGAGGACCCCGGGACCTCAACAAAAACAGAAACATGATCTGATACCTTATTCGAACTTTCTAAAATATTCAAAACATCACGATTAACACTAAAACTATCAAATTACATCAAATCCAAGCCCAAGTTCCTCCAATTCTTTTGAAATCCGCATTCGATAGAAAACCAACCCAAACCACCTCCGAATCACCTGAAATTTTGCACACACACCCCAAATCATCTAACAAAGCTATTATAAATCTTAGAATTCCAATCATACCCTCGGATCAAAATCACACCTATCAACCGGAATTCACTGAAATTCTAACTTCGCCAATTCAAGCCAAATTCTACACCGGACCTCCAAAAACAATTCCGATCACACTCCTAAGTCACAAATCATCCCTCGATGCTAACCAAATCACCAGAAATCACATCCGAGCCTTATAACTCATAAGTCAACCTCCGGTTGACTTTTCCAAACCAAGCCTTCCTTAAAGAGACTAAGTGTCTCATTTTCTATCATAACCACTCCAAATCAAATCTAACACACCAATTACTGATAACGAAACATGAAAAAGCATAAAATGGGGGGGGGGGACAGGGTGGTAACTCATGAGATGACTGGTCGGGTCGTCACATTCATAAGGATCCTAAAGCATGTTGGCTATTACCAACTTAGTGTGCTTGCTGCTCTTTCCTAACTTATGATGCTTTGATGTGCTAGCCAGATCCCGTTTTTTTCAAGTGGGAAGTTGGTGGCAAATTTTGAAGTTATTTCTCACTTGTTCTGACCAAATGACTCAGGAAATGGAAATAAACAAGACAAAAGGAACAGAGTAAAGGACAATGGGAATAGATGATTCCTAAAAAGAAAACTACCAAGTAGAAACCTATCAGATGTGGATACCAACTATAATAACCATGACATCCACCTGTCCCCTATTTGTCAAGAAAGTCTGATGTTCAACTCTTGTTGTACCCTTAAATCGTGATATTAGGCTTCAATGCTCCGTTTATCCAATTTGATTCACAATCCTTAATCGACTTGTAGTGCCCAAAGGGTTTTCACTATCAAGCCTCTCTCATTTGATTCTTTCTTTCAACAGTCCCCTCAAAGTGCCCGTGAGGTTTTTCACTAATAAAACTCTCTCATTTTTTATTTCTCTTAGCTTTCATCGCCTTACAGGGCCTGTGGGGGTTTTCAACAATAACACCCTCACATTTTCATTTTCCTTGTTTAGACCGGAGTGTTGCCCTTGATATGATTCACCTCTACGTGCTCGCCTTGGCATTTTTCGAAGATAGATTGGAAGGTCTTTCTCTGGACCCTAATGTGGGCTTTGCGTGTGTTAGAAAGAAAGGGTATCAAAGCTCAAAACAATTCAACATAGGTCAAAGTTACAACTTTCAGAATCAGATTTCGTATAACAATCACAACTTCTGCCCCAGTTTCTTTCTTGGGGACTTTTGGATTTTATATTGATGAGACTGAACCGTGAGGCTGCCTATGTATCCTTAAAAAGAATCAGGTCGAACATACTTCATGAATTTCTACTTTTGTTGTTGTTGTTGTTTTTCTTTTCTTTTTTATAATCTTTTTCTCTCTTTTCTCTTTTGTTGTTTTGTCGTTTTTCTTCTCTTTTTCTCTTTTTTCCTTCTCTTTTCATTCTTTTCTTTCTTTTTTCATTCTTTCCTTTATCTTTTTCTTCACTTATATTTTGTGCTTGCTTTTCTGAACTTTGATTACTGATTCAATAAGAGGTAATGAAAGAAAACAAATAAGGCTCAAAGCGGTAAAGAAGGATAATGTGTTTAGATAGCAGAACAAAATGCCTTCGTCATCCCAATCTCCAAAACATGCCAAGTACAAACAATAGAATAAAAACAAACCAAGGAAAATATTTGTAACGTCTTTTGATTGTTCCAGACTTGATAACCATATCCACACATTTGCCTACTATATCTGTTGAATACAAAGCACCATTGGACGACACTCTCGCTCTCCTTACCATGAATAACCCCTGTCAATTTGGCAAACTTGCCGTTAGCTTCAACCCGATGTGGTATGATCCATTTCAATAGGGTTCTTTTATGTCTATCTTGCCTAGTTTCACATGGTTCGGGCTTTCAATGATCTCAAAGGGCCCAAATTTGTTCTTATTTTCTCTCAAGTGCCCCTATCATCTTCAAAATTATTTCAATGCTTCATGAATAAACTAACTTTAGAGCTCAGGCTGAGAATTACGCATGCATGTTATTCCACTAGAGCCAACATGAAAATAATTGTAGAAACAAAATAGAAATAAACAAAAGAAAATGGATAAAAATAACAGAAAATAGGAAAATGCATTAGATAGGTGGTGAAACAATTCGAACAACAAGACAAGCAAACTAGACTGGGTCACAACCCTGGAAGAAACATAGACAACAATAAACAAGCCACTATGACTAAACAAACAATGAAAAATGAAAGGATATAAGGGTTTGAGTCACAGGACAATATCCGGATTACAACCCTGAAATAACCCAAACAACAGAAATAACAGCAAAATAAACCACAAAAACTCCACACCGGCTGACCAAGAAATGGAGCATTTTCCCAATTACCAAGCACAACATCTTAGCCACTGGGTTCCATATCAATATTGCCAAAACCATTAACAACTTCATTATCATTAACTTCAGTCAGCAAGTTCCCACGGGGATTCACATGCTCCTTCTCACTGTCATTGATCACAATTACTCCTTCTTGAATAATTCTTTCTATTTCCTTTTCAAAGAATGACAATTTTCAATGTTATGCCCATGGATATTAGAGTATAGATGCATCATACAGTAAGATCAAAGACTTTTGCATATGGGTCTGGAGTATTGCCGAGGAGCAGGTCAATCAGGCTAGCATTCCTTAACTTTTCAAATAAGCTTGTGTAGGTCCCCAATTGGCTTGACACTATTTCTTTGCCTTTGTTCTCTTCCATGCCCCTATTTTTTAAGGTTGTTGGGTGCTCAAAAATGTTGTGAAGGCAAGAATGCATTATGCGGTGCTGGCGCTCGCCATAGGGAGTGACCTGGTGGTTGGACAGATAATTTAACATTGTTCGGAGGATAATACTGAGGTGGATTGTGTGGAGATTAGGGATAGGTTTGAGGTTGGATTTGAGGCTTGGTATATTGGTAAGGCAAAGCCTTTGGACCATGCCGTGACTCTAAAACATGTCAACATCACCGTGTTCCTTCTAACAAAGCAAAGTTCCTGTGTCATTCTGAATTACTTGTGTTGTGGCTTTTTAAGGGGAATAGCTCACGATCTTGCTCGACTTCGGCCCATCTTCTACCATTTCTCCCATTTCTCCCATTTTTACCAAATCATTAAAAGTCCTACCCACATCCATGATCAAATTCCCAAAGTAAGTTGGTTTTTGATATTGATGAAAGTAGTCGACCATCTCATTTTCATTCATTGGGGGATCGACTCTGGTACCTTGCTCTGCTCCCTAAAGCTTTAATTAGGCCTCTTTTCCATCTTGGTGAGGGACTTACGATCCGGGACAATTTCCATATTATACTGAAAGTGCCTGGCAAAAGCCTGAGCCATATTGTCCCACGTGTACCACCTGTTAGCATCGTGGCATGTGTACCACTCCAGAGCTACCCCACTTAGACTCTGACTGAAATACACCATCAATAATTTGTCTTTCCCACCAACGCCTCTCATCTTACTGCAGTAACCTCTCAAATGGACCACGGGATTTCTGTGCTGTTCATACAAATCAAACATTGGCATCTTAAACCCAGCAGGCAATTGGACGTTAGGAAACAAGCACAAGTCTTTGTAAGCCAAACTCTATGGTTCCCTATCCCTTGCATGTTTCTTAAAGACTGCTCTAAGATTTTCACCTTCCTGTATATTTCATCTTTCTCCACCGTCTTACCAGGCTTTTTGGTTTCACCAGGAACCTCAAAATGAGGAGCATATGAGACTTTGAAAGTTGGTTATGGAGCATAGTGTTGGGCATCGAGGACTTTGAATTTGTTAGAGGGACGAGGAGAAATAGCTGGTGGAGGAGCTGCAAGAGCATGAGTGGCCAAAGGAGCGGTATATGAGGTGGTTTTGGCAGGTAGAGTGTGAAACGGTTGTCGGGTGATATCATCAGCAGTGGGAATCTCTATTTGGGATAGTGGTAAGACAGTTGCAAGGTTTTCAGTGTACTAGTGGGTAATGAAGGTAGAGGATGCCCCCTGATCAAAGACTGATACATTTCTGCCATCTGTTATTTCACCATTTGGACCTCCTCTTTCAATTCAAACTCGGACTCCACAAACTCCTTGATGAGTCAACAATTCATGTGCCCAATTTTTTGCTAGCCATGGCTACCTTGCCCTTTGACCTTGTGTTGTACGGACGAGTTACCTTAAGAACCACAAACCAACCACTCTTCGACTATAATGAGTAGAACAAAGAGGAACAAAATAAAGTCATCATGTTAGCGTTAGGACATTTAATGGATAAAATGTCACATTTCCTGCAATGCACTTAGAAACAATTAACGGTTGAAGAATGACTTCGAGTGTACGAAGGTCAGTTGGCATCATCCCAATGTCTTCATTTCAATCCTCTCTTTTCCTTGATTTTCTAGAACTTGCTAGTTCCCTCATTTTCTTTGCCCTATTTTCTTTCTGACTATCGCTCTTTTCACAATTCTACCTCTCATTTTTTCCTTTTTTTCCTTCTTTTAATAATAAAAAAATGATTCGATCGAACCCTATGTAGGTTTCCTATATATCATGACCCCGCGTGAATTAGATCTTTGCATAGTTCGTGAAGATCGGGAATAAAGTAAACAAACTAACGTTCTTTTTTTTCCTTTTTACCTTAATGACTACTCTAACGAGAAAAGAAAAATGAAAGAACGAACTCCTTTTTTTTTAAAATTCTCTAGACTTAATGTTCTATGACCTATTCTAAACTCAAGCTTAACGGGCATATTTTTTCCCTTTTGGAACAAATACTCTATTAAGAAAAACTCTAGAAGAGAAAGATATTTTTTGATTCTTTCTCTTTTTTTTAAGAAGAAAATCCAAAAAATAAACCACAGAAAAATATTTTGGATTTTCATTTGATATCTTGAGGCGCAAAAATAGGAATTGTAACGTTAATGAAAAACCGCATAAGCGGAGTTGATGACCGCATAAGCGGTAGCGGGACCGCAGAAGCGAAAGGGACTATTGGCAGAAGGGTTTAAAGGTTTTATTTCATCAGCAAGTTCCACCATTTTTGCTCCATTATTGAGCGAGCTTGAGAGCTATTGACTGGATTTTTAGAGAGTTTTGACTGAGAATTGATTGGAGGTAAGTCTCGTGGCCTAGAAACGCTATTTTATTGAAGAATCAACCTTTAATTCTTGGAAAATTGGGTGAAACATTGAAGAACTAGGGCTTGAGTTTTTGAAATAAGAAACTGGAATTTGAGGGAGCATTTGGACTTCGATTTTGGTAAATTTTATATGTACGGACTCGTGGCGAGACGTGGAATCTGGTGATGTTAATTTTATAATCTTTTGAGAATTGGGCCCGAGGCTCTGGTTTGGCCAACTTCATGATTTGTTGTATTTTTTGAGTCATTTCGATTGGGTTATGTTCCATTAGCCTGTTCTAACGTATTCCTTGTAGTTTTGTTCAAATTCAGTGCGCGAAGAGGTTGATTCGAGAGGATAAGGCATAGCAGAATAGTCTAAAGCGATATCGTAGGTGCGGTCCGTTGACCGCGGAAGCGAAAATGCCTTAGGCTTTACTAAAGTTAGTGTATTCGAATTTCAAAAGTGTAAAACCAATTGGGGCTTCGAACAAAGAGGGATTTTGGGCGATTTTGAAGAGGGATTCGTGGAGTATCATCACGTAATGACTCTTGGACCTAAATTATGTCATTTTAATGATAAAACATGAATTTAATCTCTGAAAATGGAGGAATTAAGGTGTAAAAATGGAGTTTTTGCTTGAAGCGTAAGAAATAGAAAATTGATGATTTGAATGGGCAAATGAACTCCGATTTTGATAAATTATATATGTATGGACTCATGGAGAGACACGGATTCCGAAGATACAAGTTTCATAACTTTTTGAGAAGCGGGCCTGGGGATCGGGTTTTGCTAGTTTCGAGATTTTTTATGTATTTCAATTATTTTTGATTGGGTGTTGTTCCGTTAGCCTATTTTGATATATTTGTACTGATATTGGCTAGTTTCAAGGCACGTGGAGGCCGGTTAGAGGAGCTAAGGCATCGCGGGTTTGAGTTTTCGCCGGATCGAGGTGGGCAATATAGGTAAATGATGTCCTGAAGGTTTGTATACCCCGGACTTGCACATCCTGGTGTTGTATTGAGGTGACTTGAATGCCGGATAACGGGTGTGGGGTAGAGCACCATTGAGGATTGTGTACGTAGCATTTTTATAAGATTTGAAAACTTAAACGAGGATTTGATGACATTTTAGTTGAGATTTGTTATGACACTGTTGCCCAACGAGCTTATATACATTCATGACTATGCATGGATCGGGCTGCATGCCGCAGCTGGAGTGATATTGATATTGCGCTTGGGCTGTAGGAGCCCCTCCAAAGTCTGAACCCCCACAGTGAGCGCGGCCGCCTTTGCATGGTTCGGGATGTACGCCACAGCGTCATATGCATTGCATTGCATACATACATTGGCTTTACTTGTACTACGTGGCATGACATTTAGCACTCATACATTACTGGCATACATGTGTTATCTGCCTTATTGACCAGATACCGTGGTGGAAATTGTTAAGGAGTGATGAGCCCAAGGGGCTGATTTGAGTGCAGACTTGCACTGTTTGAGGTTGTACCCAGGTATTAAGCCGTTATTATGAAAGGAAAAGATATTAAAAAGAGATTTCTAAACAATTTACTCACATTTGTTAAAAAGGAATACCCTGAAAGAGTACTTCATATTAAAAGACGATTCTGTATGTTATAGTATGAGATAGTGCTTTTTGTTGTTTTCTTTTCCTCAGCATTATTTACTTTCATTACCGCTGAGTTGGAAGTACTCACTTGGCTACCTGCACCATGTGTGCAGATTCAGGTACTTGGAAGCTTAGTTGATCTTGGAGCTGGTCTAGAGCTCCATTTGGGATCGTCGAGGTAGCTGCCTGGCCTCCGTAGGACCCGACACTCGCCTTATTACTCTTCTATTTGTTTATTCCGCATACTCTCGGACTTGTAGAGTTACTACAGTACTGTATTAAAATTCTGATAGAGGCTCTTGGCTCGTGACCCCATATTTTTGGGAAGTTAAGTGGTTTTCGTGAAATTTCAGGATATTGTTATAGTTATCAACTTATTTTGATTTTCTCTCCTGTTAGTAACATAAAATAAATGATTTTGACCTCTAAGCTTGGGTTGAGAGTGTATTTGGCCGGGCTTGCCTTTCCGTTGGGTTGGGCGCCATCACGACCGGGATTGGGGTCGTGACAGGAATAATTATGGGGATTTGTGGTGTAAAAATAGGCCATAAATCCTTTAAAAATGCCAAAAATCTTTTGGGATGCTCATATATGCTTACATATGCTATTTTGAAAGTATTTTGACTATAAAATACATAGGAAAAAATTGGGTATCAACAATAACGCCTAATAAAGGAACGATCTTAAGTTGATTCACCGCTTTTGCAGTCACTGCTGGGCACCCTCTTTTTTGCAGCTGCGAAGCTTCTTCCGCTTCCGCGAAGCTGCATCTACAGTCTCCTTTTCGCAGATGCGAAAACACCTGCACAACAAAACCAGCAAATTTCCAACTTCAATTTCTCTCGTTCAACCACCCGAGCTCATCCCGAGGCCCCCGAGACCTCAACCGAAAATACCAAAATATCCCAAAACATCATACGAACTTGTTACAATCATCAAAATACATCAAACAACACTAAAATCGACAATTCACATCAGATTCAAGCCTAAGATTCTTCAAAAATTCCGAAACACATATTCGATAAAAAACTCGACCAACACACCTCCAAATGACATAAAATTTTACCCGCACATCCAAAATCACCTAACGGATCCACTGCAACCATCAAAATTCCATTCCGAGTCCCGGATCAAAATCTCACCTACCAATCATAATCCACTCAAAATACTAGCTTCGCCAATTCAAGCCTAATTCTACGCCGGACCTCCAAATTCATTTCCGATCGCGCTCCTAAGACAAAAATCATTCCTCCAAGCTAACCAAATTACCAGAATTCACATCCGAGCCCTCTAACTATATACTCAACTTCCGGTTGACTTTTACAAAATAAGCTTTCTTTAAGGAGACTAAGTGTCTCATTTCCACTAAAATCAATCCGATCCTGCCCGATTACCTTAAATATCGATAATGAAGCATAGAGAAACATAATTTGGGGGAAACGAGGCGGTAAGTCACGTGACAACGTGCTGGGTTATCACATCTCCCCAACTAAAATAAACGCTCGTCCTCGAGCACGTCAAGAAACAAACCTGAAGCCTCAAATAGGTGAGGATATCTGCTCCGTGTTTCTTGCTCGGTCTCCCTGGTAGACTCCTCCACGGTTCGGCCTCTCCACTATACCTTAACCGAAGCTATATCCTTTGATCTCAATCTCCGAACTTGATGACCAAAAATATCCAGTGGCTCCACATCATAAGTCAAATCATCATCCAATTGAATTGTATTGAAGTCTAACATATGAGACGGGTCCCCAACATACCTCCGGAGCATAGATACATGAAATACTGGTTGAACTCCCGACAGGCTGGGTGGCAACGCAAGCACATAGGCCACCACCCGAAACCTCCTCAGTATCTCAAAAGGTCCAATAAACCTTGGACTCAGCTTCCAACCGCATGACACCCTTCATAGGAGAAACCGTCAATAAGACCTTCTCGCCCACCATATAAGATACATCTCGAATCTTCCGGTCCACATAACTCTTCTAACGCGACTGAGACGTACGAAGTCTCTCCTGCGTCACTTTTACCTTATCTAAGGAATCATGGACCAACTCTGTCCCAAATAACCTAGCCTCACTGTGCTCAAACCAACCAACTGGAGATCTATATCGTCTCTCATATAAAGCTTCATATGGTGCCATTTGAATGCTGGATTGATAGCTGTTGCTGTAAGCATACTTTGTAGGTGGAAAGAAATCAGCCCAAGAACCTCCAAAATCAATAACACAGGCACACAACATGTCCTCCAATATCTAAATGACACGCTCGGACTGCCCGTCCATCAGAGGATGAAACACTCTGCTCAACTCCACATGTGTACCCAACTCTCATTGAAAAGTCCTCCAAAACTGGTAAGTAAAATGAGTACCCATAATGGAAACACAATGTCCCGGATGAAGATCTCTGCTAGTCGCTCCGAAGAATATGTGGTATATACCGGAATGAAGTGCGCGGACAGAGTCAGCCGATCCATAATCACCCAAATCAAATCAAACTTCCTCGATGTCCGAGGGAGACCACCCATAAAATCCATAGTAATCATCTCTCACTTCCATTCGGGAATATCCATGCGCTGAAGTACACCACTGGGCCTCTGATGCTCATACTTGACCTGCTGACAGTTGAGACACCGAGATACATAACTCACAATATCCTTCTTCGTTCTCCTCCCCCGGTAATGTTGTCTCATATCCTGATACAACATCACGACACCTGGATGAACAGAATACCACAAGTTGTGGGCCTCCTCCAATATTAACTCCCGAAGCCCATCAACATTGGGCATGCATATCCGGCCCTACATCCTTAACACGCCATCACTATCAATAGTCACATCCCTGGAATAACCATGCTGAACCCTTTCCTTAAGGACAAGCAAATGTGGATCATTATACTAGCGCTCTCTAATGCGGTCATACAAGAATGACCGAGATACCACACAAGCCAACACCCGACTAGACTTTGAAATATCTAGTCTCAGCATCCGATTGGCCAAAGCTTGGACATCAACTGTAAAAGGCCTCTCCCCAACAGGAATGTACGCCAAACTACCCATACTCATCATATTCTGGCTCAAAGTATCCGCCACTACCTTGGCCTTCCCCGGATGATACAAAATGGAAATGTCATAACCCTTGAGTAACTCAAGCCACCTTCGCAGCTACAAATTAAGATCCTTTTATTTGAACAAATGCCGATGGCTGTGATGATCAATATATACCTCACATGATACCCCATATAAGTAGTGCCTCCAAATCTTCAAGGCATGAACTATAGCAGCGAACTCCAAATCATGTACGGGGTAGTTCTTCTTATGAGGCTGCAACTGAAGAGAAGCAAATGCAATAACTCTACCCTCATACATCAACACACATCTGATCCCAACTCTCAAAGTATCACAATACACGGTGTAAGAACCATAAGATGATGGAAGAACTAACACTGGAGTTGTGGTCAAAGTTTTCTTGAGCTTCTGAAAGCTCTCCTCACACTCGTCCGACCATACAAATGGTGCACTCTTCTGCTTCAACTTGGTCGAGGACGAAGCATTAGATGAAAAAACCTGGACAAACCAGTGATAATACCCTGCCAACCTAAGGAAACTCGGAATCTTCGTGGCAGAGGACGGTCTAGGCCAACTCTGCACCACCTCTATCTTCTTTGGGTCAACCTGAATACCATCACTAGACACCACGTGTCCCAGAAAAGCCACAGACCGAAGCCAGAACTCACACTTGGAGAACTTTGCATAAAGCTTCTCCTCCCTCATCCTCTGTAATGCCACTGTCAAATGTTGAGCATGTTCTTCCTGGCTACGTGAGTACACCGAGATGTCATCAACAAAAACAATCACAAAAGAAGCCAGATACTGCCGGAACACGCTGTTCATCCGATGCATGAACACGGCTGGGGCATTAGTCAGCCCAAAACACATGACTAAAAACTGATAATGCCCATATATCATCTTGAAAGTTGTCTTCGTCATATCAGGATCTCTAATCTTCAGCTGGTGATAGCCTGAATGGAGATCAATCTTAGAAAATACCCTTGCTCCCGGGAGTTGATCAAACAAATCATCAATGCACGGTAGTGGATACTTGTTCTTAACTATCACCTTGTTCACTGCCTTTAGTCAATGCACATCCTCATTGTGCCATCTTTCTTCTTCACAAATAAGATCGGTGCACCCCACAATGACACACTTGGACAAATGAAACCCTTATCTAGGAGTTCTAGAAGCTGCTCCTTCTACTCCTTTAACTCAACTGGTGCCATACGATAGGGCAGAATAGAGATGGGATGAGTGCCCGACACTAGATCAATACCAAAATCAATGTCCCAGTCTGGCAGCATGCCCGACAGGTATGCTAGAAACACATCAGGAAAATCCCTTACAATGGGAACCAAATCAAGACTAGAAGTCTCAACTCCAACATCTCTCACAAATTCCAAATATGATAAGAAACCTTTCTCAACCATCCGCTGGGCCATTAGGAAAGAGATCATCCAGCTGGATACATAATCGATCGAACCTCCCCACTCAATCATCGGAACACCCGGAATAGCCAACGTCACTGTCGACATGACATTCCAGAATAGAATGGTACAGAGATAGCTAATCCTTACCCAGAATCACATCAAAGTCTACAAAGCCCAACAATAACAAATCAACTCGGGTCAACAGACCCTTAATAGTCACCAGACAAGATCGATATACATGATCCATAATAATAGTATCACCCACTGGGTAGATACATGCACAGGCAGGGAAAGACAACCACGTGTCGTACCCAGATGAGGGGCAAAATATGAAGACACATAAGAGTATCTAGATCCAGGATCAAATAAAACAAAAGCATCCATGTGGAAGACAAAGATAATACATATGATAACAGCATCCGATGCAATGGCATCCCTCCTATGTGGTAGAGCAAATAATCAGGCTTGACCACCAGCAGATCAGTCTCCACTCATAGGGTGGCGCCTAGCTGTCTGGCCGCCACCCCTACCTAACTGGGATGGTGCTTAAGTAGATGGAGTAGAAGAGGGGGGCTGAGCCCTTTGCAGAGACCGACCACCACGAAGCCGAGGACAATGTATCCTCATATGGCCAAACTCACCGCAATCGTAGAAAATACCTGGTGCTAGAGAAGGGGACTGAAGGGAATCCCTCATTGCAGATGAACCCTGAGTTGAAGAGGCAAGAGTAGAACTTTGAGCTGGAAGGGCACTAAGTGAAGACTGGCCCTGCTGAAATCCCTAACGACCACGGCCTGAAGAAGTGCCACTGTACTCTAGGCGACATGACAGAGGAGGCCTGAAGGAACGACCTCCACCATGATGGAACTGGCCCCTAGACGGAGCACCACTGAAGCTACCTGAACCTTGAGGCCTTTTGGCCTCCCTCTCGTCATGCTCCCGATGGTAATATGTCTTAATTTGACGAGCTATGTAAACTACCTCCTCAAACGAAGCGGCCACAACCTTCTCTCTAGTCATCAAAATGCGAAGTGGATAGTTGAGTTCATCCACGAACCTCCTAATCCTCTCCCGATCTGTCGAGATCATCCATGTAGAATGCCGAGCTAATTGCATAAACCTCAACTCGTATTTGGTCACAGTCATATTCCCCTAAATCAACAACTCAAATTGACGATGCAGCACCTCTCTGCAAGACTGCGGTACATACTTCTGTAGAAAGAGAGTGGAGAACTGCAGCCAAGTGTGGGGCACAGATCCAACAGGCCTACGCCTCTCAAACTCCTCCAACCATGTAAATGTAGGCCCTGAGAACTGTAAGGTTCTCAGTACCACAAAACGTCGAAAGTTTGAGTCTACCGAACACCTCTAGTCGATGCTACTCGTCATCTGTCATAACTGGAACCACATAATCTGGAGCTGGTGCGATTGGCATAGGTAGAGCAACCGGAGCAACTGGATGAGCTGCGGTCGCTCCTGGTGTCTGCAATCCCTGATCAACCTGCTAGGGTGTGCGAGCTACGGGGGTTTGATGACTTCCCCTGGTTTGTGAGGTAGCTATGGAAATAGTGGTTGAGACTGCTAGAGACAGGCTAGTGCAAACGGATAGGATCTGAGTTGAAGCCTCCTGAAGACAAGGAATCATGATGGGCACTACCGGTGCTTGAAAAGGTGATACTAGAGCATCTACAGCGAGAGGCTAGTCCTGAATGAGGGTAACTGGTGGGTCAATAGGTGCTGCCCCTGCTGCTCTGCCTCGACCACGACCACGGCAGCATCTACGGTCTCTAGTGGGTGGTAATGGTGGTCGTCTACCACATCCGGTAGCACGTGTTCTCGCCATATGCGAGAGAATAGAATACAAAAGTTTAGTTCTCGAAATAACGAATTCGCACGACAAGAATTCAAGAATATGGAGTGTTTCCTAAAGGTTCTACAGCCTCTCGAGGATAAACACAGACGTCTCCGTACTGACCCACGAGGCTCTACGAATCGGCTCACGACTCATGAGGCCTAGTAACGTAGTCTCTAATACTAACTTGTCACGTCCCCAACCCCAATCGTGATGGCACCCAACACAATTGCTAGGCAAGCCCGACCATTCTAGCACTCGTAACCCAAGTATGAAAACTCGTTTCTAGTTAGTTGATAATTTAGAACGGATCGCAAGATTTATAATCGATATTAGATAGAAACAATACAGGAAAAACCATAGTAATACCAATATAACTCCCAAAAGACCTGGGTCATGAGTCTAGAGCCTCTAAATACAACTGAGTAATAAATACTCAAAATACATAAGTCTAGGATGCGGAAATATATATGGATGAGGGGGAGAAGTCGGGTCCTGCGGATGCCAGGCAGCTAACACGACAACTCCGAAGTGACTCTGAAATGACAGCAAACCGCTCACTATACTCCCGGAACACCTGAATCTATACACATGGTGCAGGGAGTAAAGTGAGTACTTCCAACTCAGTGAGTAATAAGCATATATAATGACTGAGAATGAGAATACATGAAATACCACTACAATTAGCACAATTAACGGTAATGGCAACAAAACAATGACAGGAAATATCATTATATGAATGCAATGTAATGTACATGTCGCTGCGGCGCGCATCCCGGTCCATTTGGGTATCCACACTCACTGTGGGGGTTCAGACTCCGGAGGGGCTCCTACAGCCCAAGCGTATATCATCGTATCATTCGCTACGGCGTGCAACCCGATGCACACCCAGTACAGAATATGCATGTAAGCCACACGACAAAGTCAGTTTATCATTCTCAGTTCCAATTATTAAGAAATATAGATTGAGTTTTTAAAACTTTAGAAATTGACTAATCATTTCAAAATAGTGTTTAACTTAGGACTGAAATCATATAACATGCTAAGCATACTAGAAACAGTGATAATAATCCCCAAGGAATTCAAATAATCGGCGCACAGCCCAATATACTTATAACAATCCAAGTAGGATATTTACCAGTCAGTTTCTAGTCCAAAACACCATATGAAAATCACTCGGGATGGGCTAAGACATAGTCCCAAATCACAAACGAACTTGCACTCGTCATAGAATACGTGTCTCGCCATAATATTGCGTCACAGTGATATATACCGAGGTTTCAAACCCTCAGGTCATCATCTACATCTATTGCTCACCTCAAACTGGTCACAAGACTAGTCTTCTATGCCTTTTCCGCTCGAATCAACCTCCTCGCACGCCGAATCTGAACAAGACTACAAGGAATACATTACAACATGCTAATGGAACATAACCCAATTGAAAGAACTCGAAAAATACCAAAAATCACGAAGTTGGCAAAACCTGAGATTGGATCCCACTTCTCGAAAAATTACAAAATTTGCATCACCAGATTCCTCGTACCGCCACAAATCCGTACATATAAAAATTGCCAAAATCGGAGTCCAAATGCTCCCTCAAATCCCAATTTTTCAATTAAACAAATTCAAGCCCTAGTTCTTCAATATTTTACCCAATTTTCCAAGAATTAAAGGTTTATTCTTCAATAAAATAGCGCTTCTAGGCCACAAGACTTACCTCTAATTATTTCTCAGTCAAAACTCTCTAAAAATCCCGTCAATAGTTCTCAAGCTCGCTCAACATTGGAGGAAAAATGTTGGAACTCGCGGATGAAATAAAACCTTTAAACCCTTCTACCAAGAGTTCTTTTCGCTTCTGCGGTCCCACTACCGCTTATGCGGAACCGCTTCTACGGCCGTGAACTAAGCTTATGCGGTTTTTAATTAACGTTACAATTCCCGCTTTTGCAACTCAAAGTCCGCTTAAGCGAATTACCCATACCGCTTCTGTGGCGGTTTTTACGCTTATGCGGTTGATTCATCGCTTCTTCGGTCACTACTAGGAACCCTCTTTTTTGCACCTACGGAGTTTCTTCCTCTTCCGTGAAGCTGCATCTGCGGTCTTTTTTCCGCAGATGCGGAAACACCTGCTGCAACAAAACCAGCAAATTTCCAACTTCAATTTCTCTCGTCAACCACCAGAACTCATCTCGGGGCCCCCGGAACCTCAATCAAAAATACCAACATATCCCAAAACATCATACGAACTTATTCCAATCATCAAAACACATCAAACAACACAAAAATCATCAATTTGCATCGGATTTAAGCCAAAGTTTCTTCAAAACTTTTGAAATACACATTCGATCAAAAACCTGGTCAAAACACCTCCAAATGTCTTGTAATTTTACCCGCACGTCCAAAATCTCCTAACGGAGCTAATGCAACCCTCGGAGTTCATTTTCGAGCCCCGTATCAGAATCTCACCTACCAACCGAAATTCGCCAAAATACTAACTTCACCAATTCAAGCCTAATTCTACGCCGGACCTCCAAATTCAATTTCTATCGCGCTCCTAAGTAACAAGTCATTCCCCGAAGCTAACCGAATCACCGGAATTTACATCCGTCTCCTCTAATTAAATATTCAACTTCCAATTGACTTTTCCAAAACAAGCATTCTTTAAGGAGACTAAGTGTCTCATTTTCATCTAAAATTAATCCAATCCTACTCGATCACCTCAAATATCGATAATGAAGCATAGAGAAATGTAATATGGGAAAACGGGATGGTAACTCACGTGACGACGGGCCGGATCGTTACATGTGACTTCAATGTTATAAGCATACACATATGCAGAGTTATCGTCCGTCCAAGATAGTTGCTTGAATAAGGATAATTATACAAAAATACAGTTCATGGACATACATTGCAGCAGAATAACCTAGTTATAATTTTGCAAATCTGTAGCACATTAATAATAGGCCAACGTTTGAATAACAAGCCTTGTTTTCTTTCTTTTTACATTCTGCAGACTTCAAGCACGAAAATTCAGTGATTTTTTATTCTTCTTCCCCAAGTTTGTATATATTCTTATTCCAGCTACAAAAAATTCAAATTCATATATAATGCAACTTGAAAACCTTAAGTTTTCTTCTTTTCCAACTTTTAAATAGCATAAATAAAATTTAAAAATTTAAAAATTATTGCACTTTCATGATTTTGCAAATAAATCAACATAAAAGTCGATTTATACATCGATTGAACATATAAAACTTTAATTTTATATTTAACTACACGTGTATTACATGTATAATGATGTATAACTTTGTATAAACTTGTATATACAATCTCTAATAATGTATATCAAGAAAATAAGACAAAGAAGAAGAAAAGAAGAAAGTATCAACATCCATGGATGCCTGGTATACATGTACAATGTATATACACACTCATACATTAAAAATATATCTAATTTATACAATATTGTGCGCATAGATACATACTTATACATATTTATACAATATTGTATAAGTTTGTGTAAACACTACCTATACAAAGTTTACACCTGAAAACACCTTTTGTCCATCCCCACATTACAGTTTTCGGTGGTTGCTAGTGTTGGATTTTTCCAGCGAGGTTTTGGCATTCAAATTTGGGCTTCACCAGTAGTAAGGATGAAACAAAAACTAAGAGAAATAAGAAAACATGAGACGAGGTCGCCAGTGATATTCTTTTAGGCAAGATCTAATAGTTTTTGGACTGATATACCAAATTTTATTGTGGTTCCTTAACTTTTTCTTTATCAATTAACTCAAAAGTCGAAATCTAATTGACATAGAGTGAGAGGATTATCATGAGTGTGTACAAGAAAATTCTGTAATTTTTAAAGAGAAGGAGGAGAGAGGCGAGTGAAGAGGGATTAAATATGCTGGGAAAGAAGAATGAAAAAAAAAAAGAAAAAAAAAACTTAAAAGTATTAGTGGGCTAAAGACCAAAAAGTTTAATTCAGTCTTTAGTCATACATCATCTCGTTTATAAATATATCAAATTTTGAATATAGTTAGACACCCTTAATTTTGCTACTGATATCACATACAATAAGTACAAATAAAATAGTTACCCAAACAATAAACGAGACGAGCACATTAAAGTCTTAGCATATATGTCACTTACAGACGCGTGTAATTTTGTCTTGTCTCAATATCAGTTCCATATCATGCTAGCGTTGTCACAGCAAAGATTCTTTTTATGCATTAATTTACTTAAACCAAAGGATAGGGACTAATAGATACAGTAGGCTGTTATCCATCTTTTTTCATATTATCACATTAAATTTATTATAAAACGTTAATTAAAATTTAACTCAACTTAATAATGATATAAAAAGTAATTATATTATTATTGCAATGAATTTAAACTCGAATAGTATAGACATTTCTATTAGGGAAGATCGAACATAATAATCTCACCGATCAAGAGCACACAATGTGCAAATGCCAACAAGTTGACAAACAAAGGCGCATAAAAAGGCAGTCCGGTGCACAAAGTATTTCGTATTTATGCAGGATCCGAGAAAGAGTCGCACCCCAAGAGGTATGATGTTTGTAGCATATGTTAGATAAATAATAATCGAAAATGAAATTGAAGAAGGCTTGAGGCGTGAGAACGACTTTACTTAAAGAAGATATTGCCCGTATACAAATTGGAGAAATACAAACAATCTTCTTCGAGATACAACAAGCCAAGAATATATTGCAGATTTTTCTATATCCACTTTGTTGGAGGAACTTCTATTTATGAAAAACCATCAGACATTTTCAAAAAGATGTGTTCTTTCATAAAAATACGCATCTGTTTATTCAGAAATATTTCAAATAACACAGATTTAATTTTAGAAATAAATAAAGAAGAAAATACTTATTTTAGGCCTGACCCGATCCACCCCAAGCCCCAAGACCAAGTCCAAGTCTTTGATATTAATATATATAATATACAATATGTATGTATTTGCATACATATAAGAGTATGTGTTCTAAATTAAACACATAAAAGGACAAAGACTTAAAAACCATACAAAGTGACCTTGCACCACCAATGTGAGACAAACCTACTTTTCCAACACAATAATAAAATATCTTTCAATACCCCACTAGTTTGTTATATTTCTTATAATATTAAGCATAATGGCGAGTATCTTATTTTGATTTGAACTTTTCATTGGTATAAATATCTTAAAGTCTGGAAGAAGTTATTGGAACCTTAAAACGTTTGAACCACAACTCCTTGTGTCAAAATCAAAAAATTCACACGCACAATATTATTCGGCGACTAAAAAAATCCAGTATTTGGTTTAGCAAATTTATGGCCATGCGCTCATCCTGACTTCATGAATATTTACAAGATCAACTCATTAAATCTTGGTTGAAGCGGTACCATTTTAATATTCATATAGGTAAAATTAGCTACAATGTTCTTGTTACCACAAATATTTACTAATTTCATTAATATTTAATTCAACCTCTTCGTGTATTAGTTTGCACCATGAAGTTTGTTATTTTTTCCTAGTTATTTCAAATATTTAACAACTTCTTGACTCCTCCCATAACAATACGTAGTACATTAAAAATAAGGCTCCAAAAGGAGATTAGTGCTTAAGCAATGCAAAACAACTTGTTATTACCTCATTGAACTTATTTTGTTAGAGTAACTCAAAGTTAGGTTCATGTCGCTTGTATTCAATTTAGAGGTTTTAGCCCCATTCTTTTACAAGTTTGTTGTACTACATTTCTCGTCAATGGTTTGGTAAGTGGATCTACCAAATTCTTATTCGATCTCACATACACAATTGTTATTGTCCCGTTTATGACTAATTCTCTCATATAAGCATGCCTCAGGCTTATATGTCTTGATTTCCCATTATATATTTTATTGTGAGCCACACATATGGTAGTCTCGCTATCACAAAATACAGAAATAGTTGGCATAGGTTGTGGCTACAATTTTATATCTAATAACATGTTTCTCAATCATTCTGCTCTTTTCCCAGCAGCTACTAATACTATAAATTTGTATTCCATTGTAGAATGAGAAATACAAGTTCGTTTTTTGGATGCTCAACTAATGGCAACACCTCCCAAAGTAAATATCCATCCTGAAGTGGATTTATTATCATTAACACTGATAATCTAATTTGCATCAGAATATCCTCTTAAATAGTGGAAAAACTATAGCAAATGCCCAAATGTTTTTTATATTTTAAATATCTAGTTATTGCTTTCCGGTGATCATTACTTGGATTACTAGTAAACCTTGAAAGTTTACAAACAGCAAACGCAATATCATGTCTTGTACAATGCATTGCATACATCATACTACCTACTGCACTTGCATACTCTAATTGGGCTATTGCTCTTCCAGTATTTTCAATTAGCGTGATACTAGAGTCATAAGGAGTATTAAACACCTTTATGCCTAAATGACTAAACTTAGCAAGGATATTATCAATATAATACGATTGTGATAAATTCAATCTTTTGTTCTTTCTTTTCACCTTTATGCCTAGAATAGTATCTACTTTATTTAAGTCGTTCATCTTAAAAATTGAAGTTAGATACTTTTTGATTTCAGTAATACCAAGTATATTTGTACCAAAAATTAGCATGTCATCAACATATAAACAAATGATAACTCCGTAATATTTTGTGAACTTGGAGTACATACATTTATCAGCATGATTATGTATGAATCTATTTGAAAGTACATCACTATCAAACTTTCCATGCCATTGTTAGGTGCTTGTTTCAAACCTTAGAGAGACTTTATCAATTTATATAATATCTTATCATTTCCTGGAAGAACAAAACATTTAAGTTGTTGCATATAAATCTCATTACTAAGGTTTCCATTTAATATGATGTTTTAACTTTCAGTTGATACACATACAAGTTATATATAGAAGACAACGATAAAAGCACCCTAACTGACATTGTTCTTGCTACAGGAGCATAAGTATCAAAATAGTATGTGCCTTCTTTTTGAGTGAAACCTTTTGCTACTAATCTTGCTTTGAGGGTTTGGATAGAACCGTTTGTATTATACTTCCTCTGAAATACCCATTTACAACCTATGGGTTTTGATTTATTGTAACGATCTGGTCGGTCGTTCCGAGAGTTAAATCCATGTTTCCCACATTTTTGCTTCTTTATGTATTATTTTGATGTGTTGAGTTGTATCGAGTCAATAGGTTTGAGTCCGGAGTAGTTTTTGAGTGAAATGAGTACTTAGTCTCTTAGTTAGAAAGCTAAGTTAGAAAAGTCAACCTGAAGTTGACTTATGAGAAAACGAATTCAGATTTGGATTTTTATGAGTCGGTAGCTTCTTTGTGTAATCTTAGATTTAGAGTGTGTTCAAAATATAATTTGGAGGTCCGTGATAGAATTAGGCTTGAATTGACTGAAGTTAAAAATTTAACGATTTTGGTTGTCAATGGAAAAATTAGATGTTTCGGTTTCTTGGTGTTAGAATTATAGTTGAGTGGAACTCCAACTTCTTAAACACGACTTCTATTTTTTAGAGCAACTGTGAGAGAGATAATAATTGTCCAAACATGAGCTTCGTTTATGGGTGTTTTAAACACATGAATTGAGAGACTCTTTCAAATAATTAGTCAATACTCTATAAAACTGAGGCTAAAGTTGTAGATTTTCAATGTCATACTTGGAGCTTTCAGAGAGTGGATCCAGAGTCGAAGGCATCCCGGAGTAGGATTTTATGTGATTGAGATAAGTAACAGTTTTAACTCTGACTTTGAGGGTATAAACTATGAGAATTTGACATCAAGTGATTGTTTGGAGGCGAAACCCATGCTGGGTGACGAGCGTGTGGGTGTATACCTCGAGGGATAGAGACTTGGTCCATCCCGTAAGTCTTCATGGCCATCATCTTTATTTACGTAGTTACTTGTTGTTGAACTTGTCTACCGTCATGTTAGGAATCATGCTTACGCTTTATTCATGCTCAGATTATTTGTACTCAGTGATAGAAATTATTTTACATGTTTACCTCAGTCTCTATCATTTGCTAATATGATGTGATACTTGATATGGGTTGTGTCTCCTTATTTGTTGATGATGGTGAGGCTAGTGAGGTATATGATTGAGTGAGGCCGAGGGCCTACTTGTGAGGATATTAATACCATAACATGTGAGTTGTCCGTGTAGCATGTGAGTTGACCGCGCGCATCCAAGTATTGATATGGTAGCACGTGAGTTGTCTGTGCTTAGGGCATGGGCTTTGGGAGCCCCTCCAGAGTCTGTACATATCTCCAGTGAGCGTAGAATGTTAAGTGTTTATTGTTGAGTGTGGAGTGCTAAGTGCTGAGTGGTGGAGTGACATTGCTGTAAGGTTGCATTTACTTTTGTTATTGCTGCATTTATTGGTTATAGTTCTTTGTGGCATTTGTTGGTTTTATGGAATTTACCTGTTTATTACTGCTACTTTTCAGATTGTAAAAAAATGAATAATTGGATTTTTTTGGGTAGCTCGTAACTAGTGCTCAGTTTCTTAGTTATTTTCGTTACTACTGAGGTGGTTTTACTCATACTACACCCTGCACTTTGTTGTGACAGCATGGCCCGTCGTCACGTGAGTTATCGCCCCATTATCCCATTTTCTGCTTCATTATGTTTTATTACAAGATTCTTGGGTGAAAGAGTCGAATTGGATTGGTTTTGAGACACCTAGTCTCTTTAAGGAAGGCTTGTTTTGGAAAAAGTCAGCCCAATGTTGACCAAAATTGATTTTGGAGGTCCGGCATAGAATTAGGTTTGAATTGGCGAAGCTAGTATTTTGGCGAATTCTAGTTGGTAGGTGAGATTTTGATCCGATGGTCGGAATGGAACTCTGAGATTTGTTGTACCTTTGTTAGATTATTTTGTATGTGTGGGAAACATTTTAGGTCATTTGGAGGTATTTTGGTCGGGTTTTTGATCAAGTGTGTATTTCGGAAGTTTTTAGAAAACTTAGGCTTGAATTAGATGTGATTTGATGGTTTTAGCGTTATTAGATGTGTTTTGATGATGGGAACAAGTTTGAATGAGGATTTAGGATTTGTTGGTGCTTTTGGTTGAGGTCACGGGGCCTCGGGGTGATTTTGGATGGTCAATCGGACCAATTTTGGCCTTTGAAGATTGCAGGTTTTTCCAGCTATGTGTTTTAGACAATAAATCCTTCATGTTCGCGTAAGGCTCAGGCGTTCGTGATGAAGGATCTTGGGTGGTAGGTGAATTACTCTTTGCGTTTGCGGAAGTGTAGCTCGATGTGCCTCGCATTCGCGAGGAAATAGACGTGAACACGTATAAATAATTGAGGCACAGAAGTTTTTTCCTTCGCGTTCGTGTAGGTGACTTTGTGGAAGCTTCGCGTTCGCATTGTGTGGGACGCGTTTGTGAAGGCCATTTTTGGCAGATGGAAATTTGAGCATCACGAACGCAAGATAGCCCCCGCGTTCGCATAGAGGAAAAGTTCAGTTGGCTAGAAGAGTTTTAAAAACATTTCGTCCGCGAACCAAGTCTCATTTCCACCTTGTTGAGTAACTTTGAGAGCTTTTGACGAGGATCAAAAGAGGTTTTCGACTTGGAATCAATTGGAGGTAAGACGTATGGCCTAGAAACATCATTTAATTGTGGATTCAATACTTAAATTCAATGATATTTTATTAAAAAGGAAGAATTAGGGCTTGACTTTTTGAATGAAAAGTTAGGGTTTAAGGGAGGATTTGAGCTCGCATTTTGGTAAATATGATATGTATAGACTCGTGGTGAGATAAGAAATATGGTGATGTGAATTTTCTGATTTTTTGAGAAAGGGCCCGGTGCTCAGATTTTGTCAATTTCGTGATTTTTGATATTTTTCGAGTCTTTTCGATTGGGTTGTGTTCTCTTAGCCTATTGTAGCGTATTCCTTATGGTTTTGATTAGATTCGACGCTCGAGGAGGTTGATATACAAGGCAAGGGCGTAGCGAGCTAGGATTCCAGCCTCCGTTAGGTGAGTAATGGTGATAAATGATGTTCTGAGGGTTTGAAATCCCAGATTTGCACAACGTAGTGCTATAATAAGATGAGACACATGTTGTATGATGAGCATGGGGTCATGTATTACTAGGGATTCGGACTTGGTCCATCCCGATTGATGATTCTATTGTATTTTGACTAAGACTTAATTAATATTATTGTAATCTGGGCTAGTTGCCATGTTTGGGGCCTTGTGCCGATCTGTGGAACCCTTAGGGGCATTTGTACCTCACTGTACTTGTTAAAAACATACACTTAGTCATGTTCATAAATGTTAAATATAATACGAACCGACTTAGAAATTGATAAATCCAAGTGAGGATGACGAGTGGGTTGGGAACCCTGTCTTATCTTAGTGCGCCCGAGCGGCCAAGTCTAAATTGACTGGGAGGGGTTGAAACCCCCATTGTGAGGGTATTTGATATGTTATAGATCGGGCTACACGCCGCATCAATTTATATATTTATACGGATTGGGCTACATGCCGTATCAGTATATTATCGGAACGGGATGCACACCGTAGAAGTATATTTATATGGATCGGACTGTATGCCGCAGTAGTATAGAGCTTAGGCTGTAGGAGCCCCTCCGTAGTATAGAGCTTGGGCTGTAGGAGCCCCTCAGTATTCTGCACACCCCAAGTGAGCGCAGTCGACTAATATTATTGGATCGGGCTGCACGCCCCAGTAGTATATTTATATATGGATCGTGCTGCACATCGCAGCAGTATATTATACAAATCAAGTTGCATGCCACATCGGTATAATTATGATTTTTGGTTATCGTGAGAAATAAATAAGTCGAGTACTAGCTTAAAGGAATTTACCGGACTTCTTCATTCAGTTGTTGTTTTAAGGTTCTTACTATTATAATATAAAACTGCATAGTGTTTTTACAAGTTTTCTTTCCGTCAGTCATTATTTATTGATATTACTTAATCGGTCGATGTATTCACATTACTCCTTGCACCATGTGTGCAGATACAGGTATTCCGGAGGCATAGTTGAGCTTTCTGTTACTGTTCAAATTATAATCGGAGTCATCGAGGTAGCTGCACGGCGTCCGCATGACCCGATTTCTTCCCTTATCCTCTTTATTTTTCCGCATTTTACATTATCCCATGTATAGGTTGCTATTCAGACTTGTATTAGAGGCACTGGCTCGTGACACCAGAGTAGTGAGATTTGTTGTGTATTTTCTTGGTTTCCACATATGTTATCTATTGTTACCGAGTTATAATCATGTTAATTTTGCAAAAATCCTGTTAATTAGTAATGAACTATATATGAGAGATTGAGAGTGTTTGATTGGTCGGGCTTGCCTACCATTATGTCGGGCGCCATTACGACCGGGTTGGGGTCGTGACAAGTTGGTATCAGAGCCTAGGTTACTAGGTCACGCGAGTCATGAGATTATTTAGTAGAGTCTCGCGGATCGGTTCGAAGACGTATGTACTTATCCTCGGGAGGCAGCAGAACCTATCAGGAAAATTTCACAATTTTGAAATTTTTTTCGTGCGAACTTTTTGATCTGAATACTAAACTTCTCTTTATTCTATTTTCTCACAGATGGTGAGGACACGAGCTACCTGATATGACAAACAACCACCAGTACCACCAACTGAGAGACCACCAAAGGTCGTGGATGCGGTTATAGTCGTGGTCGTGGTAGAGGAAGAGCACCACAGGCAGCAACTGTAGACCCTCTAGTTGCCCTAGCTTAGGACCAGAATCTAGCAGCACCATTTCAGGCATCAGTGGTGCCCATTGTGATAATGGGTCTCCAGGAGACATTGGCCCAGATACTGACAGTCTGTACGGGCCTGGCTCAGGTGGTTTCAGTCACCACAGCAGCAGCATCTACTTCACAGGTCGGGGGAGGCAATCAGACTCCCGCTTCTCGCACACCTAAGCAGGTAGTGCGGGGATTATAGACTCTAGAGGCTCCTCCATCTCAGCCAGTGGTACCAGATCGGGGTTATAGTTATTCCCGAGGTCGAGAAGTGTCACCTCCAGAGATTTGGTAGGCTCCAGCCTCCAACATTTTAGTGGAGCCGAGGGCGAGGATTCCCAGAGTTTCCTCAACAGATGTTAGGGAATGCTCTGTACAGTAGGAATTCTTGAGTCCAGCAGTGTGGCTTTTACTACATTTTAGTTTACTGGAGCTGTCTTCACTTGGTGGGAGGCATATGAGCATCGTAGGCCGGTCGGTGCAACACCTTTAACTTGGCAGGAGTTCTCCACTCTCTTCTTGGAGAAGTATGTACCGTAATCTTGTAGAGAGGAGCTGCGCAGACAGTTTGAGGGACTACGATAGGGAGAGATGTTAGTGACCAGTATGAGATGCAATTTTCTGAGTTGTTTCAGCATGCAATTTGGTTGGTTCCGATGCATCGTGGGTATATCCAGAGGTTTGTTGATGGTCTCCACTATACTTTTGGTATTCTTATGACCAGAGAGAGAGTGTTGGGTGCTTCGTTTGACGAGGTGGAGGATATATCTCAAGATATTTAGTCGGTTCGCTGCCAGGATCGAGATGAGAGGGAGGCAGTGAGGCCTCGAGGTTCTAGTAGTTATAGTGGTTCACCTTTGAGGGGCCAGTTCTAGCAAGTTTGGGGTCGCTCTTTCAGGCCTGCACAGTCAGCTCGACTCAAGTATCGTGGAGGATCTTCTAGTCGTGGTTATTAGGGTTCTCAGCAGAGTCATCCATCTCTCAGCGCTCTTCAAGCATAGAGTTCATCTCGCGCTCTGTCTGCTCAGGGTTCATCTAGGCTGAGTGCATCAGCCAGTTATTCCCAGTTCCTAGCACCTGGAGTTGCTATGAGTGTGGAGAGTTTGGGCATATGCAGAGGGAGTGTCCTTACCGTACTGCTAGCTCATCTCAGTAGAGGGGTCAGCCCTCATCTTCTAGCCTAGTTTCTTTGGCACCCGCCCTGCCAGCTAGGGGTGAGGGTTAGGCAGCCAGGGGTCACCCTAGAGGGGGAAGCCGATCGGGCGGTGGTCAGGTTCGCTTTTATGTTCTTTAGGGTAGGACATATGCTATTGCCTCAGATGCTGTTATCACAAGTATTATTTCAGTCTGACACAGGGATGCCTCAGTCTTGTTTGATCCAGCTCCACCTATTCCTATGTATCTTCATATTTTTCCTATTAGTTAGGTACTACATAAGGGTGTCTTACTTTACTTGTTCATGTATATACCTCGGTGGGTGATAATGTTATTGTAGACCATGTATATTGGTCGTGTTTGGTGACTATAGGGGTCTGGAGACCCTAGTTGATATATTGCTATTAAGCATGATGGATTTTGATGTTATTTTGGGCATGGACTGGTTGTCTCTGAGTCATGTTAATCTGGACTGTCATGCTAAGTCACACTGGCTATACCGGGTGTTACGAGGATCGAGTTGCATGGCATGACTGACTATCTTCCTAGGAGGGTGATTTCTTTCCTAAAGGCCCAGCGTATGGTTGGGAAAGGTTTTCTATCATATTTGGATTTTGTGAGGGATGTTGGATCAGAGACACCTAGCATTGATTCTGTCCCAGTTGTGAGGTAGTTTCTCAATGTTTTTCCTACAGACCTGTCGGGCATGCCGCCAGACAGGGACAATGATTTTGGTATTGACCTGGTGCCGGGCACTCAGCCCATTTCCATTCCTCTGTATCGTATGGCACCAGTGGAGTAGAAAGAATTGAAGGATCAACTTCAGGAACTCCTCGATAAGGGTTTCATTTGGCCTAGTGTGTCACTGTAGGGTGCACCGATTCCATTTGTGAAAAATAAGGATGGCACCATGAGAATGTGCGTTGACTACATACAATTGAACAAAGTAACAGTGAAGAACAAGTATCCCCTGCCTCATATCAATGATTTGGTTGACCAGCTCCGGGGAGTGAGGGTGTTCTCCAAGATTGACCTTCGTTCGGCTATCACCGGTTGAAGATCAGGGATTCAGATATTATGAAGACTGCTTTCAAGACTAGATATAGACACTATGAGTTTCTTGCTATGTCTTTTGGGCTGACAAATGCCCCTGCATCGTTGATGCATTTGATGAACAGTGTATTTCAGCCGTATCTGCATTTTCTCGTGATTGTTTTTATTGATGATATTTTAGCCATGAGGAGCACGCACAACATTTGTGTGTATTATAGAGAGTGAGGGAGGAGAAGCTTTATGCAAAGTTCTCCAAGTATGCGTTTTGGCTTGGGTCAGTGGCGTTTTTGGGGCACATGGTGTCCAGTGAGGGTATTCAGGTTGACCCGAAGAAGGTAGAGGCGGTGCAGAGTTGGCCTAAACCGACCTTAGCCACAGAGATTCGTAGTTCCTTGGGTTGGTAGGTAATTATCACTAGTTTGTTCAGGGATATTCCTCTATTGCATTTCCCTTGACCAAGTTGACACAGAAGGGTGCTCCATTTGTATGGTCAGTCGAGTGAGAGGAGAGCTTTTAGAAGCTCAAGGCAGCTTTGACCACGGTTCCAGTATTGCTTTTTCCCTCAGCCGTAGATTTATATACCGCATATTGTGATGTATCGAGAGTTGGGATCGGATGTGTATTGATGTAGGACGGTAGAGTTATTTCTTATGCTTCTCATCAATTGAAGCCCCACGAGAAGAATTACCATGTACTTGACTTGGAGTTGGCTACTATAGTTCATGCTTTGAAGATTTGGAGGCATTACTTGTATGGTGTATCTTGTGAGGTATTCACTGATCATCGCAGTCTTTAGCATTTGTTCAAGTAGAAGAACCTTAATTTGAGGCAGCGGAGATGGCTAGAGTTACTCAAGGATTACGATATTACCATTCTTTATCACCTGGGGAGGGCCAATGTAGTGGTCGATGCTTTGAGCTGGAAGACGGTTAGTTTAGGGAGTTTGGCGTATATTCGAAATGGGGAGAGGCCCTTTGCATTAAATGTTTAGGCTTTGGCCAATCGGTCTATTATACTAGATCGGAGCCTAGTCGGGTGTTGGCTTGTGTGGTTTTTCGGTCTTTCTTATATGATCGCATCAGAGAGCGCCAGTGTGATGATCCACATTTGCTTGTCCTTAAGGACAAGGTTCAACATGATGATGCCAGGGATATGACTATTGATGATGATGGCGCATTGAGGATGCAGGGCCAGATTTGTGTGCCCAATGTGGATGAGCTTCGGGAGATGATATTAGAGGAGGCCATAGTTTGTGGTATTCCATCCATCCGGGTGCCACGAAGATGTATCGGGATTTGAGGCAGCACTACAGGTGGAGAAGGATAAAAAAGGATATAGTAGGGTTTGTGGCTCGGCGTCTCAACTGTCAGCAGGTAAAGTACAAACATCAGAGGTCAGACGGTGTACTTCAGTAAGTGATTATTTTTGAGAGGAAGTGGGAGAGGATTACTATGGATTTTGTGAGTGGTATCCTTCAAACTTTGAAGAAGTTCAATTCGATTTGGGTGATAGTGGACAGGCTGACCAAGTCCGCGCACTTCATTCCGCTATGTACTATCTATTCATTAGAGTGGCTAGCAGGGATCTTTATCCGGGAGATTGTTCGATTGCATGGGGTTCCAGTGTCTATTATCTCAGATAGGGGTATTCAGTTCACTTCTCAGTTCTGGAGGACATTTCAGCCAGTGTTGGGTACTCAAGTAAAGTTGATCACAACATTTCATCCTCAGACGGATGGGCAGTCCGTGCGTACCATTCAGATATTGGATGACATGTTGCGTGCTTGTGTTATTGATTTGGGGGTTCTTGGGATGAGTTTTTGCCACTTGCAGAGTTTGCCTACAAGAACAGTTATCATTCGAGCATTTAGATGGCTATGTATGAGGTATTGTATGTGAGGCGGTGTAGATCTCCTGTTGGATAGTTTGAGCCCGACGAGGCTAGGTTATTGGGGACAGAGATGGTTCAGGATGCTTTAGAGAAAGTGAAGCTGCTTTGTACAACACAGTCACATCAAAAAAGTTATGCGGACCGGAAGGTTTGGGATGTATCATATATGGTGGGTGAGAAGGTCTTTCTGAAGGTTTCGCCCATGAAGGGTGCTATACGGTTTAGAAAGAAAGGGAATCTAAGTCCACAATTTATTGGGACTTTTGAGGTACTTAGGAAAATTGGGAAGTGGCTTATAAGCTTGCCTTGCCACCCAACTTATCGGGCGTGCACCCGGTATTTCATGTATCTATGCACCAGAAGTATGATGGCGACCCGTATCATGTATTGTATTTCAGTATTGTTCGATTCAATGACATTTTGACCTATGATGTTGAGCTAGTGGCTATTATGGGTTGTTATGTTCGAAATTTGAGATCAAAGGATATATCTTGGGTAAAGGTGAAGTGGAGAGGTCAGCCTGTAGAAGAGGCTACTTGGGAGACCGAGCGGGAGATACAGAGCAGATATATTCACCTGTTTGAGGCTTCAGGTAAAATTATTAACCAGTTCGAGGACGAGCGTTAATAATTGTTGGGGAGGATGTGATGACCCAGCCCATCATCACGTGAGTTACCGCCCTGTTTTCCCCATTTTCTGCTTCATTATGTTTTATCAAGAGTCTTAGGTAAACGAGTTGAATTGGATTGGTTTTAGAAGGAAATAGGACTCTTAGTCTCTTTAAGGAAGGCATGTTTTGGAAAAAGTCAACTGAATGTTGGCCTATGAGTTAGAGGGATCGGATGTGATTTTACGGTGATTTTGTTAGCTTCGGGAGATGATTTGTGACTTAGGAGCGTGATCAAAATTGATTTTGGAGGTCCGGCGTAGAACTAGGCTTGAATTGGCAAATTCCGATTGGTAGGTGAGATTTTGATCCGATGGTCGGAATGGAATTCCGCTAGTTTTTTTAGCTTCGTTAGGTGATTTTTTGATGTGTGTGCAAAATTTTAGGTCATTCAGAGTTGTTTTGTCGGTTTTTGAACAAATGCATATTTCAAAAGTTTTTAGTAAACTTAGGCTTGAATTCGATGTGATTTTATGGTTTTAGCATTGTTAGATGTGTTTTGATGACGGGAACGAGTTTTAATAAGGTTTTAGGATGTGTTGGTGCTTTTGGTTGAGGTCCCGGGGGGCCTCGGGGTAATTTCAGATGGTCAATCAGACCAATTTTGGCCTTTGAAGATTACAGGTTTTTTCAGCTATGTGTTGTAGACAATTAACCCTTCGCGTTCGAGTAGGGCTCACGCGTTCGTGAAGAAAGATCTTGGGAGGCAGGTGAAATACTGTATACGTTCGTTATGTATGATATCCGTTCATGGAGGTGTAGCTGGGTGTGCCCCGCATTCGCGAGGAAATAGATGTGAATATGTATAAGGAATTGAGGCTTAGGGGGTTTTCCTTCTCGTTCACATAAGTGCTGCCGCATTCGCGTAGGCGTCTTTGAGGAAGCTTCACGTTCGCATGGTGTGGGACGCGTTTGTGAAGGGCATTTTTGGCAGATGAAAATTTGGGTTCCGCAAATGCGAGATAGCCCTCACGTTCGCATAGAGGAAAAAGTCAGTTGGGCAGAAGGGTTTTAAAAACATTTCATCCACGAACCAAGTCTCATTTCCACTTTTGTTTGAGTAACTTTGTGATCTTTGACAAGGATTAAAGAGGTTTTCGATTGGGAATCGATTGGAGGTAAGTCTTATGGCATAGAAACATCATTTAATTAAGGATTTAACACTTAAATTCATTGAAGTTTGATTAAAAGGGGAAGAATTAGGGATTGACTTTTTGAATGAATTTAGGGTTTGAGGGAGCATTTGAGCTCGGATTTTGGTAAATTTGATATGTATAGACTCGTGGCGAGATAAGGAATCTGGTGATGTAAATTTTCTTATTTTTTGAGAAATTGGGGGTTCAGATTTTTCCAATTTCGTGATTTTCGACATTTTTCGAGTGTTTTTTATAAGGTTGTGTTCCTTTAGCCTATTGTAACGTATTCTTTGTGGTTTTGATCAGATTTGACGCTCGAGGAGTTTGATTTGGGAGACAAGGGCGTAGCGAGATAGGATTTAGGCCCCCGTGAGGTGAATAATAGTTATAAATGATGTTTTAAGGGTTTGAATACCCTGATTTGCATAACGTAGTGCTATGATGAGATGAGACACACGTTGTATGATGAGCGTAGGGTCCGGTATTGATGGGGATTCGGACTTGGTCTATCACGATTGATGATTCTATTATATTTTTACTGAGACTTAATTAATATCATTGTAATCTGGGCTAGTTGCCATGTTTGAGACCTTGCGCCGATATATAGAACCCTTAGGGGCATTTGTATTTGTTGACCTCACTCTACTTGTTAAAAGCATACCCTCAGTCATGTTCTTAACTGTTAAATATAATACGAACCAGCTTAGAAATTGATAAATCCAAACGAGGATGACGTGTGGGTTTGAAACCATGTCTTATCTTACTGTGCCCGAGGCCAAGTCTATATTGAGTGATAGGGATTGAAAACCCCATTGTGAGGGTATTTGGCATGTTACGGATCGGGCTGCACGTCGTAGCAGCATATATATTTAAACGGATTGGGTTGCACATTGTAGTAGTATATTATTGGATCGGGCTACACGCTACAACAGTATATTTATATGGGTCGGACTGCATGCTATAATAGTATAGCGTTGGGGCTGTAGGAGCCCCTCAGGAGTCCGCAGACCCGCAGTGAGCGCATTTGACTAATATTATTGGATCGGGTTGCACACCACAACAAAATATTTATATATAGATCGGGCTGCATACTGTAGTAGTATACTATATGGATCAGGCTGTACGTTGCAGCGGTATAATTATTATTTACAGTTATGTGAGAAATAAATGAGTTGAGTACTGGCTTAATGGATTTTACTAGACTTCTTCATTCCGTTGTTGTTTTAATGTTCTTACTCTTTTAATATAAAATTGCGTAGTGTATTAATGAGTTTTCTTTCCATCAGTCATTATTTAATGCTATTACTCACTAAGTTGGAGTACTCACATTACTATATGCACCATGTGTGCAGATACAAGTATTCCAAAGGCATAGTTGAGATTTCTGCTGCTTTTCACATAGCTGGAGTCATCGAGGTAGCTGCATGGCGTCTTTAGTACCAGAGGCTGTCATAGCTGCATGACCACTCACCGTAACAAAAATAATTCCTATAAACTCGTAGGCTGTCATAGAATTACCAACCGGAGTCGATACAGAGAACCGCTCATAAAGTTGTTCGGGTTCTGTCCCAAAACTTGAAGCAATAAATGGGGTGACATAAGACAAAGAGGACCCCGGATCAATGAGAGCATAACAATCAACAGCCTAAATAGACAAGATACCTATAATAACATCTGGAGAAGCCTCAGTACTCCGGCGACCATTCAAAGCATAGAACCGGCTAGGTCCACCCCTACCACGAGCTCTGCCCCTCGATGCACCGTGCCCTGCTGGAGTTGGAGCATGTACTGATGATGTAGCAACTGAAGAACCAGATGACTGGGCAAATCCCCAACCCATACTCTGACTGGGTGCACGACAGACCAGATGGATGTGACCTTTCACCCCGCATCTATAACATATCCAAATAGCAAGTCTCTGTATGAAATCTCCCACACTTGGAGCATATAGTTCTCCACTGCAGCAGGGACCTCACTCCTGAATGACTGGACTGACGGGACCTCTTACTGTCTGAACCTAGCCTCGAATGACTTCTCTACTGATAACTATGCACAGATGGTGGTGCACTTGCTGAGGACTAAGCATATGACTGGGATGGCCCTAATGACCCTCCCCCGGCACTAGTCTCCCTGACTGACCCATTGACTGGGCCCTGCTGCTACTCCCCGTATCTGCCCAAATCTTCAACTTCATGGCCTTTATGGCCAGAGCAAACCCTATAATATTTCCATAATTCATATCTGAGTGCGAGGCCACTGTAGCAGCCTTATTCACCACCAAAGGACTAAGGCCCTGGACAAATCGCCGAACTCGAGCATCCATGGTCGACACTAATTGAGGAGTCTACTTGGACAATCTCACAAACTCCATGTGGTACTCCCAAACACTCATACTTCCCTGTTTGAGAACTTAGAACTCGGTGGCACGGGCAGCCTTTGTCTCAGCAGGAAAGAAGTGGTCCATGAAGGAATTTACAAACTCATCCCATCTAGCCGGAGGTCTTCCCTCCTTACGGAAATCCTCCCACATCTCAAACCCCGAACGCGCTGCTCCTGTCAACCTGTATGAAGCCAAATCTATCCCCTCTATCTCTATAGCCTTCATCACTCGAAGGGTCTTATATATCTCATCAGGGAAATCCTGGGTATCGGCCTCTAGTTTGTGTCTGAGAATTCTAGATGGGCCAATCGCAGAAAATGGTGGACTTTGGAGTTGGAGGAATCTCCCTATCCGCTGGAGGACACAGGGGCATCATGAGATCTCTGGGCCTAGGCGGCCACTAACTGGGTTAACAAACGGATGGCTCCTCTAAGGTCCCCATCGGAAAACTCGGGACCGGAAGCTGGAATTGTATCACAATCAGGAATATTTGTAGGAGGGATTGTGGTACCCTCTGCCGCAGCCGGAACGGGAATGCTTGGATCGGGAATAGATGGTCCAGGCGGATTCAAGGCCGGTGAGTCACTCTCACTCACGACATCAGGTACATGATTCACGGCCACACTTGGGGTGGCATCAGGCCCAAGGCCGAGTCTAGCTTTTTTCTTAGGCACTATTTCTGAAAATTTCGGGACAGAGAATGGGTTAGACATAAATACTTCCACTTTTCACTTCATCGCACGATATAGAATAACAAAGAAGTGGGTAAATTCCTAAATGTCCATGCAGCCCCCTACTTATAGATGTTGTCGACAACACATTGATAAGAAGGGCGCTACTAGACATGGCTCCGATACATCCTAGGACACTTTAAAACCTTAGGCTCTGATACCAAGTTTGTCATGCCCCAAATCGAGGGACATGACCGGCGTCCGACCGGGTAACCCCAGTCAAGCGGACCTGGGTGCCTTTCCTATCCCATTTGTTACCACATATTGTTCATTACTCATTAATCAAGGGATTAACCATTTTATAATTGAAAACACATTTTCTCAAAACATACACAACATACTTGATTACTTAACCAAATTTACTACTTACATTTCCCGACATACTATTACATAAGTTCATAACCCATATTTTCTGTCTACGGAGCCTTTAAAGATACGACAGGATAATACAGTACTTACAGGTAACAAGGCTCTAGCTATACCTTACATAAAACCAAAATAAGACTCCATACTAGAAGTGGCATGAGGCACGCAGGGCCCCGAGAGGAAAGGAGCTCACCAATACGACCCGTGGGAGATAAAGGAGTGCTACTGCCGATGAGCTGGAGTACCTGCTACGGATCCACCTACAATCATAATATGAATGTAGTGCCCCGGGCAAAAGGGGCGTCAGTCACTGAAATTGTACTGGTATGTATGAACAAACTTTGTCCCAAGTAAACTCAAGCCATAGACAAGTAAGTCACGGTAACAGAAACGACCACAAATACATGAAGAAAAAACAATCAATCCAAACAAGTCTTCAACACCTACTTTGTTTCAAGTAACCTCAACCACATACAAGTAGAAAACAGTAATAGAAGCAACAACCAAACCCACATAGAAGGTAAAATCAAGCCAAACAAAGAGATAATCGGTGCCCCACAGGTTACAAACTCTGCTGATGTCTCCCTCCATAATTTCCTCATCAATGATTTCACAATTGGTACACACATTGATTTCAATGGCGATTTTGATTGCTTACCACGCTTATTACCTTATCCACCCTCATTAAATCAGCCACCATTATCACCCCAACCCATCAATTTGTGGCTGCGGCACGCAACCCGATCCCATGGGACAATTACATTTCACAACAACCACAACAACAAGAAAGAACAATTCACAAAGATCACCACAACGACAATTAGCAATTCACAAAGATCATAACAAAAATCTTTAAGGAGTAGCCACAATGATTCACAAGTGTTCCCATAACCATCAATACTATTTCCGTCAGATTCCACAATTCACAAGTGTTTCATGTTACAACAATCCTTCCAAAGACGCAGCCACAACAATATTACAAGTGTTCCCATAGCCAACAGTACCAATTCCACTATATTCAAAGTTCATAAGCAATTCAAGTCATTACAATAATTACCCACAAAGAAGCCGAATATGTTATTACCACCATTGTTCCAATTGCATCATTTATGATTTTCTTTGTTTATCATTTGTTTCTAAATTCTTACCACATAACACTTAATCAAACCAATCAAACACCCAACAAACCAATCACAAGAATTTCACCAACAATCCACATAGCTATCATATCCCAAATATCCGCACACCAAACAAGGCGATTTCACAAAGATCAAAGTTAGCCACAAATACTTGGAGTCGAATTCCTTTTCTTTTATATTCTATTTTCAATTATGTCACGACCCCAAACCCGGTCGTGATGGCGCCCAACACTAATGCTTGGCAAGCCCGACCATTCACTCTCTCAACCCGACAAAAAGCTCAAAACCAATTAATAAAATACTCAAATAAAAATAATTCGTAACAGTGACATAAACTATAACTCCCACAGACCAGGGGTCATGAGTCTAGAGCCTCTAAAACAAACTGGATAACAATATCTAAACTAAAATACACGAGTCTGGGAATGTATATATAAATAAAACTAAAATATGAAGAGTAGTCAGGTCCTGCGAACATCAAGCAGCTACCTCAACAACTCTGATAAGCTCTGAAGACAAAGACTGCTCAGCTAAGCCTCCGGTGCACCTGAATCTGCACACAAGGTGCAGGGAGTAGGGGTGAGTACTAAGTACCTAGTGAGTAATAAGAATATAAAATGTCCGAAGATAAGAAATCCACGAAATGCCATGAAGTAAAGCTAAAACTAACAGTCTGACACATTACTACGAATCAACAGCAACAGGTAATGAATGTTAGAGCAAGTAAATAACAATGCATGAATGCAATGTAATGCACATGACCGCTATGGCGCGTAGCCCGATCCCTTTAACATCGTCGGCGCTCACTGGGGGTGTGTACAGACTCCGGAGGGGCTCCTTTAGCCCAAGCGCAATATAATCATTACATTCTCTATGGCATGCAACCCAATCCATACTCAATCCACAATATGCATACGAGTCACATTACTGATTCAATTAATTTTTCCCAATTTCCAATTTATTAAGAATAATATACTTTAGATATTTAACTTCAGGAAAAGTCACTTAGCATTTCATCACAGTGATTAAACACAAGAGTGAGATCAATGATTATACAAAACATGCTATCACAATGATATTCATCCTCTGAGGATACTACAGATCGACACAAGGCTTTAAATATGGTAATAAGCCCAGATATATTCAACACAGGGTGCGTGTCACTTGCCAATATAGAAACACTCTTGTTCGGAATGGACCAAGTCACCATCCCCAGTCATAACCAATCCCGCACCTGCCATTGGGTGCGACTCAAGTCCTACAATAGCGTCATAATGTGATAAACCGGGTTTTCAAACAATTAGGCCATCATATACACCAACTACTCTCCTATAACCGACCGTAGACTGGTCCATAATGCATTTTTCTTTCGTATCAACCTCCTCTTGCGTCGAATCTAGTCAAAACCACAACGAATACATAAATATGGGTTGAAGAAATATAATCCAATCAAAAATACCCAAAAAGTACTAAAATTCACGAAGTTGGTAAAACTCGAGCCCCAAGTCCACTTCGGGGCTCCACTTCTCGGAAAATTCTGAAAATCACACCAAAGGATTACTCGTCTTGCCATAAGTCCGTACATATTAATATACCAAAATCGAAGTCTGTTTGACCCTCTAATCGACCCCGAAAGGTCTCGTAATTTCAGGCCCCAAAATCCTATTTTTCTATTGTTTCTCATAAATTAAAAATGGGATTATGGTCTATAATCACCCATAAATGAGTTTTAATAATCAAATCACTTACCTCTGTGATACCCACTGATTTTCTCTCTTAAACATTTCCTCAGATGCTTCTTCCCATTCCAAAATCGGAAGAAAACTCAACCTGATCATTATAGGTATAATGTTCACGCGTTTTACTACTCCCAATGGATTCCTTGTGAAATTATAATGAATTTAGGCTTTTGTATCACTCAATTTGACTTTACAATGAAGGATATATGTAGGTTTTAAGATTTACATATAGTGTAGGTTTTTAACACGCTGTCAGGGGCAATTTCGTCATTAACCTGAAAATCTGGGCAACCTCAGCAAAATGGCCATAAAATCCTCATACGATGTCCAAATTCGATGATTCTTTTTGCTACGAGTCCGTAATTATGATACGGATCTAATGCTTCTTGCAAAACAGTAATAGGAGCTTATTTGTTCAATACGATATCATTTATGCTTGAAGAAATGATGTCGAAGCATAAGAAAAATGAGCACAACGCAACCCAAACCTATCCGAAACTCACCGAGCTCCTCGAGTCCGCAAACGAACATACTAACATGTCACATATGATCATCTAAACGTAGTTTCACTCTCAAAACACTAAACTTAACATAAAAACATGTTACGACCCGGATTTTCCCCCAACATCGGGATCGTGATGGCGCCTACTCGTGGTAGCTAGGCAAGCCACACTGTATTCATACTATCCTGTTTTTAACACAATTTTAATTAAATAAATGCGGAATACTTTATCGAAATGGAAATAACAATTCACAAGGTGAAAATCATACTGAAATCCTCTACCCAAGACGTGGAGTCACCAACTCACAAACTACTATGGAATACTACACATAAAAGTCTGAAGGAAATATAACATAATTCTGTTTGTCTCGGAACAATGAGACTACAGCTATTAACATAAATAAAGAAAGAGACGCCGGGCCTGCGGACGTCCTGCAAGCTACCTCGGTCTCAAATGTGATCAACTCCCACGCAATCTATTTACTGCTGCTGCTGCTCCTGATCGTAACCTGGACCTGTGCAAAAACGCATAGAAGTGTAGCATCAGCACAACCGACCCCATGTGCTGGTAAGTGCCCGGCCTATCCCGGCGAAGTAGTGACAAGCCTAGGACCAGACACCCACATAAACCTGTACAATTCAATATATATATGTGTACCACAAAATAACAAGAAATAATCAAGTATTAACACAATAAGGAATATCTTAAAGAATTCAACAATTAACCACACAGTTAATAATTTCACAAGGAAAAACAAAGTGTAATGTAAACACAAGTAATATCAATTCAAGAAATAGCAAACAGTTGCACGGCATCACCCTTCGTGCTTTTACTCTCATCCTCACATCCATAGTATGGCATGATCCTTCGTACATGGTTCAATAATAGGGCACGGCATGATCCTTCGTGCATAATCAATAAATAAACATGGCACGACATTAACCTTCGTGCATAAATAAATAAACATGGCACGGCATCACCCTTCGTGCATTATCACTCTTCCTCACCCAAATAACAATCAAATAAGTTCACAAGGAAAACAAGGTATAATGGAAACACAAGTAATATCAAGTCAAGGAATGGCAAATAGTTGCACGGCATCACCCAAATAAAATATAATGGAAAAACAAGTAATATCAAGTCAAGGAATAGCAAACAATTGCACGGCATCACCCTTCGTGCTTTTACTCTCATCCTCACCAAATAAACAAATAAAGTACACGGCATCACCCTTCGTGCTTTTACTCTCATCCTCACATCCATAATACGGCATGATCCTTCGTACATGGTTCAATAACAGGGCACGGCATGATCCTTCGTGCAATATCAATAAATAAACATGGCACGGCATTAACCTTCGTGCATAAATAAATAAACATGGCACGGCATCACCCTTCGTGCATTATCACTCTTCCTCACCCAAGTAACAATCACAGTTAAGGGCAAAGAAGGAAACAGTAATTCATAAACCGTCCCATCAAGGGCAATCAATAATTATCTTCACAACAAGTCCCAACAAGGGAGAACAATAACAATTCATCTGTAATATATCTCAAAATAATCATTTTTCAACGACTCACGGTCATACTAGACGCCAGTGTATGGATGCTCGTCACCACAGCCCATACACCGTACTCGATCACATAACACATAGCACATAATCCTATTCCCTCAAGCTAGGATAGAACAAACACTTACCTCGAATGCTTATGAACAATTCAATCCGTGGAAATGTCTTTTCTTTCAATTTGGCTCCAATCCAACCGTATCTATACACAATTGATTTAATATCATCAATTCTACTCAACAAACTAATTCTTAAGACCAAATACCACTTTTACAACATTCTGCCATGAATAGTGAATTTCAACCCCGGGCCCACATGGTCGGAACTCGGGGTTAGGACCAAAATCCGGTTACCCATCCCCCACGAGTTCATATATATGATTTGTTTCAAAATCGGACCTCAATTCGAGGTCCAATTCCCCAATTTATGAAAACCCTATTTTCTAACAAAAACAAGAATTCTACCATGAAAATCATTGATTTCTTATGAAAAACATGTTTAATGATGTTAGGAATTGAAAGAATTAAGTAAAAAGTGACTTACAATCGTTTTGATGAAGAAGAAATCCTTGAAGAATCGCAAATGGGTGTTTTGTTTTTGTAAAATGTGAAGAAATGACTCAAATTCGTGTTTTTCAGGTCTCTGTGTTCGCATTTGCGAACATGGGTTCGCAATTGCGAACCCCGACCAATTTCTGGAGTTTGAAAAATAAGCTAAGGGTGGGAAGTTCGCATTTGCGAACTTTTCTTCGCATTTGCGAAGCCAAGGCAAAATTGGGAAGTTCGCATTTGCGAACTATTGTTCGCAATTGCGAACACAGGCTAAATATGGGGAGGTTCGCATTTGCGAACTATTGTTCGCATTTGCGAACCCAGGCAGAATAGTGGCGAGTTCGCATTTGCGAACTATAGTTCGCATTTGCGAACACAGGCACAATAGGGTCAAGTTCGCATTTGCGAACTATTGTTCGCATTTGCGAACACAGGCACAATAGGGGGAGTTCGCATTTGCGAACTATTGTTCGCATTTGCGAACTCTGCAGAATAGTGGGGAGTTCGCATTTGCGAACTATTGTTCGCATTTGCGAACTCTGCAGACCAGTTGCAGACGGCAACTTCTAACATGAAAAATTGATCTCGTGGCCTATCCAAAGTTCACCCGAGCCCTCGGGGCTCCAAACCAAATATGCACATAACCTCAAAAACACATTATGAACTTGTTCGTGCGATCACATCGCCAATATCACCTCGTTTTCATCAAATCAAGCCTCAAATGCATGATTTTCATACCTTTAGTTTTCAAAACTTTCAAACTTGGGACTCAAGGTCCAAAACATCTCAAACGACATCCAAATGTCACCAAACTTTACGAAATCACATATATAATATTTAAGACTTGTACCGGGCGTCGGAACCAAAATACGAGCCCGATACCAAGGTCAATTAATTTATTTCCTTTAATAATTGCATCAAAAACAATTTCACATAAAAATTCATAACTTGGGCTCTAGGCCTCAAAATTCGACTCCGGACGCATGTCCAAGTCCCATATTTTCCTACGGACCTCTCGGGACCATCAAATCTCGGGTCCGGATCCGTTTACCAAAAATGTTGACCGAAGTCAACCATATCAATATTAATATCATTTTTATCCAAATTTCTCATAGAATTCATATTTTCTATCACAAAATCTTTCCGGCTACATGCTCGGATCGTGCACGTAAATCGAGGCAACATAGAATGAGGTTTTCAAGGCCTCGAAGCTCGAAATGATTAATTAAATAAGTGATGACCCTTTGGGTCGTCACAATCTCCACCTCTAAAACAACCGTTCGTCCTCGAACGGACAAAAGAAGAAGTACCCGAGTCAGGAAACAAGTGTGGGTAGCGGCTCCGCATATCAGACTCGGACTCCCAGGTCGATGCCTCAGGAGGCTGACCTCTCCACTGAACACGCACAGAAGGATAACTCTTCGACCTCAGCTGTTGAACCTGCCGGTCTAGAATGGCCACCGGCTCCTCCTCGTAAGATAGATCATTGTCCAATTGGACAGTACTGAAGTCTAACACATGTGTGGGATCGCCGTGGTATCTCCGAAGCATAGATACATGAAAAACTGGATGCACGGCCGATAAGCTAGGCGGCAAAGCTAATCTGTAAGCCACCCCTCCCACTCTGTCTAGAATCTCAAATGGGCCAATATACCTAGGGCCGAGCTTGCCCTTCTTCCCAAACCTCATCACGCCCTTCATAGGCGACACCCGGAGCAATACTCGTTCACCAACCATGAAATCTACATCTCGAACCTTACGATCCGCATAAGTCTTTTGCCTAGACTGAGCTGAACGTAATCTCTCCTGAATAGTGTTGACCTTATCCAAGGCCTCCTGAACTAAGTCTGTACCTAACAACCGAGCCTCTCCCGGTTCAAACCATCCAACCGGTGATCGACATCGCCTACCATACAACGCCTCATACGGAGCCATCTGGATGCTAGATTGGTAACTGTTATTGTAGGCGAACTCTGCTAATGGCAGAAACTGGTCCCACGAGCCTCCGAATTCAATAACACAGGCTCGAAGCATGTCCTCAAGAATCCGAATAGTCCTCTCTGACTGGCCATCCGTCTGAGGATGAAATGCTGTACTCAACTGAACCTGGGTGCCTAACTCCTGCTGAACCGCTCTCCAGAACTGCGAGGTAAACTGCGTACCCCGATCATAGATAATAGATACTAGCACCCCATGGAGACGAACAATCTCCCTAATGTAAACCTCCGCTAACCTCTCCGACGAGTAGGAGACAGACACTGGAATAAAGTGTGCTGATTTGGTCAGCCTATCAACAATGACCCAAATAGCATCAAATTTCCTCCGAGTCAAAGGAAGTCCAGTAACGAAGTCCATAGTGATCCGCTCCCATTTCCACTCGGGAATTTCAATCCTCCGGAATACACCACCAGGTCTCTGGTGCTCATATTTCACCTGCTGACAATTTAGACACCGAGCGACATACGCAACGATATCTTTCTTCATTCTGCGCCACCAATAGTGCTGCCGTAAGTCCTGGTACATCTTCGCGGCGCCTGGGTGAATAGAATACCGCGAACTGTGGGCCTCTGCTAAGATCAACTCTCGAATTCCTTCGACATTGGGCACACAAACTCGACCCTGCAATTTCAATACCCCATCATCATCTAGATTTACCTGTGTGGCACCTCCCCGCTGTACTGTATCTCTCAACTCACGCAAATGAGGATCATCAAATTGCCTCTCACGGATACGCTCTAATAAAGAAGAACGAGCGACCGTGCGGGCTAACACCCTGCTAGGCTCAGAAATGTCTAATCTCACGAACCGGTTGGCTAAGGCCTGAACATCTAGAGCTAATGGTCTCTGATTGACCGGAATATATGCAAGACTACCCATGCTGGCATACTTTCTACTCAATGCATCGGCCACCACATTGGCCTTACCCGGGTGATATAATATAGTAACATCATAGTCTTTTAGCAACTCTAACCATCTCCGCTGTCGTAGATTCAACTCCTTCTGTTTGAACAAGTACTGTAGGCTTTTGTGATCAGTGTACACCTCACATGTCACACCATATAGATAATGCCTCCGGATCTTTAAGGCATGAACCACTGCTGCTAACTCAAGATCATGAACTGGATAATTCTTCTCATGTATCTTTAACTGCCTCGAAGCATAAGCGATAACCTTACCATCCTGCATCAATACCGCTCCAAGCCCCGTACGAGATGCGTCACAATAAACTGTATAAGGCCCTGTACCTGTAGGTAGTACCAACACTGGTGCGGTGGTCAAGGCTGTCTTGAGCTTCTGAAAGCTCGCCTCACACTCCTCTGACCACTGAAACTGGACACCCTTCTGGGTCAACCTGGTCATCGGGGTTGCAATAGAAGAAAACCCCTCCACAAAACGACGATAGTAACCTGCTAATCCCAAGAAACTCCGTATCTCAGTCACTGAAGCTGGTCGAGGCCAATTCTGGACTGCCTCAATCTTCTTTGGGTCTACCTGAATACCTTCCACTGATACAATGTGACCCAGAAATGCTACCGAACTCAGCCAGAACTCACATTTAGAAAATTTGGCATATAGTCGGTTATCTTTCAGAGTCTGAAGAACCACTTTGAGGTGCTGCCCGTGCTCTTCCTAGCTGCGGGAGTACACCAGGATGTCATCTATGAAGACTATCACGAACAGGTCTAAGTAAGGTCTGAATACCCGATTCATCAACTCTATGAATGCTGCTGGGGCATTGGTCAACCCGAAGGACATGACCAAGAACTCATAATGCCCATATCTTGAGCGAAAGGTTGTCTTAGGAATGTCAGCCGCCCTGATCTTCAGCTGATGGTAGCCTGACCTCAAGTCTATCTTAGAGAATACCCTCGCTCCCCGGAGCTGGTCAAACAAATCATCAATCCTCGGCAGTGGATATTTATTTTTGATAGTCACCTTGTTTAACTGCCGGTAATCAATACACATCCGCATCGAGCTATCCTTCTTCTTTACAAATAACACAGGTGCTCCCCAGGGGGAAACACTGGGCCTGATAAAGCCCTTCTCAAGAAGGTCCTGCAACTGATCTTTCAACTCTTTTAGTTCCGGCGGGGCCATACGATAGGGTGGAATAGAGATGGGCTGAGTGCCCGGTGCCAGATCAATACAGAAATCAATATCCCTGTCGGGTGGCATGCCCGGCAGGTCTGAAGGAAAAACCTCAGGAAACTCCCGTGCAATAGGGACTGACTCAATGGAAGGAACTTCTGTGCTGGAATCACGAACATAAGCTAGATAAGCTAGACACCCCTTCTCGACCATACGTCGAGCCTTAACATAGGAAATAACCGTGCGAACGGAGTGGCTTGAGGTACCTTTCCACTCAAGTCGGGGTGATTCTGGCAAGGCTAAAGTCACCGTCTTAGCATGGCAATCAAGAATAGCATGGTATGGGGACAACCAGTCCATCCCCAATATGACATCAAAATCTACCATATCCAAAAGCAACAGATCCACACGGGTTTCAAGACCCCCAAATATAACTACGCACGAACGGTGCACCCGATCGACTACAATGGAGTCACCCACTGGTGTAGCCACATAAGCTGGAATATCCAGAGCATAGGCGGGCACGACCAAATACGGTGCGAAGTAGGAAGACACATAGGAATATGTAGATCCGGGGTCAAATAATACCGAAGCACCTCCGCCACACACAAGAATAGTACTCGTAATCACGACGATCCGATGCCTCTCGCCTCGGCCCGGCCGGTAAAGCATAGAAACGGGGATCCGCACCTCCCTCCGAGCCGCGTCTCTAGGACGACCATCAACCGGCCGACCTCTACCTTCCGGCTGGACGGTCTCTACCTCTACGGTCTCGACCTCCACCTCTAAAATCTCTACCCCCGCCTCCGGCTGGCTGGGCAGGCTGAGGGTCAGCTGGGGCCTGAATCATAGGACGAGGACCTCGCTGCCGAGAGTTGCCCGCTGCTATAGGGCAATTCCTGATAAAATGACCCGGGTCACCACAACCGTAGCAACTCTTAGACTGATAGGGCTGCTGGCCCTGACGACCTAAATGGCCTCCACGAACACTCTGAAGAGGCTGAGCATTAATAGGAGACCGGTCTAAATAATGCCCCCGAGAACCACGATCACCTGATCCACCCTGTGAAGCCTGAAGGGCGGAATGAAAAGGCCTGGAGGACTGGCCTCTATCAAAGGATTCTCCGCTACCAGAGGAAAAACCACCAAACCTGCCTGAATGACGAGGCCTCTTATCTGAAGAATAACCGCCTCCCCTAGCAAGAGCCATCTCAACCCTGCGTGTTGCATTGGCTGCCTCCTGAAATGATATGTCACTCCCCACGCCCATAGCCATCTGGAGTCTAATCGGCTGATTAAGCCCATCTATAAATCTGCGGACCCTCTCCCGCTCCGTGGGAAGTATCACCACTGCATGACGAGCCAAGTCGATAAATCTCGTCTCATACTGTGTAACTGTCATAGTGCCCTGATGGAGGCGCTCAAACTTCCTCCGAAGTAAATCCTTCTGAGTAGCAGGGAGAACCTTCTCCATAAATAGTTCCGCAAACTGGTCCCATGATAGAGCTGGGGACCCTGCTGGTCGAGTCAGGCAATAATCTCTCCACCAAGTCTTGGCGGATCCTGCAAGTCTGAAGGTACCGAAATCAACTCCGTTTGTCTCCACGATCCCCATAGTCTTGAGAATCTCATGGCAACTGAATAAAAAGTCCTGAGGATCCTCTGATGTGGCTCCACTGAAAGTAGTGGTAAACAACTTGGAGAACCGATCAAGCCTCCATAACGAATCAGAAGTCATGGCCGCTCCATCACCGGCATGAGCTGTGGTACCTGACTGAGTGGCCACAGCTGGCTGAATTACTGGTGCCTGAGGCTGAGGAGCTACTGGCTCCGGAGTATGAGCAATAGGAGTCCGGGCCCCTCCTCCAGCCTGAGAAGTGGCTGGGGCAACTGATAATAAACCCGCTCCTGGCAATGCTATCCATAAATCCCGCTATTCTGACCAAAGCATCCCGGAGATCCGGGGTAATCAAAGCCTCTCCTAGGACCTGAGCTGGGCCCGCTGGAGCTGCTGGAACCGGAACCTCCTCATCAATCTCAATATGAGGCTCCACCTCTGGGGTAGCTGCCTGGGGCTGAGTTCTACCCCTACCACGGCCTCTGATACGGCCTTGGCCCCTGCCCCTCACGGGAGCTGCCTGGGGCTCGGGCTGCTGGTCGGCGGACGAAGAAGCGCGTGTCCTCACCATCTGCGAAAGGACAGAATAGAAATTCAATCAGTAATTGAGGAACAAGTCGCACGACAAGAAAGAACAAATGAGAGACTTTTTCCTAACTCAATAGACTCTAGAGGACAAGTACAGACATCTCCGTACCTACCTCTCAAACTCTACTAAGCTTGTTCGTGAGTGGTGAGACCTATGTAACCTAGAGCTCTGATACCAACTTGTCACGACCCGGATTTTCCCCCAACATCGGGATCGTGATGGCGCCTACTCGTGGTAGCTAGGCAAGCCACTGTATTCATACTATCCTGTTTTTAACACAATTTCAATTAAATAAATGCGGAATACTTTATCGAAATAGAAGTAACTAATTACAATATGAAAATCATACCGAAATCCTCTACCCAAGACGTGGAGTCACCAACTCACAAACTACTATGGAATACTACACATAAAAGTCTGAAGGAAATATAACATAATTCTGTTTGTCTCGGAACAATGAGACTACGGCTATTAACATAAATAAAGAAAGAGACGCCGGGCCTGCGGACGTCTGCAAGCTACCTCGGTCTCAAATGTGATCAACTCACAACACAAAACTATTTTATTTTTTTGAATTTTTGGGAGTAATTCTCATGTAGGGCAAAACTCACGTGCTCACAAGCACAACCGACCCCATGTGCTGGTAAGTGCCTGGCCTATCCCGGCGAAGTAGTGACAAGCCTAGGACCAGACACCCATATAAACCTGTGCAATTCAATATATATATGTGTACCACAAAATAACAAGAAATAATCAAGTATTAACACAATAAGGAATATCTTAAAGAATTCAACAATTAACCACAGTTAATAATTTCACAAGGAAAAACAAAGTGTAATGTAAACACAAGTAATATCAATTCAAGAAATAGCAAACAGTTGCACGGCATCACCCTTCGTGCTTTTACTCTCATCCTCACATCCATAGTACGGCATGATCCTTCGTACATGGTTCAATAATAGGGCACAGCATGATCCTTCGTGCATAATCAATAAATAAACATGGCACGACATTAACCTTCGTGCATAAATAAATAAACATGGCACGACATCACCCTTCGTGCATTATCACTCTTCCTCACCCAAATAACAATCAAATAAGTTCACAAGGAAAACAAGGTATAATGGAAACACAAGTAATATCAAGTCAAGGAATGGCAAATAGTTGCACGGCATCACCCAAATAAAATATAATGGAAAAACAAGTAATATCAAGTCAAGGAATAGCAAGAAATTGCACGGCATCACCCTTCGTGCTTTTACTCTCATCCTCACCAAATAAACAAATAAAGTACACGGCATCACCCTTCGTGCTTTTACTCTCATCCTCACATCCATAGTACGGCATGATCCTTCGTACATGGTTCAATAACAGGGCACGGCATGATCCTTCGTGCAATATCAATAAATAAACATGGCACGGCATTAACCTTCGTGCATAAATAAATAAACATGGCACGGCATCACCCTTCGTGCATTATCACTCTTCCTCACCCAAGTAACAATCACAGTTAAGGGCAAAGAAGGAAACAGTAATTCATAAACCGTCCCATCAAGGGCAATCAATAATTATCTTCACAACAAGTCCCAACAAGGGAGAACAATAACAATTCATCTATAATATATCTCAAAATAATCATTTTTCAACGACTCACGGTCATACTAGACGCCCAGTGTATGGATGCTCGTCACCACAGCCCATACACCTTACTCGATCACATAACACATAGCACATAATCCTATTCCCTCAAGCTAGGATAGAACAAACACTTACCTCGAATGCTTATGAACAATTCAATCCGTGGAAATGTCTTTTCTTTCAATTTGGCTCCAATCCAACCGTATCTATACACAATTGATTTAATATCATCAATTCTACTCAACAAACTAATTCTTAAGACCAAATACCACTTTTACAACAATCTGCCATGAATAGTGAATTTCAACCCCGGGCCCACATGGTCGGAACTCGGGGTTAGGACCAAAATCCGGTTACCCATCCCCCACGAGTTCATATATATGATTTGTTTCAAAATCAGAACTCAATTCGAGGTCCAATTCCCCAATTTATGAAAAACCCTATTTTCTAACAAAAACAAGAATTCTACCATGAAAATCATTGATTTCTTATGAAAAACATGTTTAATGATGTTAGGAATTGAAAGAATTAAGTAAAAAGTGACTTACAATCGTTTTGATGAAGAAGAAATCCTTGAAGAATCGCAAATGGGTGTTTTGTTTTTGTAAAATGTGAAGAAATGACTGAAATTCGTGTTTTTCAGGTCTCTGTGTTCGCATTTGCGAACATGGGTTCGCAATTGCGAACCCCGACCAATTTCTGGAGTTTGAAAAATAAGCTAAGGTTGGGAAGTTCGCATTTGCGAACTTTTCTTCGCATTTGCGAAGCCAAGGCAAAACTGGGAAGTTCGCATTTGCGAACTATTGTTCGCAATTGCGAACACAGGCTAAATATGGGGAGGTTCGCATTTGCGAACTATTGTTCGCATTTGCGAACCAAGGCGGAATAGTGGCCAGTTCGCATTTGCGAACTATAGCTCGCATTTGCGAACACAGGCACAGAAAGGTCAAGTTCGCATTTGCGAACTATTGTTCGCATTTGCGAACACAGACACAATAGGGGGGAGTTCGCATTTGCGAACTATTGTTCGCATTTGCGAACTCTGCAGAATAGTGGGGAGTTCGCATTTGCGAACTATTGTTCGCATTTGCGAACTCTGCAGACCAGTTGCAGACAGCAACTTCTAACACGAAAAATTGATCTCGTGGCCTATCCAAAGTTCACCCGAGCCCTCGGGGCTCCAAACCAAATATGCACATAACCTCAAAAACACATTATGAACTTGTTCGTGCGATCACATCGCCAATATCACCTCGTTTTCATCAAATCAAGCCTCAAATGCATGATTTTCATACCTTTAGTTTTCAAAACTTTCAAACTTGGGACTCAAGGTCCAAAACATCTCAAACGACATCCAAATGTCACCAAACTTTACAGAAATCACATATATAATATTTAAGACTTGTACCGGGCGTCGGAACCAAAATACGAGCCCGATACCAAGGTCAATTAATTTATTTCCTTTAATAATTGCATCAAAAACAATTTCACAAAAAAATTCATAACTTGGGCTCTAGGCCTCGAATTCGACTCCGGACGCATGTCCAAGTCCCATATTTTCCTACGGACCTCTCGGGACCATCAAATCTCGAGTCCGGATCCGTTTACCAAAAATGTTGACCGAAGTCAACCATATCAATATTAATATCATTTTTATCCAAATTTCTCATAGAATTCATATTTTCTATCACAAAATATTTCCGGCTACATGCTCGGATCGTGCACGTAAATCGAGGCAACATAGAATGAGGTTTTCAAGGCCTCAGAAGCTCGAAATGATTAATTAACTAAGTGATGACCCTTTGGGTCATCACAAAACACCAAATTTACATCGGATTCAAGCCTAAGTTCTTCTAAAACGTTCGAAACAAGCATTTGATCAAAAACCCAACCAAATCACCTCCAAATAACCTGAAATTTTTCACGCATATCCAAAATCACCTAACAGAGTTGCTATAACTTTCAGAATTCCATTCCGACCCTCGGATCCAAATCTCACCTATCAACTAGAATTCGCCAAAATGTTAACCTTCGCCAATTCAAGCCTAATTCTACACTGGACCTCCAAATCCAATTTCGATTTCACTCATAAGTCAAAAATCATCCCCCGAAGCTACCCGAACCACCAGAACTCACATCAGAGTCATCTAACTACATTGTCAACTTCTGGTAGACTTTTCCAAAAAGAGGTTCATTCTAAGAGGCTAAGTGCCTCATTTCCAACTAAAGCTAATCCAATTCTACCTGATCAACTCAAATACTGATAATAAAACTTAGAGCAACAAAACTTGGGGTAAACGAGGCGGTAATACCCGAGATGACGGGTCGGGTCATCATATAATCCCCAACTTAAATCAACACTCATCCTCGAGCGTACCCAAGGTTGTTCTAGAAGCTAACCAACGATTGAATGATCTTTCCAATCATATACCCGGGGTGATCCCACGTCACCCTATCTCATATATGTCCAACAATACAATATAACTGAAATTTCACAATCTATCTTGTCCATAAACCATAGAACTACATTTCACCTTCTGAAATCTTACACAATATAAGAACCTCATGTTTCTATACCCGGAATAAACCCAAACCAGCTGTAATAACCCATACCTACAACCTCCGGTGAAATCATATAATATACCACATAACCTAAACACATGCAGCGATAACTCCCATTCACAACAGCTGCCCACGACAACCAATTATCGATAGAAACCCCCTTTTAGTAGCTAAAGTCTTATTCCCACACTTTCATATACTGCCAACAATGAATGAAACACACTATAAATCGTAATCATCTCTCAGATCAACAATTTCTGAAACCACTTTCCTCCACTGTTATCACAATAGATTTCTGGGTCAAACCTCGATATTATCTTCCTAACAAGCTGAGATCAAATCTGTCTGTATTCATTAATGAACCCAATGATGACCTCGAATCCAACACCACCCTGGTGATATGATACCTCAATACAAGTCTAAACTATATCTTGCATAATACATGTACCAGTAAGAAACGATCTGAACACACTCAAATCATAACAAATGACTCAAATGAAAGAGCTGTACCTCAAGCTAATCAATATCATTACAATACAATGCTGACACCCCGTTTCACATCATAGAAATAAAATGCCTGAATCTACCCCGAAAGGTCATAACTCTCGTAGCCTCGCTACAATGCCCGATCTTATCCCAACACTATTACACCTGAAGTGCCTCAAGCCGCTATACTCAAAATCAACAACCACGCACATTTGATATCTGAAACCAACACAATTAGTTACACCCACGGTGAAACAGAGAACACACGACACACAACTCGATAGACCATAACCAATGCTCCATACACCGAGAAACACTCAATCTCTCTTCCCGCTCGACTTCCTCTGTGAATTCTCAATAGAACCGCACCACATGTGCCCATAACTAACAAATCACAATGTACCACAACATCGAAAAACAACTCATAGCTTCCCTCATATCCCTAACAAGCTCAATAATGATAGACTCAACCTATTCCTCAACAATACAACTCAGGGTCAACCAAACTAACTCAAGCTAAATGTGTAGCCATATCGACATGCCAACGAACTCAGTACCAAGAAGCCTGAAACAGTTTCTTCCACTACTATAACTTCTGCCAAAGTCGTACGATGTAGTGCCCGGCCCCAAATCAATACCAAAATCCACAATCTCGCCCGGTGATATGTTCGACCATAAGAAAGCATTTGAAAAGCCCCTCAATAACGGAACATGATCACTTATAGCAACCTCTACACTAACATCTATCACAAATGCCCAATTAAGAAAGTACTCCTTCCTAGCTGTCCGCGGGTTCTTTTAAATATAAATCATTCTGCTAAAACATACTCTAACACACTTCATCACTTAACCTGTGGTATTTATGGCGTAACCCCTAATACAATAATTTAAAATCACCCAACACTAAGACAACCAGTCCGAATTCCAAAATCACTTTAAAAATATAACATACCAGCGAATAAAGATCCACCACCACAACATAACACGTACATCAGAACTCCATATAACACACAAATCATCAGACCTAATCGTAGTTTCCATCGTGCGAATACATGTACCTATTTGATACCTAATCATTCCACGATAGATACTCAATACTTACCTGTGCTACCAAGTAAACCTGAATACCACTAGTGGACCCAACAAGAACATGCCGCAATACTAGAGTAATATTGATTCACGTCCAAACAACGATCGTAGTCAATATACTCCGGTCAATTAAGTCCAGAATCGATCCCACGGGGAATTAACCTATCAACTGCAACTTCCACAACCCAAGAACACTTCTGAAGTAGCTTCCCAAACTTTGAATATATTTTTGTGGGTATTTTCTAATAACTAACTTTTGTAAGAATTAAAGACTTGAATGAAAGAGTTGAATGTTGTAAAGAATGAAGAGAAAAACTAAGGTATTGATTTCCCCTATTGATAGAATCCCATATGTTTATGCTCATACAAATTGTCAATATTATTCTATCAAACATGAACGCTATTTTTACCGAAATTCTCTCCCGAACAACTACAATAATTTACTAGTGCACTCTCCTGAGATACCCTAGCTAACTTTAATTAGAATAGTTCACTTTAGATTGCACCCAAGGTTTCGTTATTCCTAACCCACCTTTACGCCTAAAATTATAGATTCCACCAATAATCTGGGTATGTTTTTGTGCAATAATATACCTAAATATGCACTCTTTTCCAAGTAATGCACACTAAATATGCATAGCTAATTGAGAGCTCTATCAATTAACTACAACAAGAATAAAGTTGAACAAATAGAAATCTAGCTAACAATTTGTAATCACATAACCTAGAAGTTCATCACTTAATAGGTTCCATCAAAACCTTAAATAAAGAATTAGCTACTCATAATCAAAGAAACAAGAATAATAATTGAATTCATAATCAAAGATTCAATGTAAAAGAAAGAAAGATGTTGAGAGAGTTCTATCTTACTAGTTTTCTTGCAAAATTAATGAATAATACAATATTTGCCTCTCTTGGGCGAATCCTATAATTATATAGAGGATTTTGGTTACAAAAATTACATATTAACAAGTTTATCCTTTAGAAATTCGGCGTCGCCCGCGGGCCGTCCACGGTCACGGATGGACCGCAGAAAATCAAGTCCTCTGAATCTATTGAGGTTCCGCGAGCCCCTTCAACCACGGTTCGTCCGCGGTCGCGGATGGACTGCAGATGAACAGTGCCACGGATTCTTCTTCCTATTTGTTTATGCAAACTTCACTCTTGCTCAACACTTGACCTTTTTACCATCTTATGACTCCAAAATTGCTCTTTTAGTCTCCAATGGCTCATGTGTACCTATAACACACCAAAAACACTAATAAAAGCATTTTATCATCATAAACAATATCAAAACAACAATAATGCGTGATTATTTAGGGCATAATTATAGTCAAATTCACCTATTATCTATTCCCCACACTTAAACCTTTTCTCGTCCTCGAGCAACCTTAATCACACTTTAGGCCAATTATTAATGTCTCCCCCAAAATATTCCATAAAAGCTATCTTTCATGATTAACCTAAGACATGCACAATCCTTACCTAACCATAAATTCAAATGCCGGCACATTTTTGCTTACTCTAGTTATTATTACAGACTTGCAAATTTACCTTTTTCTTCCTGAGTTACATGCCTTCAAACAATTTATTGAGAGAAGTTCCCACACATAAACAATTTAGAACATGAAACTTATAGATATAGGAAAAATTGACTCACTCTCAACAAAGAACATTCATATGCATACATATACACCATAGGCTTGCCCCTACTGTAATACTCCACTAGGCACTTTCTTTCTTTTTCACAACTTCCCTTTTTGGCTTTCTCCTTATGTCTCCCCTAAATATTCCTTCACCTTTATTTACTTTTAATCCCCAATTTTCTTTTGTTGGTGTAAATGGACTTTCTATTTTACATATATACATTGATATATATATATATATATATATATATCAAAGCATGTAGCATTTATAGTATTTTGCCAGTTCACCATTTTCTACCATTCATTCTTGATTTTCCCTTTTTCAACTTTCCTTCACCCCACACTTAGACTTTTGCTTATTCGTTACAACACAAGTGCTTCTAGGAGGTAAAGTAGAACAATATATGATTTCGCTTTTTTTTTATGAACATTTAAGGTTTAGCAAAGAATAGGCTTTAAGCTCAAAAGGGTTAACTAGGATATTATGTACAGGTGAATTCATAGATTATTGAATTATGGGGTTACACAAAGAAATGCCTCTATCATCTCTACAACCAAACAACTTCTATTTCGCTTTGCAAACACACAGGGCAAGTTATAGGTATCATGTAAAACATATAATGTAGGTAAAATCTCACACACACTTAGGATCGCATCTAGAATCGGGTTCATTTACAAAGTCCTATCAATGTTCAAGCAAGCTGTATTGTACAATTTAAGGCATATCCTAGAATCTACAGTCAAGCTTAGATAATACATTCTCAGGTTCATTTTAGTTTTGCTAATGTGCATACTTGGGATTACATGTTAACCTTTGCCCTCTAATCCTAAAAAAAGGAAAAATCTACCTAACCCGGTTCAATAAAAACCCTTGGAAAAGAACCGTGGTCAAAAGAAAAACCAAGGGGGAGGTGATACACTACCTAGAAAAAGAAAATAAAAGAAAGAAAAAATCCTACGTGGACTACTTCCCTCAAGAGTACTTGTCCAAATAGTTCGTCATCAGGAAGAGTCCTCTACTCATATTTTTGGATTTATCACTTTTTTTGATTTTTTTGTGTTTTTATTCCAACTTAGACACTTAAGAAACCCGCCGCCAAGTGTCCATCATCGGTCCAAGCCAGCTAATATAATTTACAACTACAACTATTATGTACCAAATATACAAGATAAGTTTCCCACCCCACACTTAAAATCATGTCATGTCCTCATGGCACAATAATACAAGTATAGCTCAGAAGGGTGAGAAAACTTACTTGTGACTCACTCAGAGTCGGAGACGGTGGCGGGGTCGACATTACACGCTCGACCCAGTGCTCGAAGCCATGCCATGAACCTATTTTCAGTCCTAGCTTGCCTTTGGGATATCGCGTCGATGCGCGTGTGTAAACCATCCACTGAGGTACGTAAATCCGCAACCTCCTCCTACATAGACCTAAGCATAGGTCTAGTGGACTCGGACCTAGATATGCCCGCTCCATGATGAGCGTGCCTAGAAGGTCCGGCGGAGTCCGTGGAATGCTAGGACTGGACAACCGGCACAGGGTCATCCTCAGCATCTAGATCAATTGGGTCATTTCCTCTACCCACCTGGATGTGAGAGGCCTTGAATGGAGCTTTTAGAGGAAGCTTACCATATATAGGTAGTACCAGAGTCCGGAAGACGAGGCACAGAGAAGTGAAAAGAGATGGGAAGTAGAGTCCCTTTGATTTGAGGGGTCCACTCAGCACCATCTCGTCACTATCATGCGGGCAATGTCAAAGTCCCGTTAGGTGACAAAGCACCATGTCAGCAATGCCCTATTAAAGTTCACATCTGTTTTGTTGCTTGAGGGAAGAAACCGATTACATATAATCGTGAACCAGCACTTAACAGTGTGGGTGAAGCTGTTAGAATGCAGTGTATTTTGTCGTATCCAGACTGGATGACCATTGACACATAAGGCCTCAATCAAGGTGTCCCAAGTGACACCAGGCTTATCGTTGTAAAAGTCCACGTCACCAGAAAAAACAGGCCAGCTAAGAGCCTGCCTAATAGTCTGTACATGAGCCCAGACATACTTACCTCTGATGAAGACTTCTCTGGTCATTCTGTAGGGTGCATTCACATAGAACACCCTAACTAGCATTTTGTTGACGAGGGTCGGTTCATCGAACAAGAACTCTATCTCTCGGTGTTGGATCTCCTCGTACATATCGGGCCTTTCAGCCCGAATAGCCATCCTGTCGATTTCGATCTCCTGTATCAAAGCTTTAGTAGCCTTGGCATGAAGGTCCGCTTCTGCCTCCTCGCCTGCGAATCGGGACTCGTCATAGGTTGGTCTCCTAGACAAGCTTGCTGCATTCCTAGATCTTTTAGGAGCCATAATCTATTAGATAGTGAGGATGTGGAGAAGATGAAGATGAAGAAGAAAAATGGTGGAGGAGTAAGAAAGATTTGGAGAAGAAAGAGTAGAGAGAAGGAGGAGAGAATTGAGGGTTTTAAAGAGAGAATTGGTTGGGGGGCGGCTGATTTGGGGATTTATGAGGGGGGGGGGAGTGTTAGTGTCACGACCCAAAGCCCGGTTGTGATGGTGCCCAACATACTGCTAGGCAAGCCCGACCATGTTATCCATTAAAACCAGTCAATTATTAGTTACAAATGATCAATTAAGCTTAATAACATGTTCTCATATCAAAACGATAAGCGTGGAAGTAGAAGCAAAAAAATACGGTCCCAACCAAATCATGGTGTCACAAATCTGAGCCTCTACAGATGAAATATCCTATACAAACAAGTTTAGGCAGAATGAAGACAACAAAATGATAAAGAGGGAGAGAACAGGTCCTCCGAACATCGGCAACTACCTTGAAGTCTCCACGGGATAATAATGAATAAGCAGCTGCGACAGCTCAACTACTCTCTAGCACTTGTGAATCTGCACAGAAAGTGCATGGGAGTGGGGTGAGTATATTTCAACTCAGTGAGTAATAATAATAAACAATAATTGAAAATAAGAACACTTGTACTATCACTAAACAGTTCGAAGGGTAACCTCACACGTAAGTCATCTCCCCAGTGATAAGTCCAATTTTGGTCCACAACTGTCTCAAAATGATCCCACACTGACCTTGTCCTCACTCTTACTGTTGCGGCGTGCAGCCCGATCCAATATATATGTATATGTATATATAATGCTGCAGCGTGCAACCCGATCCAATATAGATAGTGCTGCGGCGTGCAGCCCGATCCAATATATATAGTGTTGCGGCGTGCAGCCCGATCCGATATATATAGTACTATGGCGTGCAGCCCGATCCAATATATATAGTGTTGCGGTGTGCAGCCCGATCCAACATATATACTGTTGCGGCGTGAAACCCGATATAATAGATATAGTGTTGCAGCATGCAGCCCGATCCAATCCAATACATATAGTGCGCTCACTGTGGGTTTGTGCTGACTCAGGAGGGGCTCCTTCAGCCCAAGCGCTATGATATATATATTACTGCAGCGTGGAGTCCGATCCAATATATATAGTGTTGCGGCGTGCAGCCCGATCCAATATCTATATATAATGTTGCGGCGTGCAAGCCGATCCAATATATATGTATATATATGTATAAATGATGCGGCGCACAGCCCGATCCAGTGTATATATCAATACCTCATATCAGGTCCTCGACCCCATCTCAGTCAATATAGACTTAGCCTCTCAGGCCCACTCAGCTAGCACAGGGAATCCTACCCTAGGTAGTCTCTCTCAAAGTACACATCTAGTACTGGCTCATGATGTACTATTCAGCTATAACTACGACTGAGTGTATGTATCTAGCATGATATACTACGGTTGAGTGTATGTATCCAGCATAATATAAGGGTCGTCTAGCTCTAGAGGTTTCCCTAATACTTCTACAGATCGGCGCAAGGCCCCAGGCACGACTACTAGCCCAATTACACAGTTATAAGCTCATTCAGAGTCATAATGCACAGTAAAATATCAGTCGGGAAGGACCAAGTCCAATCCCCTAATGACAATGTCACCACGCCCGTCACATGACGTGTGTCTCATGTCAACATAGCACTGTTTAGTGCAAGTACGTGGTTTCAATCCCTCAGTACATTATTTACTGCCACCACTCACCTCGATCCGGTAGAAGTCCTAGTCCGCCTTGCGCTTGCCTCGCAAATCAATCCCCTCAGATGAAAAATCTACTTAAAATCAATGAGAATACATCAATATAGGCTAATTAGACATAACCCATTCGAAATAACTCGATTTACACCAAAACCCACAAAGTTATCAAAATCTGACTTTTGAAACGCTTCTCGGAAAATTACAAGAGTTACATTTTCGGAATCCTTATCTCAACACGAGTCCGTACATATAAAGTTTTTCAGAATCGGACTCCGTTTGCCCATTCAAATCAATGTTTTATCATAACCCTATCTTAGGGCTAAATTCTCCCATTAACTCTTCCAATTTTAGTGAAATAGAGGAGGATTATACGATAAAAACCCATATTAGAACAATAAAACTTACCTCCGATGATAACCCGGTGAAATCCCTGCAATTTCCCTTCAGTTTCTCTCTCTAAGACTCAACAATGGAGGTTTTTGTGTGAATGGCCGCGACTTAAATGTTCTAGACTTAAATTCACTGCCAGGCATTATCACCCTACGCGAACGCGATGCTACGCACGCGTTCGCGTTGAACATATGGCAGCAGTCCTCATTCTTCCTCTATGCGAACGCGTGGCCTCAGTCGCGTTCGCGATGACCAACTACCTTATACCTATGTGAACGCGATCTTCTCTTCGCGATCGCGATACACCCCATTCCTGACCTTATGCGTTCGCGTCCAATGCCTCACGAACGCGAAGAAAAAAAATCCTCGACTCTCTGATACACATCGTGAACGCGAAGAACAAACGCCTGCTGCACCTATGACAGCAGACCTGGTCTCTTGTTTGGCCAAAATTGGTCCGTTTGGACTCCCGGATTCATCCCAAGGTCCCCGGGACCCCAACGAGAACCACCAACATACTCCAAAACATGATACAAACTTGTTCCAATCCTAAAAACACGCTCTTAAACATGGAAATCATCGAATCCAAGCGAATTCAAGTCTAAGTTTTTATTTAAACTTCCGCAACCAACATTCGATCAAAAACCCGACCAAACGACTTCCGAATGACCTGAAAATTTGCAAGCATATCCAAAATTACTTAACGGTGCTACTGCAACTGTCAGAATTCCATTCCGACCCCCGGATCAAAATCTCACCTACCGTTCGGATTTCGTCAAAATTCAACTTTAGCCATTTCAAGCCTAAAACTACACCAGGTCTCAAAATTCACTTCTGATTGCTCTCCTAGCTCATAAATGAACTCCCGGAGCTGACCGAATCATCTGAATTTGATTCTGAGCTCTCTAACTCACAAGTCAACATCCAGTTGACTTTTCCCAACCATTCCTTCTTCTAAGAGACTATTTTTATTTTTTCCAACCAAACTCAACCCGAATTGACTCAAACTCACCAAACATGTATATTGGAACATTAACAAGCATAATACGGGGATAACGGGGTGATAACTCACATGATAACGGGCTGGGTCATCACATTCTCCCCAACTTAAGAAAATGCCCGTCCTCGAGCGGGTCAAGAAACATACCTAGAGACTCAAATAGGTGAGGATATCTGGTCTGCATCTCCTACTCGATCTCCCAAGTAGCCTCCTCCACGGGCCGGCCTCTCCACTGCACCTTGACTGAAGCAATGTCCTAGGACCTCAACTTTCGAACCTGTCTACCTAGAATATCCACTAGCTCCACATCATAAGATAGATCACCATCAAGCTGAATCGTACTGAAGTCCAGCACATGAGACGGATCTCTGATATACTTCCGGAGCATAGACACATGGAATACTGGATGAACACTAGACAAACTAGGTGGCAAGGCCAGCACATTGCCACATCTCCAATCCTCCTGAGTATCTCAAAAGGACCAATATACCTAGGGCTCAGCTTCCCCTTATTCTCGAACCGCATGACACACTTCATGGGTGAAACCTTCAGCAATACCCTATCACCAAACATGAAAGACAACTCTCGAACCCTACGGTCCGCATAACTCTTCTGGCGTGACTGTGCTTTGCGAAACTTCTCTTGAATAAATTTTACTCTATCGAGAGCATCCTGAACTAACTCAGTCCCTATCAATCTATCCTCACCGAGCTCAAACCATCCCACAGGAGATCTACACCGTCTGCCATACAACGCCTCTTACGGGGCCATCTGAATACTCGACTGATAACTGTTGTTGTAGGCAAACTCAGCAAGTGGAAAGAACTCATCCCATGAACCTCCAAAATCAATCACACATGCAGGCAAAATATCCTCCAAGATCTGAATATTGCGCTCAGACTGTCCGTCTGTCTGAGGATGGAATGCGGTGCTTAACTCAACCCACGTACCTAGCTCTCGCTGAAATGCTCTCCAGAACGGAAAAGTGAACTGAGTGCCTCTATCAGATATGATAGACACTGTGACCCCATGCAACCTGATAATCTCCCGAATAAATATCACCGCTAACCGCTCCGATGAGTAAGTAGTACATACTGGAATGAAATGTGTGGATTCGGTCAGCCGATCAACAATCACCCACACTAAATCGAACTTCCTTGAAGCCCGAGGGAGCCCAGTAACAAAATCCATGGTAATCCTCTCCCATTTCCACTCGGGAATAACCATACGCTGCAGAACACACTGCCCGGCCACTGATGCTTATACTTGACCTGCTGGGAGTTGAGGCACTTGGCTACATGCCTAACAATATCCATCTTCATCTTTCTCCACTAGTAATGATGTCTCAAGTCTTGGTACATCTTCGCGGCACCTGGATGAATGGAGTACCGCGAGCTCTGAGCCTCCTCTAGTATCAACTCTCGAAGGCCATCTACATTGGGCACGCAGATACGGCCCTACATCTTCAGAACACCATCGCTATCAATAGTTACATCTCTAGCATCATTGTGCAGAACTCTGTCCTTAAGGACAAGCAAATGTGGGTCATCATACTGATGCTCTCTGATGCGATCATATAAAGAAGACCGAGAAACAACACGAGCCAACACTCGGCGCGGCTCCGAAATATCCCACCTCACTAGCCGATTGGCTAGAGCCTGAACATCACATGCAAATGGCCTCTCCCCAACTGGAATATAAGCTAGGCTGCCCATACTGACTGCCCTTCAGCTCAAGGCATCAGCCACAATATTGGCCTTCCCTAGATGACATAATATTGTGATGTCATAATCATTAAGCAACTCCAACCACCTCCACTGTCTCAAATTAAGGTCCTTCTGTTTGAATAGATGCTGAAGACTACGATGATCCGTATACACCTCATAAGAGACACCATATAGGTAATGCCTCCAAATCTTCAGAGCATGAACTATGGCTGCTAGCTCCAAATCATGTACAGGGTAGTTCTTCTCATGGGACTTTACCTGGCGAGAAGCATAAGCAATTACTCTACCCTTCTGCATCAATACACAACCAATACTAACTCCCGAGGTAGCACAATACATAGTATAAGGATCTGAAGCTGACGGAAGTATCAAGACCGGTGCTGTGGTCAGTGCTGTCTTGAGCTTCTGAAAGCTCTCCTCACACTCCTCGGACCTTACGAAGGGAGCACCCTTCTGAGTCAGTCTAGTCAAGGGTGAAGCAATAGAAGCGAACTCCTTAACAAATCAGCGATAATACCCTTCCAATCCCACGAAGCTACGAATCTCAAAAGCTGAGATCGGTCTAGACCAACTTTTCACTGCCTCTACCTTCCTCGGATCCACCTGAATACCATTACAGGACACCACGTGACCTAAGAATGCCACGGACTGAAGCCAGAACTCACACTTGGAGAACTTGGCATACAACTTCTCCTCCCGTAACTGCAATACAACTCTAAGATGATGAGCATGCTCCTCCTGGCTACGAGAGTAGACCAGGATATCATCTATGAACACAATCATGAAAAAGTCCAAATATGGCCGAAATACACTATTCATCAGATGCATGAACGCGGCTGGGGCATTGGTTAGCCCAAAAGACATCACAAGAAACTCATAGTGCCCATACCTCGTCCTGAAGGTTGTCTTCATAATATCAGACTCTCTAATCTTCAGCTGGTGGTAGCCTGAACGAAGATCAATCTTCGAGAATACCCTAGCTCCTTGGAGCTGATCAAATAAATCATCAATGCGAGGCAGGGGATACTTGTTCTTCACTGTTACCCTATTCAGCTGCCTGTAATCAATACACATCCTCATAGAGCCATTCTTCTTCTTGACAAACAAGACCAGTGCACCCCACGATGACACACTCGGCTGAATGAACCCCTAATCTAGGAGTTCCTATAGCTGCTCATTCAATTCCTTCAGCTCAGCTGGTGCCATACGATATGGAGGAATAGAAATAGGCTGAGTGCCTGGCACCAAATCGATCCCGAAATCAATGTCCCTGTCCGGTGGCATGCCCGGCAGGTCTGAGGGAAATACATTAGGAATGTCCCGTACAATGGGAACAAAATGAATACTGGGAGCCTCAGCTCCGACCTCCCCCACAAATGCCAAATAAGAAAGACATCCCTCCTCAACCATTCGTTAAGCCTTGAGAAAAGATATTATCATGTTGGGTACATAATCAGTCGTGCCTCGCCACTCGATCCTCTGAATGCCCAGCATAGCCAAAGTGACTGTCTTGGCATGACAGTCCATAATAGCATGACATGGAGATAACCAATCCATGCCAATATAACATCAAAATCAATCATGTTGAGAAGCAATAGGTCCGCTCAGGTCTCCAGACCCCTAATAATGACCAGACAGGACCGGTATACATGGTCTATAACAATAGTGTCCCCCACCAGGGTAGATACCTGCACTGTCAACGCAAGACACCCTCGGGTCGTGCCCAAATAAGGAGCAAAATATATAGATACATAAGAATAAGTAGAACCAGGATCGAACAATACTGAGGCATCTCTGTGGCAGACTGAAATAATATTTCTAATGACAGCATCAGAAGCAACGACCTCAGATCGGCCCTGAAGAGCATAGCATCTAGAAGGATCAGATGATGAGGGTTGCCCCCTCTGCTGATATGACTTGGAAAAAATATGGGGACACTCTCTGCTGATGTGCCCAAACTCTCCTCACTCGAAGCAACTCCCCGGTGCTAGGGGCTGAGATTGATGAGGACACCTAGCACTGGAGTGTCCAGCTGATAAACTAGGCCGAGAAGAACCCTAGACCGATAGGGCCTATGAAGAAATATGTGCTGGCATAGCGCTAAGAGATGGCTGGCTCTGGTGCAAACCCTGATAACCCTGGCTAGAAAACCACCTACGGCAATATGAGCGGCCCGACTGTGAAAACCAGAAAGAGCGACCTCGGCTCTGCTAACCCTGGCCTCTAGTCTCAGTATCACTAGAACTAGCTAATCATTGAGGCCTCTTGGCCTCCGTCTCATCTCGTGCCCTGGGATGATCTATCTCTATGTCGCGAGTGATATCCACGGCATCCTAAAAAGTACGGCTCAAAACCCTCTCTCGGGTCATCAGTATGCGGATGGGGTAGATAAGGCCATCAACAAAGTGCCCAATCCTCTCTCGGTCTGTAGGAACTAACCACGTTGCATGTCTAGATAACTCTGTGAACCTAATCTCATACTCTGATACTGACATGTCTCCTTGGCGGAGTCCCTCAAACTTTCTATGCATCTCCACTCTCTGTGATCGAGGCACCCACTTCTCCAAGAACATAGTGGAGAACTCTGACCATGATAATAGAGCTACCCCCGCCGGTCTGCGGTGCTTATAAGCCTCCCACTAAGCGAAGGCTGGTCCCTGAAACTTGAAGGTGGTAAAGGATACACCACTGGACTCCAAGATCCCTGCCGTTCGGAGCATTCGACGGCACCTGTCCAGAAAACCTTGGGCGTCCTCGCCCGGAGCACGACTAAAAACTGGAGGAGATAATCTGCTGAACCTCTCGAGACGACGCTGCTCGTCATCAGTCATAGCTGGGATCCTCTCCTCCTGAACCTAAACAGTTGGATGTACTGGGACCACAGGCTAAACCAGAGGAGCCTCAAGTGTCTGCAGGCCCTGCACTACTGGCTCTAGAGTGCGTGATGTGGGGGTCTGATGACCATCCCCAGTCCCTAATGCAGCTGCTGCGGTGGTAACTGAAACTGCATATGCCATGCCTATGCAAACTGCTAATCTGAGCTAGGGTCTCCTGTAGACGTGGAATAACAATGGGCACAGCTGGTGCCTGAACTGGTGTTGCTGGAGCCTCAGCAACTGGAGGCTGTGGGTTAGCTGGCACTGCCTCAGCTGCCCTACCTCCGCCACGACCACGTCCGCGTCCACGGCCTCTGGCAGGTGGTAATGGTGGTCATCCACCTCATCCGGAAGCTCGAGTTCTTGCCATCTACGAGAGAATAGAATGTCAAAGTTCAGTTTGAATCAACAAAATCGTACGACAAGAATTTCAAGAATTGAAACTTTCTTAAAAGGTTTGCAGCCTCCCGAGGATAAGTACAGGCATCCCCGTACCGATCCACGAGACTACTAAACTGTCTCAAGACTCAGGAGACCTGTTAACCTAGTCTCTGATACCAACTTGTCACGACCCAAACCTCGGTCGTGATGGCGCCTAACACACTGCTAGGCATGCCCGACCATGTTATCCATTAAAACCAGCCAAATATTAATTATAGATGATCAATTAAGCTTAATAACACGTTCTCATATCAAAACGATAAGCGTGGAAGTAGAAGCACATAAAATAAGGTCCAAACCAGATCATGGTGTCACAAGTCTGAGCCTCTAAAGATGAAATATCCTATACAAACAAGTCTAGGCAGAATGAAGACAACAAAATGATAAAGAGGGAGAGAACAGGTCCAGCAGACGTCGGCAGCTACCTCAAATTCTCCACGGGATAGAAATGAATAAGCAGCTGCAACAGCTCAACTGCTCTCAGGCACCTGTGAATCTGCACAAAAAGTGCAGGGGAGTGGGGTGAGTATATTTCAACTTAGTGAGTAATAATAATAAATAATAACTAAAAATAAGAACACCTATGCTATCACTAAACAGTCTCACAATGATCCCACACTGACCTAGTCCTCACTCTTACTGCTACGGCGTGCAGCCCGATCCAATATATATGTATATATATATATATATATAATGCTGCGACGTGTAGCCCGATCCAATATATATAGTGCTGCGACGTGCAGTCCGATCAAATATATATAGAGCTGCGGCGTGTAGCCCGATCCGATATATATTGTGCTGCGGTGTGCAACCCGATCCAATATATATAGTTTTGTGGCGTACAGCCTAATCCAACATATATAGTGCTGCGGCATGCAGCTCGATCCGATATATATAGTGTTGCGGCGTGCAGCCCGATCCAATATATATAGTGTGCTTACTTGGTGTGTGTGCAGACTTCAGAATGGCTCCTTCAGCCAAGCGCTATGATATTGTGGCATGCAGTCTGATCCACATATGTATTACTGCGGCGTGCAGTCCGATCTAATATATATAGTGCTGCGGCATGCATCCCAATCCAATATATATATAATGCTGCGGCGTGAAACCCGATCCAATATATATGTATATATATGTATAAATGCTGCGACGCGCAGCCCGATCCGGTGTATATGTCAATACTTCACAGTGGGTCCTCGACCCCATCTCTATCAATATAGACTTAGCCTCTCAGGCCCATTCAGCTAGCACAGAGAATCCCACCCTAGGTAGTCTCTCTCAAAGTACACATCTAGTACTGGCTCATGATGCGATATTCAGCTATAACTACGGCTGAGTGTATGTATCCAGCATGATATACTACAGCTGAGTGTATGTATCCAGCATAATATAAGGGTTACCTAGCTCTACAGGTTTCCCTAGTACTTCTAACGATCGGCACAAGGCCCCAAGCACAACTACAAGCCCAATTACACAGTTATAAGCTTATTCACAGTCATAATGCACAGTAAAATATCAGTCGGGAAGGACCAAGTCTAATCCCCCGATCACAATGTCACCACGCCCGTCACATGACGCGTGTCTCATCTCAACATAGCGATGTATAGTGCGATTACGGGGTTTCAAACCCTCAGTACATTATTTACTACCACCACTCACCTCGATCCGGTAGAAGTCCTAGTCCGCCTTGCGCTTGCCTTGCAAATCAATCCCCTTGGATGTCAAATCTGCTCAAAAGAAATGAGAATACATCAATATAGGCTAATTAGACATAACCCATTCGAAATAACTCGATTTACACCAAAACCCACAAAGTTGTCAAAATTCGACTTTTGGCACGCTTTTTGAAAAATTACAAAAGTTAAATTTTCGAAATCCTTATCTCAACACGAGTCCATACATATTAAGTTTGTCAAAATCGGACTCTGTTTGCCCATTCAAATCAATGTTTTATCATAACTCTGGCTTAGGGCTAAATTCCCCCATTAATTCTTCCAATTTCGGTGAAATGAAGGAGGATTCTACGACAAAAACATGTATTAGAACCATCAAACATACCTCCGATGATAACCCGGTGAAACCCCAGCAATTTCCCATCAGTTTCTCTCACTAAGATTCAACAATGGAGGTTTTTGTGTGAATGGCCGCGACTGAAATGTTCTGGACTTAAATTCACTGCCCGGCATTATTATCCTACGCGAACGTGATGGTACGCATGCATTCGCGATGAACAAATGGCAGCAGTCCTCATTCTTCCTCTACGCAAACGTGTGGCCTCAGTCGCATTCGCGATGACCAACTGCCTTATACCTACGTGAACGTGATCGTAGCAAACTCAACCCGAAGGAATGAGCGGGCACTACTACTTTTACCCGAATAGTGGTTCAGGTTCAATCTACAGGGCGTTAGATATTGGAATGAGGAATTATGTTGCACTAATATTGTGGTTTAGCTTCTAGTTTGACTTCAAGCATTTTTGTGTTTTCTCTTTACAAACTAATTTATCAACTACTATTATGAAATCTAGATTATGCTAAGATTAATTCTAAGTGTAATATTAAAATGGGAAAGGGGAGTAGGGAAATAGCATTTGCATAGGTGTAATAACTAATGGGTAATGAAATTCAATGCAAAGATGAAGTAATGGGATTATTGGATAACCGTTGCTCTATGGATTCATTCTCACACCTCTCGGTAGTGAGAACAATTTTGCCAAATTGACTCTCTCGAGACCAATTGGGTAGGCTAATTTGCCCAAGCAACTTTAGGCTCAAGTTGGGTAATTACTCTCTCGAGGTTTTTACCCGTTACTTGGGACTGCCATTCTCATGTGTCCGTCCCAAATCCTTGTTGGAATTGATTGAGAGATTTTAGACTATCTTTCTCAAGTAGAGCCCAAACCCACAAAACTAGATTTAGTGTTTGCAACCACAAAATCCCATTGAAAAACATTCAATCAACCCAAATCCTAACACCCACAATCATCTAAGCATTTAATAATCTAACCCATTAATTACCCACGCTAGGGTTGGGCTACAACCCTAGCTATGGATTTATCTAGCCATGGAAATTAAAGAAGATAAAGAAATTAAAGATGAAATTGACATAGTAATTGATTACAAATGAAATCTAATGTTAAAATACTAAGAAATTTCCCAAAATAGGCGTATATGGTGTTCTCACGAGCTCAGCCATCACTGTGTAATATCTGACATAACCTAAAAATGTAAAAGAAGCTATTTATATTGCAGTAATTTCCAGACAAAAGTACCCCTGCGGGTCTCACGCGGACCGCACACTTTTGACGTGCGGCCGCGTAGGGCATTTGGGCTTCAGAAGGACTGGTGTTGGAACAAGTCACGCGGACCGTGTACATCTATCATGCGGCCGCATAGGTACAGTAACACGGACCGCGTACATTTGTCACGCAGCCGCACTGTGTAAATCTTTAGACACAGACTCTCTGATTCCTCACCCACGCGGGCCGCATGATTTGGCACGCGACTGCGTGGGATTATCCCTTGAATAATTTCTTCTCTGGTCTTCATCATTGCGGACTGCACAATAGTGGACGCAGTCCGTGTGGGTCTACCTGGGAGCGGGGCCTTCTCTGAACATTCTTGCGCGGCCGCACACCAAATCAGTGCGGTCTGCACAGTAGAAGCTTAGATTGGTATGTTCTCTAAACCGACCTGTGCGGCTGCACACCAAAATAGTGCAGTCCGCACAGGCTTCTTTTTAGTCCCTCTACTTCTTCTTTGACTCTTAGCCGGTTTCACTCCTTTTTGAGCCGTTTTGACGGTATTCGTCCTTTTGTCACCTGCAGAACCTGCAAAATAGCGCACTTGTAAGCAATTCAAGGCCAGTTAAACACATTTTATGCACAAAGCTCAGGCAAGAAGGGGTTTAAAAGCATGCAAAATTCCTAGTTATCAACTCCCCCAAACATAAACCTTTGCTTGTCCTCAAGCAAATCAACATTAAGACCTAACCTTCAGAGAAAAGACACCAAAACTAGACTTATTTGTCCGAGGGTAACCTCACAAACATCATTTGGGACTAACAATTGTCCCTAATGCAAATGTATCATTGACACCTTTTTGAAAACTTGAAGCTTTGTGGATCAAGTGTGACACAAGAGCTTCGAGGGTTGACTCGATCCATCAAGGAGCTTTTCTCAAAACACTTTGGTTATTGTGGACCCCAAACTCATACATCTTTGGCTCTCCCTAAGTGCACCTCACCTTTTAGACTATTTGCACACAATTCAATGTGGAGGATTTCACACTCGCTTTCTCAAAGAAGAGACCCTAAGCCCGACACTAGGTACCATAGGCTTGCCCTTTATGTAAGTATCCACTAATGTAGTATTTTCTCAACTTGAGATCATATAGGACTTTTTTGGGAGTCAATGTGAAGGCTTTTTGGGTAGGGTAGGAATTTGGCTCTTATTGGTTCAACCTTCCCTAAAGCGCTTCTTTTGATTCATTTATGGCACACTTTTTTGACTCTTTTTGATCATTTCTTCTTTTAAGGGTTGAAAGAGAGACACCATGGCACTCTTCCATTTTGCAATTGACACTTCTTTATTTGATCACTTCATTCACATTTTTCCTTCTTCCCATTCACTTTTCAATTCTTTTTGGTCCCCCCCCCCCTTTGGGTCTTATTCAACTTTTTACTTGTTTTTCTCTTTGTTTCCTTTTTATTCACTGCCTTTCTTTTCTTTTATCACATTGGTGCCTTTCTTGTACTTTTCTTGTCTTCCCCCCCCCCCTCAAACTTATACTTTTGCAATAACTTTAAGGAAGATTCTGGGTGCGAAGAGAAGGTCTAAATTGAAATGGGTATAGGCTTGCACTTTGGTTTATGACGGAATAAGGTTTTAGGCTCAAAGGGTTGACTAGGGATTCATTTGTTGGTTGGTTGGAAGGAATGATTCAAGGTATGTTCATTTGGGTCAAAGACGGCCTACACTCACTTCTCAAGTCAAGTTTCACCTAGGATTTCGCCTCAACAAACATGCGGGGCAAGTTCTAGACCATTGGTACGGTACTTGGGCTCACAATTCTCTTTCTCACCACACTTACACTCAGAGATCACAAAAAATGGAGTCGAAGGCCCACAACATCCTCTGAATAGATTCAAGCACGCGTTGGTCCATATGACCAATCGATAGTTGTTCGATCAACACAAGATTCTCAGGGTCACAACTTTCACCATTCTAGACACAATTTGATGTCTTTGACCATAATATCAGAGACAAAATGTGCTAGGCCCAAGTGAAGTTCGTCCGAGGTACCCTTGACTATCAAAAGTTTGAAAATCAAAAAGAAAAATAAAAAACTGACTCAACCCTTAAGAAAGTTGTCCCGCTATCTATCATAGGGAAGAGCCACCCGGTTCACACAACACTTTACCCTTGGAATGAACCGTGGCATTAAGAAAACCAAGGGTTTATTGAAAACTTAAAACAAAGTCTAATGATTCTAAAAGAATAACCAAAAATGAAAAGGCAAATGAATATGTACAAAGATATATCCGAATATACAAATCCAAAGTGTTCAAAATGAAACTAAAGTAGATCAAAGTATCAAAATATATACAAATACTACATCTAAGAGTGTACTAAAAGTAATCAAAATATATACAGTCTAAAATAAAAACAGTAGGGCACACACCCACGAAGAAGCGCTAGCATTGTCCCCAATGCTAGTATCAAATAAGCAGAAAAGAAAGGATATAGATGGCCCCTGAAGCCTGATCAACCGGATGACTCTGCTCACTGGCTCACTCGTCTGCTGTAGTGGTGGGGACCTCAGAATGGTCCCCAACCTACTTCTGTGCTGCTGGGACAGGTGCCTGCTCTAGAGGAGGCTCATCTGCTGTGGGTGCACCGGAGGGCCCCTCCTGCTCAGGAGCAACCATGATCACAACTCCCTCAGTGTTGGGGAGTTTCCTCTTCTTGCGTGGCCTGGGCTCCTCCTGTGGCTGCTCCGCCTGTGGCTCTACGGTTGGCTCTCCAAATAATAGATCAAGAGGCAACTGATCGGCTACCAACTTGTCCACCTACTCCTTTAGAGCTGAAACTGACTCTGTCGAGGCCTTGGTCTTTCTCAGCTTCCTATGCTCCCTAGCAAGGCTCTTGAGGGCATTGCTATGTGTGTCAACCCCCTCAGCCAGACTATCCTGCATCTACATCATCATCTCATGGTTATCCAGAATCTTCTTCAATGTGTCCTCAATAGAAGCTGGGACCTCCACTGTCACTGCTGCACTATTTGCCTGAACCGCTGTCGTCAATGTGGATAACATGGATGTCGCAACCGACATCCAGTTTTTCAAACTGGTCAATGTATAGGTCAGCTGGTTGGCAATGAACCGGTGCGTCTTGGAAACTGGAATCTCCTGATCAGCTGTAGAGGTGGAAGGTGTTATGGAAGGACCCGGAGGGAGGGAAGTGGTCTACTCAGTGGTGGCAGCTGGCTCCTCAGACTAGCCAGCTGTGGTGGAAGTGGTGGCTTGGCTCTTCTTGGCCGTCTTAGGGTTGTCCGAATCGTTTTGATCATACCACGAATAAGCCCCCGCCGGAGGCACCAGTACATCAAATTTCTTCTTTTCACTTTCATCTCCTTGAAGTACAATGTCAATGTGTTGGGGAAGGGGTAGTTTGTCTTGGTCTCGTGGCCCACAGTTGAGATGACCCGATGCATGATATTTCCTACATTCAATGGGAAGCCGGCCATAATTGAAGCTACCAACACCACTCGATCAATAGGCACTAAATGGTCATGAGTGGTAGGGTCCAATCGATTGCAGACAAAGGTCAACCACCCTTTTGCTTCAAAGCTGAGGGTGTTCCTATAAATCTTCTCTTGTGCTTTTAGCCACACCGGAACAGCTTCGGGAGCAGCTAGCACTTCTGCTAACCAAGGACGGGCCTCCTCTTTCTAGGCCAACTTCTCCATATATTAGGACTCACCTTCATCCGCGAACCCCAAGAATTCATTTAAGGACTTCCCATCAAACAACACAATTTGATCCCTCACTTTAGTGGTGGTGGAATCCCGGACTAAATGGTGGATGTTTGCATAGAATTCTTTGACCATATGCTCATTCGCATTCTTCACCCGCTCCTTGAAGAAGCTCCAACCCTCTCTACTATGGAACTGTGCTTGCACATGAGGGTTGTGCGGTAGCAAGTCCGCATCGATGAATCTCCTCTCCGGGATCAACCTCCTCTTTGGCCACCACTCTCTGAACTTGTGACATGCCAGTTGACTCACTAACCTATCAATCCACACATTAGGGTCCCTTATCCGCTCTATACCACCGACCTGTGGCTCTTCTCCTTTCGCTTGTCCTCCACTCTCCCCTGATAGTGAAGGTGTGGGAGAAGTGGAGTATTGATCATCACTATTTTTCTTTGCTCGAGACTCATCAGACGAGTCTGAGACTACATTTACTAGCTTAGAAGGTGGCAGCTGTGGGTTGGTCTTTGTCTGGAGATGATGACGCCATGTTGGGTACTGAGACGGACATGTGGGAGGGGGAAGACTCCGGGGTGATACTTCTAGAAGGTATGTAATCACTCCTCGTGGAATGAGAGGCGTCCGCTCTGTCAGCTTCCCGAATCAACTTTCGGGTTTTCTTTATGTTTTCCTGGACCTCCGGGGTGAGTGTTACAATCCTTTTGCCCTTGCCCCCTCGGGAGGGACCACCCCTCTCGGGTTGTTTACCCCCACGTTGTGCAATATGTTTCTTCGTCATTGTCTGCAAAAAGTAGAGTCTAAATTGTTTAGTCGAAGCACGTGAGCAGTATACAATGAATGAAGAGTATATACAGAGTAGGCACAGCAGGGTAACAGAGGTCATGCGGACCGCAACATTTTGCCACGCGGTCCGCACACGCTAAACAACTACATGCATAATCCTCTGAAGTTGACCCACGCAGACCGCACTAATTTGTATCGCGGCCGCGTGAGGTCAACACGGACCGCCCAGAAATGGATGCGGTTCGTACAGAAGATATTACCAAATTTTTCCTTCTCTGAATCTTGGGCACGCGGTCCGCACTGATTTGGACCGCGACCGTGTAGGTCTGGCTCTTCATGAAAGTCAAGCCCGCGGACCGGACAACAATGGTGTGCAGCTGCGTAGGGTAAAACTAAACTGGCAAGGTGCATTTGTTCGATTAAGTTCATTGTTTTCAACACCATGTGTCCTAGGTGTCCCTACTCAGTTATTTCTAACAAGAACTCAGCCCCAATTCTATAATTATCATGCTTGATTCTAATTTTGTCAACTAAAAGAGAAAAAATTAAAGAAATTAAGAAGTTATTCTAACATTAATTAATTTATATACAAAATAAAGTAAAGTAGATGATGAACTAGAAATGAAATGTTACCAAGAAGTAGTTGTATTTGCAATTGAAGCACAAGTATTACGGGAATGAACAGTGAAAAGGCACTTCAGAAGGAAATTTGGCCAAAAGGTTTAATGAAGTCCAGGGGTCCTTATTTATAAGAAAGGACGTGGGACCCCTTACTTACCCACCTGCGCGGCCGCACACTTTTGTCACGTGGACCGCGTAGGATTTACCCCTTATACATTTTTTCAGCAAAGTCACGCGGACCGCACTGATTTGTGTTGAGGTTGCGTGACAAACTTCAGAAACCTGTTCAAGTGATTAGTTTCCACGCGGACCGCACAGATTTGGTATACGGCCGCATGGTAAACTTCAGAGAACTGCTCAAGTGACGAGTTACCTCGCGGAAAACACTGATTTGGTGTGCGGCCGCGTGGCCAAACTTCAGAGACCTGCTGAATTTTCATCCTCCTTTGTCCACCCAACGCGGACCGCACACTTTTTCCATGCGGGCCGTGTGGGTTTCCTTAGGCTCAGTTCTTTGGCTTAAACAAGCCACGCGGACCGCACTGATTTGTTGTGTAGCCGCGTGGCCAAATTTCAGAGACTGGTCCCTTTTGTATTTTCCCTACATTATTTCAACATACTCCCTGCAACACTTCACACACTGTTAGCTCAAAAAACCTATTCTACTGATGAATAAAAACAAAGAAAAAGAAAAAGACATGGGTTGCCTCCCAAGAAGCGCCTGATTTAACATCGCGGCACGACGCAAGTTACCATTCCATCATTTCAAGTGCAAGAGTGCCATAACCTAGCTATCATCCAGCTTCCCCAAATAGTGCTTCACCCGATGCCCATTAACTCGAAATATTTCACCATTCTTGTTCTTTAAGTCTAGAGCTCCAAATAGGGTCACACCTACTACTTCAAAAGGGCCACTCCATTTTGACTTGAGCTTTCCCGGGAATAACCTCAACCGAGAATTGAATAGAAGGACCGTGTCACCAACCTTGAACTCCTTGCTTCGAGCATATTTGTCGTGAAGGTACTTCATCTTGTCCTTATATAAGGATTAGCTGGAGTATGCATGAAATCTAAACTCGTCAAGCTCATTCAAGTGATCTACCCAGATATTTGCCGCTACATCCCATTCTAAGTTCAGCTTTTTCAAGGCCCACGTCGCTTTATGCTCAAGCTCTACCGAAAGATGACAAGCCAAACACCAACCGGTAAGGAGACATACCAATTGGCATTTTGTAGGCTGTCCTATAAGCGTAGAGAGCATCATCTAGTTTCTTTGACCAATCGGTCCTATTGGCATTGACCGTTTTAGACAAGATGCTTTTGATTTCTCGGTTTGAAACTTCGACTTGACCACTTGCTTGGGGATGGTATGGGGTAGTGACTTTCTGATTAACTCCATACTTGGTCAACAATGAATCGAAATCTTTGTTGCAAAAATCAGAGCCCCCATCACTAATGATAGCACGAGGGGTCCCAAATCTTGTAAAGATATATTTCTTCAAAAAAGTTAACAACACTTCGGGCTTCGTTGTGTCACGACCCGGATTTTTCCTCCAATATCGGGATCGTGATGGCGCCTACTCGTGGTAGCTAGGCAAGCCACTGTATTCATACTATCCCGTTTTTAATAAAATTTCATAATTTATTTATCAACAAACCATAACTTTAATTAAATAAGTGCGGAAGACTTTATCGAAATAGTATTAAGCAGTTTCAAGGTAAAAACCATACTAAAATCCTCTACCCAAGACGTGGAGTCACCAACTCACGAACTACTACTTAATACTCCACATAAAAGTCTGAAAGAAATGTAACAAAATCTGATTGTCTCGGAACAAAGAGACTACATCTAGTAACATAAGTAAAGAGAGAGACGCCGGGCCTGCGGACGTCTGCAAGCTACCTCGGTCTCAAATATGATCAACTCCCACGCAAAAGTTTTACTGCTGCTGCTCCTGATCGTAACCTGGACCTGTGCAAAAATGCACAGAAGTGTAGTATCATCACAACCGACCCCATGTGCTGGCAAGTGCCTGGCCTATCCCGGCGAAGTAGTGACAAGCCTAGGACCGTACACCCCCATAAACCTGTGCAGTTCTAATATATATGTATACCACAGAATAATGAGAAATAACCAAGTAATAACACAATAAGGAATATCTCAAAAGAACTCAACAATTAACAACAGTTAATAAGTTCACAAGGAAAAACAAGGAATAATGGAAACACAAGTAATATCAAGTTAAGGAATAGCAAGTAGTTGCACGGCATCACCCTTCGTGCTTTTACTCTCATCCTCACCAAATAAGCAAATAAAGTACACGGCATCACCCTTCGTGCTTTTACTCTCATCCTCACATCCATAGTACGGCATGATCCTTCGTACATGGTTCAATAACAAGGCACGGCATGATCCTTCGTGCATAATCAATAAAACATGGCACGGCATTAACCTGCGTGCATAATCAATAACAAGGCACGGCATTAACCTTCGTGCATAAATAATAAATCAAGGCACGGCATCACCCTTCGTGCATTATCACTCTTCCTCACCCAGATAACAATCACAGTTAAGGGCAAAGAATGAAACAGTAATTCATAAACCGTCCAAACAAGGGCAATCAATAATCATCTTCACAACAAGTCCCGACAAGGGAGAACAATAACAATTCTACAACCTGGCAAAGGTTCAATAATTTATCTGCAAATATGTCTCACAATAAGCATTAACAACGACTCACGGTCATACTAGACGCCAGTGTATGGATGCTCGTCACCACAGCCCATACACCGCACTCGATCACATAACACATAGCACATAATCCTATTCCCTCAAGCTAGGATAGAACAAACACTTACCTCGAATGTTTTTGAACAATTCAATCTGTGGCAATGCCTTTTCCTTTCAAATTTGGCTCCAATCCAATCGTATCTATACACAATTGATTTAATATCATCAATACTACTCAACAAACTAATTCCTAAGGCCAATTACAACTTTTACAACATTCTGCCTGGAATAGTGAATTTCGACCCCGCGCCCACATGGTCGGAATTCGGGGTTCGGACCAAAATCCGGTTACCCATCCCCCCACGAGTTCAAGTATATTCTTTGTTTCAAAATCGAACCTCAATTCGAGGTCCAATTTCCCAATTTATGAAAAACCCTATATTCTACCAAAAACAAGAAATTCTACCATGAAAACCTTTGATTTCTATTGAAAAACATGTATAATGATGTTAGGAATTGAAAGAATTAAGTAAAAAGTGACTTACAATTGTTTTGAAGAAGAGGAAGTTCGTGAAGAATCGCAAATGGGTGTTTTTGGGTTGTGAAATGTGAAGAATGAAGCTGGAAATCGTGATTTACAGGTCTCCGTGTTCGCATTTGCGAACATGGGTTCGCAATTGCGAACCCCGACCAATTTCTGGAGTTTGAAAAATAAGCTAAGGCTGGGAAGTTCGCATTTGCGAACTTTTGTTCGCATTTGCGAACACAGGCAGAATATTGGGGAGTTCGCATTTGCGAACTATTGTTCACATTTGCGAACACAGGCAGGATAGGGGAATGTTCGCATTTGCGAACTATTGTTCGCATTTGCGAACAAGGCTGGATATGGGAATGTTCGCATTTGCGAACTATGGTTCGCATTTGCGAACATAGGCAGAATATGGGGATGTTCGCATTTGCGAACTATTGTTCGCATTTGCGAACAAGGCTGGACATGAGGGGACTTCGCATTTGCGATCATGGTTCGCATTTGCGAACCCTGCCTTGATCTGCCACCTTCGCAATTGCGAGAAATGCTTCGCAATTGCGAGAAATGCTTCGCAATTGCGAAGCCAACAGCTGGGTGAAAAAACCAGCAGTGCAAAAATTCAGAATTTAATCCAACGGCCTATTAAATCTTTACCCGAGCCCCCCGGGCTCCAAACCAAACATGTACACAACATCAAAAACACATTATGAACTTGTTCGTGTGATCACATCGCCAATAACACATCGTTTTAATCAAATCAAGCCTCAAGTTTATGATTTTTATACTTTTGGTTTTCAAAACTTTCAAACTTGGAACTCAAGGTCCAAAACATATCAAACGACATCCGAATGTCACCAAACTTTGCAGAAAGCACATATATAATATTTAAGACTTGTACCGGGCGTCGGAACCAAAATAAGAGCCCGATACCAAGGTCAATTAATTCATTTTCCTTTAACAATTACATCAAAAATAATTTCACAGAAAAATTCTTAACTTGGGCTCTAGGCCGCAGAATTCGACTCCGGACGCATGTCCAAGTCTCATATTTTCCTACGGACCTTTCGGGGCCATCCAATCTCGGGTCCGGATCCGTTTACCAAAAATGTTGACCGAAGTCAACCATATCAATATTAATATCATTTTTATCCAAATTTCTCATAGAATTCATATTTTCTATCACAAAAATCTTTCCGGCTACATGCTCGGATCGTGCACGTAAATCGAGGCAACATAGAATGAGGTTTTCAAGGCCTCGAAGCTCAAAATGATAAATAAAATAAGTGATGACCCTTTGGGTCGTCACACGTTGTTAGGAAGAGCCACGTCTTCAACCCACTTCGACACATAGTCCACTGCTACCAAAATATATGTGTTCCCACAAGAACTCACGAAAGGTCCCATGAAGTCAATGCCCCTTACATAAAAAATGTCAACTTCTAGAATGGTGTTTAGAGGCATCTCATCCCTCTTTCAAATTCCACCAGCTCTTTGGCATGCAGCACATTTCTTCACTAAATCACTCGAATCTTTGAAGATTGTCGGCCAATAAAAACCACAGCTCAAGACTTTGGAAGCCGTCCTCACTCCCCCATGATGACCACCATAGGAAGAAAAGTGGCAAGCCTCCAATATGCTCATTTGTTTGCTCTCCGGGACACACCTTCTAATCACTCTATCCGTGCAAATTTTGAAAAGATATGGATCATCCCAATAGAAGTCCAAGCTATCCCGCTTTAGCTTCTTTCTTTGGTTGGAAGAGAGCTCACATGGGACCACACCGGACACAAGATAGTTGGCAACATCGGCGAACCACGGCATATCATGCATTGACACTGCAAGGAGTTGTTCATCCGGGAAAGAATCATTGATTTCAAGGCCATTGGATGGCCTCCCCTCCACCTCTAGACGGGACAAGTGGTCTGCCACTTGATTTTCACTACCTTTGCGATCGACAATCTCTAGATCAAAATCTTGAAGAAGTAGTACACATCTCATCAATCTTGCCTTGGAGTCCTTCTTTGTCATCAAATACCTAAGGGCGGTATGATCGGTATGAATAATCACCTTGGCCCCTATAAGATAAGGATGAAATTTTTCCATGGCAAACACAATGGTTAGCAACTCCTTCTCGGTGATAGTATAGTTCCATTGGGCCTCATTCATTGTCTTGCTTGAGTTGTACACCGGATGGAACATCTTGTTAATTAATTGGCCAAGTACCGCTCCTACCGCCACATCACTTGCATCGCACATAAGTTCAAAAGGCAAATTCCAATTCGGTTCGGTAATGATGGGGGTAGTAGTCAATTTTTGATTCAACAACTCAAAAGACTCCATGCATCTCTCATCAAAGACAAACTTGGCATCCTTCTCCAAAAGCTTACACAATGGGTTCACAATCTTGGAAAAATCCTTTATGAAACGTCGATTGAACCTGGCGTGCCCTAAGAAACTCCTCACCCCTTTACAGAGTTAGGGGGAGGGAGCCTTGAAATGACCTCTATCTTTGCCTTGTCAACCTCGATGCCATTTTTTGAAACTTTGTGGCCCGATACAATTCCTTCACGCACCATAAAGTGACATTTTTCCCAATTAAGCACAAGGTTTGTATCTTCACATCTTGCCAACACACGATCCAAATTGGCCAAGCAATCATCAAAAGAATCCCCTACTACACTGAAGTCATCCATAAATATCTCAAGAATGTCTTCCACCATGTCGGTGAAGATCGCTATCATGCACCTCTGAAAAGTAGCTGGGGCATTACACAAACCGAATGGCATTCGAGAGAAAGCAAATGTGCCATAGGGAGTGTAAAAGTTGTCTTTTCCTGATCCTCCGGGGCAATGAGTATTTGATTGTACCCCATCTAGGAAGCAGTAATAAGCTCTACCCGCAAGACGGTCCAACATTTGATCCAAGAAAGGCAATGGAAAATGGTCCTTCCGTGTCACCTTGTTAAGCTTTCTATAGTCCATACACACTCTCCAACCCGTAACTGTACGAGTAGGAATCAATTAATTTTTTGCATTGGTGACAACCGTCATGCCACCCTTCTTTGGAATACATTGGACCGGAGAAGTCCAAGAACTATCCGAAATGGGGTAGACCACCCCAGTATCCAACCATTTGATAATCTCTTTTTTGACAGCCTCTTGCATGGCTTCGTTCAATCTTCTTTGGTGCTCAAGTGATGGTCGAGCATTCTCCTCCAATATGATCTTGTGCATGCAAAATACGGGGCTTATTCCCCGAATATCCGCCAAAGTCCATCCAATTGCTCGCTTGCGCTTTTGTAAGACCGCCAAAGTGGCGTCAACCTACATGTTAGTTAAGCAAGAGGAAACTATAACTGGCAAAGTGAAATTAGGACCTAAGTATTCATACCTTAGGTGAGGAGGAAGTGGTTTCAACTCCAACATCGGCAGCTCCTCAATAGATGTCTTAGTGGGAGGAGTCTTGCGATTCTCAAGATCCAAAGATAGCTTCCTCGGCTCATAAGAGTACGAGCCCATACCATGCAAAGAATTTACACATTCAACACGATCGGCATCATCATTGACCTCCATGTTCAAAAGTACCGCTTCAAGTGGATCCTCAACATTGATCATGGCGCTTGTGTCATCCACTATCACCGCCGTGACAATGTCCACAAACGAGCACACTTCGGTGCTATTTGGTTGGCGCATGGATTTGCTCACGTGAAACACCACTTTTTCATCACCGACCCTAAATGTCAATTCTCCCGCTTCAACATCAACTAAAGCTTTCCCGGTGGCTAAGAATGTCCTACCAATAATGATAGTGACTTCAAAGTCCACTTCACAATCAAGAATGACAAAATCGGCCGGCAAGATAAACTTGTCAACTCTCACTAGAACATCGTCAATAATTCCCAAAGGCCTCTTCATAGAACGATCCGCCATTTTTCACGTCATTGAAGTTAGACGGGGTTGTCCAATACCCAAGGTGTTAAACACGGAATACGGCATGAGATTGATACTAGCACCCAAATCACAAAGTGTTTTAGCAAAATTAGCACTTCCAATTGTACAAGGAATGGTGAAAGCACCGGGGTCTTCTAGCTTAGGAACCATGGAATGAACTATGGCACTCACTTGGTGAGTCATCGTTATCGTCTCACAATCCATCGACCTTTTCTTCGTCACCAAGTCCTTCATAAATTTTGCATAACCGGGCATTTTTCAAGTGCCTCCACCAAGGGCACATTAATGGTCAAGCTCTTCATCATATCTATGAACTTCTTAAATTGATTATCTCCTTTTTGCTTTGCCAATCTTTGAGGATAAGGTGGAGGAGGCCTTGGCAAGGGTGCCTTGGCCTTTGGAATAGATGGCTCGGGAATATCAATGATGTGTTCCCTAGACGGGTTCATGGTATCTTGGGACTCAATCCCCGCCTCATCCTCAATTTCAATCCTCACATCATTTGTTGCAATAGGTTCAACCACATGGCCATCATTCATTGGCATGTCATCATCATTCAAATATGCTTCTGCATCTACAACTCGATTCTCATTTGAGGCATTTACAACACCGCCTCTTCCACTCCTAGTTGTCACGGCCATCACATGATTGTTCCCTCCCTTCGGGTTCACCACCGTGTCAGTTGGTAGTGCACCTTTAGGTCGGGAGTTTAGAGATTGAGAAAGTTGGCTGATTTGAACTTCCAAATTCCGGATTGAAGTATTGTGAAAAGCTAGTTGGGCATCCGAATCTTGATTCTTTTTCATCATTTGCTCGAACATGACTTCAATTCGACCCATATCATTGCCCGAAGAACTTGATCCTTGTGAATGGAAAAGGGGTAGATTGTTGGGTTGTTGATACATGGGAGCTCTTTGAAAACCTTGCCCCCGATTGTTTTGATTGCCTCCATTGTTCCAACCGCCTTGATTATTATTGTTCCCCCAATTGCTATTATTACCACTCCAATTTCCACCACTATTTCCTTGATTGTTCCAATTATTGCCGTGATTGTTCCAATTGTTTCCTTGATTGTTCCAATCTCCACCATCATTCCTATTGTTGTTATTATTCCAATTACCTCTTCCTTGTTGGTTCCCCCAATTACCTTGGGAACGCCATTGTTGATTGTTTTGATTCCCTCTATTGCCTTGGAAATTGTTCACATATTGGAAATCTTCATCTTGATCATCAAAGCCATCATTAGAAAATCCTCCATCATTTTTGTTCTCATTTTGATCACATTGGCCTTGTTGCGCTTGTTTCCCTCTATCTCTTCTTTTCAACATTGAGACATTCTCCATAGAATTCACTTGGCGTGGATTTTGCACTTGTTGAAATTGAGCTTTCGCCAATTGATTCATGGTTGTAGTGAGCTCGGCAATGGTCCATGGTCATGCAACTCTTTATGTAGATGAATAACATTCGGATCTCCTTGAGGTACATTCGCCCGACTTTGTCATGCCGAAGAAGTGTCGGCCATTTGGTCCATAACATCACATGCTTCCTCCAAAAGATAACTTCCTGAAATTGCCTCCTGCTAATTGGTTCTCCGTGTTGATCCCCCTATAGAAAGCTTGTTGAACCATAGCATCGGTCATGTCATTGTTAGGGCACTCTTTCACCATAGTCCGGTACCTCTCCCAAATTTCATGTAACGGCTCCGTTGGCTCTTGCTTAAAGGCTAGAATCTCATCTCTCAAGGCCACCGTATAATTCGGGGAAAAGAACTTGGCAATGAACTTGTCCGCCAATTTGTCCTTTGTAGTGATTGAGTGATTCGGCAATCTCTCCAACCAATCTAGCGCCTTACCCCTCAATGAGAAAGGGAAAAGCCACAATCGCAAAGCATCTTCGGACACATTGGTTTGTTTGCTTCCCCAACAAGTATCTACGAACCCCTTCAGGTGCTTGTAGGCATTTTGATTGGAGCCGCCTGTAAAATACCCTCTTTGCTCCAATAGTGTCAGCAGCACATTTTTAATTTAAAAGTTCCCCGCCCGGATTCGGAGAGGAACAATGGCACTAGCATATCCTTGGTTTGTTATTGCTCTTGGCGCAATCTTTGGCGGTGGCAGAGGAGGGTCTGGGATTTGGTCCTGTTGATTAGCATTAGCATTTCGAGCCCTTCGTGGTACATTTTGTACCAAAAAGTCGTCTTGCTGAAGGTACTCTACCTCCTCCCCCGCCATGGCATCGCCAAGGGGAATATTAGCATTTGCCGCCATTTGTACCTGTTAGATTGAGTCAAGAAAATTAGTAAAAGAAGGAAAGAAGAAGCAAAACACAACACTAGCAACGCAATTAATCAACACTGTTAACTCCCTGGCAACGGCGCCAAAAAGTGATCGTAGCAAACTCAACCCGAAGGAATGAACGGGCACTACTACTTTTACCCAAATAGTGGTTCGAGGTCAATCCACAGGGAGTTAGATATTGGAGTGAGGAATTACGTTGCACTAATATTGTGGTTTAGCTTCTAGTTTGACTTCAAGCATTTTTGTGTTTTCTCTTTACAAACTAATTTATCAACTACTATTATGAAATCTAGATTATGCTAAGATTAATTCTAAGTGTAATATTCAAATGTGAAAGGGGACTAGGGAAATAACATTTGCCTAGGTGGAATAACTAATGGGTAATGAAATTCAATGCAAAGATGAAGTAATGGGATTATTGGATAACCGTTGCTCTATGCATTCATTCTCACACCTCTCGGTAGAGAGAACAATTTTCCCAATGACTCTCTAGAGACCAATTGGGTAGGCTAATTTGCCCAAGCAACTTTAGGATCAAGTTGGGTAATTACTCTCTCTAGGTTTATACCCGTTACTAGGGACTTCCATTCTCATGGGTCCATCCCAAATCCTTGTTGGAATTGATTGGGAGATTTTAGACTATCTTTCTCAAGTAGAGCCCAAACCCACAAAACTAGATTTAGTGTTTGCAACCACAAAATCCCAATGAAAAACATTCAATCAACCCAAATCCTAACACCCACAATCATCTAAGCATTTAATAATCTAACCCATTAATTACCCACACTAGGGTTGGGCTACAACCCTAGCTATGGGTTTAGCTATCCATTGATTACAAATGAAAATCTAATGTTAAAATACTAAGATATTGCCCAAAATAGGCGTATATGGTGTTCTCACGAGCTCAGTCATCACTGTGTAATATCTGACATAACCTAGAAAAGTAAAAGAAGCTATTTATATTACACAGTAATTTCCGGACGAAAGTACCCGTGCGGGTCTCACGCGGACCGCACACTTTTGACGTGTAGGGCATTTGGGCTTCAGAAGGACTGGTGCTAGAACAAGTCACGCGGACCGCGTACATCTGTCACGCGGCCACGTAGGTACAGTAGCGCAAACCGCATACATTTGTCACGCGGCCGCACTGTGTAAATCTTCAAACTGCAGACTCTCTGATTCCTGACCCACGCGGGCCGCACTTATTTGGCACATGACCGCGTGGGATTGTCCCTTGAACATTTTCTTCTCTGGTCTTCATCATTGCGGACCGCACAATAATGGACGCGGTCCGCGTGTGTCCGCCTGGGAGTTGGGCCTTCTCCAAACATTCCTGCGCGGCCGCACACCAAATCAATGCGGTCCGTGCAGTAGAAGCTTAGACTGGTATGTTCTCTAAACCGACCTGTGCGACCGCACACCAAAATAGTGCGGTCCGCACAGGCTTCTTTTTAGTCCCTCTACTTCTTCTTTGACGCTTAGCCGGTTTCACTCCTTTTTTAGCCGCTTTGATGGTATTCGTCCTTTTGTCGCTCAAACCTGCAAAATAGCGCACTTGTAAGCAATTCAAGGCCAGTTCAACACATTTTATGCACAAAGCTCGAGCAAGAAGGGGTTTAAAAGCATGCAAAATTCCTAGTTATCAACTGCGATCCAGTCATCGCGATTACAATACACCCCATTCCTCAACTTACGCGTTCGTGTCCAATGCCTCACGAACGCGAAGAACAAAAATCCTCGACTCTCCGATACACATCGTGAACGCGTGGTCATCTTCGCAAATGTGAAGAACAAACGTCTGCTACACCTATGACAGCACTCTTGTCAGATTGACAAGGCATTCATCGAATGAATTCCCTACCACTAAGAAATCATCCATAAACACCTCCATAATATCTTCCACCATGTCAGTGAATATAGTCATCATACACCTTTGAAATGTGGCAGGTGCATTGCATAATCCGAATGCCATCCTCCTAAATACAAAAATGCCATATGGGCATGTGAAGAAGGTCTTCTCTCTATCCTCGGGGGCTATGGAGATTTTATTGTACCCCGAGTACCCATCCAGGAAACAAAAGTGTGAACTCTCTACCAACCTGTCAAGCATCTGATCAATGAAGGGAAGTGGGAAGTGGTCCTTGCTGGTGGCCAGATTAAGCTTCCTATAGTCCATGCATATTCTCTACCCGGTGACGGTTCTTGTTGAGATCAATTCGTTGTTCTCGTTTTTCACCACCGTCATGCCACCTTTCTTTGGTACACGTTGAACTGGGATAACCTAGCTACTATCAGAGATTGAGAAAATAATTCCCGCGTCTATCCATTTTATTACCTCTTTCTTAACCACTTCCTTCATGTTTGGGTTCAGCCTTCTTTGGTGTTCCCTGGAAGATTTGTGCTCCTCTTCCAGGAGAATCTTGTGCATGCAGTATGCGGGGCTGATCCCCTTTATGTCTGCCATGGTCCACCCAATGGCAGTTTTGCATTCTTTAAGTACCTGTATAAGCTTTTGAGCCTGCACATCTAGCAAACCAGATGAGATAATAACAGGTAAAGTGGAGTTAGGGCCTAGAAATTCATACATGAGATGCGATGGTAGTGGTTTAAGCTCCAGCTTTGGTGGCTCTTCAATGGATGGTTTTACTGGAGGGGTCTCTCTCTTCTCTAAATGTAGAGGTTCAAACTCCAACTCTCTATCCCAAAATTCCTTACCTTCCAGAGATAGCACCCACTCTGCCAGGCTTTCACCATGTACCTCTTCTAAGTTCATCAGGCATCCCTGAAGTGGATCTTCAGCTGTCAATTCTACATCATCTGTCTCCACTATCACATCTACCACATCAATAAGAGAGCAATTCACGAACTCACTAGGGTGCCTCATGGATTTTTGCACATTGAATATGATCTCCACATCATTCAACCTCATCTTGAGTTCCCCAGTCTCACAATCAATCAATGATCTCCCTGTGGCTAGGAATGGTCTTCCTAAGATTATATGAGTTTCCTCGTCCACCTTGCAGTCAAGAATAACAAAATCTGCGGGAAACACAAACTTCCCCACCTGGATGAGCACATCATCCAATATACCAAATGGATGCTTAACCGTCCTGTCAGCAAGTTGTAATAACATGGAAGTAGCCCTGGCTCTCCTGATGCTCAGCCTCTTATAAATCACCAAGGACATAAGATTTATGCTTTCCCCCAAACCACACAATGACTTTGCAAAGGCATAGTTTCCTATAGTGCATGGAATGGTAAAACTACCTGGGTCAGATAGCTTCTCAGTAATGGGTCTAAAGAGCACTGCACTACAAGTCTGTGTAAGAGTCACGGTGGCCAAATCTTGGAAATCAGATTTCCCTGACATCAAGTCTTTCATCATCTTAGCATACCCAAGCATTTCTTTCAAAGCTTCAACTAAAGGAATGTTTACCAAGATTTGCTTGAGCATATCCAAGAACCTTTTGTATTGCTCCTCTTTCTAGTGCTTGGCTAACCTTTGGGGGAATGGTGCTGGAGGCCTCTTCTTCCCAATCACTTGGGACTTTTCTTTCTCTATCACTTGCTCCACAACCGGCTGCTCTACCGGTTTAGTTGTTTTCTCTGTTCCCTACTGCACATCATTATTTTCAGCTACTGGCTAGACTGTAACCTCTATCAACCCGGTGGACTCCTCCAGTTCAATGGGTACTGGAGTGAGTGTCTCAGCCTTCAAATTGCTTCTCTCTCTTTCTTGCTCAGCATCGAGATATCTTCCACTTCTCAGATTAACTACCATCGGCTGCTTTGGGATTTGATCCTTTGGGTTTGTTTGTGTATCTACAGGTAATGTCCCTTGAGGACGATTGTTAAGTGACATAGCAATCTGGCCCACCTGTACTTTAACATTCTTGATAGCTGCATCATGTGCATCTATCCTTTCATTGGTTTTGGCATGTGACAACCCCATCCCTTGGAAAAAAAAGGTAGCACTGAAGAAAGGATATAGCTTTCAACTCTACGAACTCATCGTCATGTCTACCCCCATGCTAAGGCGGAGGTGGATGATATCCCTGCGGCTGATTGCTAAAATTCTGAGGTCTAGGATATGGAGCCATGTTGTTTAGTGGCCTCATACCTGCTGCATTATACTGTAGTTGAGGAGGCCTGTACTGCTGTGGAGCATGCTGACCCCAACTCTGGTTACCATGTTGCTGCCCTACATAATTAGCCACATAATTCATGTGTTCATGCTCATGATGATGTTCTTGGTCTGCAGCCTATGGATTACCTATGGGTTGGCTAATGCAAGATATGCATAAACCACCATTGGTAGTGTCTACAATATGAACTTGCTGCTTGACCCCAGATTCTTCCACCTTCTTCGTCAGGATGATCATTTGTGTCAGTAAAGTTGCCATGTTCTCATCCATAGTGTTGGAAGGATTGAGAGGTACAGAGTGTACCACTGGAGTAATAGGAGCATTTCTGGTCGTCCACCCGGAGTTTTAAGCCATCTTGTCAAGCAAATTTTGGCCTTCTCTCCAAGTCTTGCTCCGAAAAGCCCCACCTGCTGAGGCATCTACTATATTCTTCATACTGTCTGAAAGCCCCATGTAGAACCTTTGACCCAACATCTGCTCAAGAACCCCATGGTGAGGACACATAACAAGCATACCTTTGAATCTGCCCCAAGTTTCATGTAATGTCTCCATTGGTTTTTTCTTGAAGCTCACAATCTCATCAATTTGCTGAGTTGTCTTATTAGGTGGATGAAACTTGTTGTGGAATTGCTTGACTAACTCATCCCATATTGCAATAGACTTTATAGGGACTGAGTTTAGCCATAACTGCGCAGCTCCTGTAATTGAGAACGGAAATAGCAATAATCTGATGGCTTCCGGTGTCATGTTTGGTTACCTCTGCGTCTTGCATATAGAGAGAAAGTTCTTTAGGTGCTGTTGTGGATCTTCAACCCCAGTCGAGAAGAATAATCCCTTGTTTTGCAACAAGTGTAGCATGTTGTTAGTAATCAGGAAAGACTCAGCTTGAATCGCTGGCACAATAATGGCAGTTGCCAAATTATCCGTTGTTGGTTGTGCCCCGGTCAAATAATACACCTTCCTGCGCCACCTGTACGTTCAACCCAGCTTGCTGGTTTGGGTCGTTCACATCTCCCATCTCGAAAACTAGTTCAATTGGTTGCTATGATTGCCGAAATTGTTTGATTACCCTGTTACGTGCCTGGAAAGTTTGCTCTGGGTCTGAGAGTCCTTCAATTAGTTCTCCAGTCCTTGCATATTTCCTAGGCATGCACCTGAGTACCCAATTCAACAACCGTCAAAAATTTCACTGTAAAGTGTAGAAAGAACCTGGCTACACAAGAATCTTGTAGTTCTGTCAATGGCAATTGATAATTCTGTTAATTCCCCGGCAATGGCGCCAAAATTGATTCACGTCCAAACAACGGTGGTAGTTAATATAATCCGGTCAATTAAGTCCAGAATCGATCCCACAGGGAACTAACCTATCAACTGCAACTTCCACAACCCAAGTAACACTTCTGAAGTAGCTTCCCAAACTTTGAATATATTTTTGTGGGTATTTCTAATAACTAACTTTTGCAAGAATTAAAGACTCGAATGAAAGAGTTGAATGTTGTAAAGAATGAAGAGAAAAATTAAGGTATTGATTTCCCCTATTGATGGAATCCCTTCTGTTTATGCTCATACAAATTGTCAATATTATTCTATCAATCATTAACGCTATTTTTACCGTAATTCTCTCCCAAGCAACTACAATAATTTACTAGTGCACTCTCTGAGCTACCCTAGCTAACTTTAATTTGAATAGTTCACTTTAGATTACACCCAAGGTTTCGTTATTCCTAACCCCACCTTTACGCCTAAAACTATAGATTTCTCCAATAATCTAGGTGTGGTGTTGTTCAACAATATACCTAAATATGCACTCTTCTCCAAGTTATGCACACTAAAAAGGCACAGCTAACTGAGAGCTCTATCAATTAACTACAACAAGAACGAAGTTGAACAAATAGAAATCTTGCTAACAATTTGTAATCACATAACCTAGAAGTTCATCACTCAATAGGTTCCATCAAAACCTTAGATAAAGAATTAGCTACTCATAATCAAAGAAAAAAAAATAATTGAATTCATAATCAAAGACTCAATGTAAAAGAAAGAAAGATGTTGAGAGAGTTCTCTCTTAATAGTTTTCTTGCAAAAGTAATGAATAATGCAATACTTGCCTCTCTTGGGTGAATCCTATAATTATATAGAGGGTTTAGGTTACAAACATTACATATTGACAAATTTATCCTTCAGAAATTCGGTGTCGCCCGCGGTCCGTCCGCGGTCGCGGATCGACCGCGAAAAATCAAGTCCTCTGAATCTGTTGAGGTTCCGCGAGTCCCTTCAACAGCGGTTCGTCCGCGGTCACGGATGGACCACGGATGAACTGTGTCGCGGATTCTTCTTCCTATTTTTTTATGCAAACTTCACTCTTGCTCTACACTTGGCCTTTTTACCATCTTATGACTCCAAAATTGCTCTTTTAGTCTCCAATGGCTCATGTGTGCCTATAACACACCAAAAACACTAATAAAAGCATTTTGTCATCATAAACAATATCAAAACAACAATAAAGCATGATTATTTAGGGCATAATTATAGTCAAATTCACCTATTATCAAATATAATCAGTTTAATTACATTACCTTTTTCTGAAACACATACTCGTGTCAAATCACTTCCACTAAGCAATACCATCTTCCCTAATTATATGAAGCTCTCTTATCTAATCGCTTAGAAGGAATCACTACACATCCCATGATCTGCATGACATACACATGCCTTGTGCAAATTCTTACAATACTGACACGACGGATGAGATCTGTATACATTCTTAGCCACTGTTGAAACAACAATTCATTAGTTCTATACTCTTGGCAAGAACTATCACCTTATTCTGAACCAAACAATGGTCTTAGCGTTTTACTTTACTTCATATACACAGATTGCACCGATCCGGAATTCAGTGATATCGTCTCACCCAGTACGAATTGCACGAGCAATAAGCCACTCTATTAAATGTCGCATATGATGCCCCAATGTGCCAATAGGCTACCAATTCGAATGTGGTACTAAGGAAAACGAGCTCTGGAAGGAATTGCCAATTCCTACGCACTAATACAGACTTTCCTTGGAATATCGGAAGCAAGGCATACAAAGATGGCATATAGAAAACTATACTAGATTTCACATTGTTGCGGCGAGCAACCTGATCCAAATAACATACCCATGGCGGCGTGCCACCCGATCCACGTATAGACCTCACATAAGGAGATGCACATCGAGCCAAACTTGCTCATTATAATAAAATACCGAATATCGGTCATAAGCATGCTAAGTGCTTAATATCATCCCTGGGGATATTTAGCGTTATAAACTACAAAACTTAAGCACAACTAAGGTGTGATATGCAAATCTGAATTTCAAGAGCCGAGTTGCTCAGGTAAATCATTCCTACACGGATTCTTAACATGTAAGAAATTTCTCGAATTGTCTCACAATTCACACGGCGCAATGCATCACTACGCGAGATATCTGACAATGAAGCATTATCTTAACTACTCCTCCATGAGGACCGCGTTACAAAAATGCACACATCTGGCCTGATATTGATCCATTATTAACATTAAGTCCATCCACCGACTTCAAGCTAATTCTGATCACAATGGATTAGTTTGAAAACCTTTCAAGCCTCCATAATAACTCCTTTTTTTCTAATAACACACAAAAACAACAATCATAATCGGACTAATCCTCCCTAGTTCACAACCCAATAGGCCAAGTGCCCTCCAGGCATGAATTCCTCAATTTAACGACATTATCACAACCTTCATACTTGGTTTACCTCTTTAATCAGTCAAGTGACTGCATGCCACACTTATATAATCTTCTAGTGGGACACACTCGCGCAACCTACTGCAACAATATTGGGGGCGTACCTCCAAACCACCGGTCGCGCTAACGCTGAACAACGATCACAATCATTAGCCAGGATGCAAAACCCGTTTTTTACAAAACACCGATGTTAGGTGACAATAAAAACAATGCCAACTTACCGCAAACATGGAAACTTATCTCCTGCTCATCCGAGCTCATGACATCTTGTCAAAAATCTCCTTCACTCGTGTCATTCACCACCCAATTTCCACAACCTGAACTGATTCACCAGTATACATCAAATCAGAACTAACATAGTACAAAACCACAAAATCCTCTAACCACTAGCAAACTCCCCAACTTGGCTCGAAGCCATATATCACAACACACTATATTCATGACGCATATGCTTCATTGTTGTTGTAATACCATGGTAAACTCACCCTTCCATAAGCTTATGGAAACACAAATCATTTGGAATTTTAACTCTTCTGCATTTGCTTGCATTCACTCACATAACAGTTAAGCCTACTCTCTAGGTGACCAAATTTTTACTATGTCCCAAATTTTTCAAAGATTTTGGCAGAGTTTCCTTTGTAATTGGGCCTATCCACCTGCCAGAGAATCACCCAAACCATCTTAACAACACGGCTACAACTTGACAAAACATCACAATGTATATCAAATCATTAATCTCAATACTACCTGTATTATATTATCAAAATTAATACATGGACATGCGTTGCACCTATTCGAATCATGACACATAGAAAATACCTTCCACCGACATATACATAATACATTCAATTTAGTCTTCCTGAGTCAAAACTCGTACCACCGCAAGTATTGTACTTAACTTTCCAACTAGGAGATACGAAAATATTCTTCACGCACCCATAACTCGAGGTTAAACAATAGATCACGATAGGAATCGAACACCTAACATTTCATCTGTTATCCTGCAGACTCCCTTGTCACTACCAAGATCACGTAGATATACCTCAGAGTACTTACATACACATCACATGGATATCTAGCTGCCATTTCCACAATTAGGGGCAACACTGAACATATAAATTCGAATCACTTGTTCACGCAATCAGCACCTTGGTGCTCAAGCCATAGGTAATGATCCGGCCTTATGTCCTCCTAACTGGCCCAACATAAACCCACAGAGATTACATCTCGCCCCTCGATCGAGCAATCACAAGCCCTCAAGGCATATATACTATTGAACGCTCGCTTGCGCATACAGGCCCACTCAGCTAGAATAGTGAATCCCACCCTAGGTAGTCTCTCTCAAAGTACACATCTTGTACTGGCCATGATATGCTATACAACTATAATTATAGCTGAGTGTTTGCATCTCGCATGATATAAGGGTCACCTAGCTCTACAGGCTTTCCTAATACTCTACAGATCGGCACAAGGCCCAAAACATGGTTACTAGCCCAACTACACAGTTATAATCTCAATCTCAGTCATAATACTCAATAAGACTATCAATCAGGAAGGACCAAGTCCAAATCCCTAGTCACAATGCCACCACACTCGTCACATGACGCGTGTATCATCTCAGCATGGCACTGCATAGTGCAAATACAGGGTTTTAAACCCTCAGTACATTATTTATTACCACCACTCACCTCGAACCGATAGAAGTCCTAGCTCGCTTTGCGCCTGCCTCGCAAATCAGTCTCCTCGGATGCCAAATCTGCTTAAAATCAATGAGAATACGTCAATATAGGCTAATTACACATAATCCAATCGATATAACTTGATTTACACCAAAACCCACGAAGTTGTAAAAAGCAGACTTTTGGTACACTTCTCGAAAAATTACAAAAGTTACATTTCCGAAATCCTTAACTCAACACGAGTCCATACATATAAAGTTTTTCAAAATCAGACTCCGTTTGCCCATTCAAATTAATATTTTACCATAACCCAGGCTTAGGCAAAATTCCCCCATTAATTCTTCCAATTTCAGTGAAATAAAGGAAGATTCTAAAATAAAAACACGTATTTGGACCATAAAACTTACCTCCGATGATAAATCGGTGAAACCCCTTCAATTCTCGTCACTTTTCTCTCTAAGAACTCAACAATGGAGATTTTGTGTAAATGGGTCGCGGATGAAATGTTTTGAACTTAACCTCTCTGCCAGCCCTCGTCACTCTATGCGATCGCAGCCTTTGGCATGCGATCGCGATGCACAGATTTTTGGGCGGCCTGTTTTCCTTCTATCGGTCGCGTGGGCCCAGACACGATCGCAGTGATCAGCCTAACCATTCTACGCGATCGCAACATTTTCTCTGCAATCGCACTGCTCTCGAATCATGCCTTAGGCGATCGCATGAAGGGCCTCGCGATCGTGATGAACAAAGCCTTCGCCTTACGCGATCGCATCCCTCATATCGCGATCGCGAAGAACAAAACCTCCCAGCTCTCTCCCATACACTATGCGATCGCATGACCAGGCCTGCGATCATGATGTGTAGAATATTCCTGCAATTTAGTGCAGCAGATCAGCTGTCCATTTTGGCTCAAAATGGTCCGTTTGGACCACCGAATTCATCCCGAGCCCCCCCCCCTCGGACCCCAACAAAAACCACCAACATACTCCAAAACATAATACAAACTTGTTCCAATCCTATAAACACGCCCTTAAACACGGAAATCATCGAATCCAAGCGAATTCAAGCCTAAGTTTCATTTAAACTTCCGCAACCAACATTTGATCAAAAACCCGACCAAATGATTTCCGAATGACCTGAAAATTTGCAGGCATATCCAAAATCACCTAACGGAGCTACTGCAACTATCAAAATTCCATTCTGACTCCCGGATCAAAATCTCACCTACCATTCGGATTTCGCAAAAATTTCAACCTTAGCCAATTCAAGCTTAAAACTACACCGGCCCTTCAAATTTGCTTCCGATCGCTCACCTAACTCATATATGACCTCCCGAAGATGACCGAATCATCAGAATTCGATTGCGAGCTCTCAAACTCACCAGTCAACATCCAGTTGACTTTTTCCAACTATTCCTTCTTCTAAGAGACTATTTGTCTCATTTCCAACCAAGCTCAATCCGAATGGACTCTAACTCACCAGAAATGCATATTGAAACACTAACAAGCATATAACAGGGAAAACAGGGTGATAACTCACACGATGACGGGTCGGGTCATCACATTCTCCACAACTTAAGAAAATGCTCATCCTCGAGCGGGTCAAGAAACAAACCTGGAGACTCAAATAGGTGAGGATATCTGCTCCGCATCTCCTACTCGATCTCCTAAGTAGCCTCCTCCATGGGCCGGCCTCTCCAATGCACCTTGACTGAAGCAATGTCCTTGGACCTCAACTTTCGAACCTGTCTACCCAGAATAGCCACTAGCTCCACATCATAAGATAGATCACCATCAAGTCGAATCGTACTGAAGTCTAGCACATGAGATGGGTCCCCAATATACTTCCGGAGCATAGACAGATGGAATACTGGATGAACACTGACAAACTGGGTGGCCAGGCCAGCTCATATTCCACCTCCCCGATCCTCCTAAGTATCTCAAAAGGACCAATGTACCTGGGACTCAGTTTTCCCTTCTTCCCAAACCTCATGACACCCTTCATGGGTGAAACCTTCAGCAATACCCTATCATCAACCATGAAAGACAACTCTCGAACACTACGGTCCGCATAACTCTTTTGGCGTGAGTGTGATGTGCGATGCCTCTCCTGAATCAACTTCACTCTATCCAGAGCGTCCTGAACTAACTAGTCCCTATCAATCTATCCTCACCGGGCTCAAACCATCCCACGGGAGATCTACATCGTCTGCCATACAGCGCCTCGTATGGGGCCATCTGAATACTCGACTGATAACTGTTGTTGTAGGCAAACTCAGCAAGTGACAAGAACTCATCCCATGAACCTCCAAAATCAATCACACATGCATGCAACATATCCTCCAGGATCTGAATGGTACGCTCAGACTGTCCGTCTGTTTGAGGATGAAATGCGGTGCTCAACTCAACCCATGTGCCCAGCTCCCGCTGAAATGCTCTCCAGAACTGAGAAGTGAACTGAGTGCCTCTGTCATATATGATAGACATTGGGACCCCATGAAACCTGACAATCTCCTGAATAAAGATCACCGCTAACTGTGAGCACGTGATTTTTGCCCTAGGCAAATAAATTCCAATATTAAAATAAATAATATTTTTGTTTGCAATTATATGTTTGATTCAAATAAAGTGTATGTGTGTGTTTGAAATAATTAGAAATTAAAATTAGAAAAATTAAAAATAGGTTAATGATAAAATGTCACAAAATAAAGGAATTAAAAGACAATCAACAAAAGATACATAATATATCAGAAATTAAAGAAAAATAGCAAAAAATGTCAAAAAAATGCCAGAAAAATGAGAGAGAATAAGAAACTAAAAGAGAATTAGTAATTGGAAAAGAATATTAAAAGAGAAAATAAAAAACAATAAGAAAAATACATAAAATAATTAAAATACACAAAAATACACAAAATACAATAACATGGCCAAATGTTGAAGCCCAAAGCTTATCAGCCCAGAAGATACAATATCCGGTCCAATTTTCATACAGAAATTAATCCTAGTCGTCCATGTAAATAATCCAATGGTTGATTTTGAATCTCTGTAATTAAACCAGACGACACAGTTTTATAAAGCTAATTTTGGTCGTCCATTTATGATAATCTAACGGAGACTAAACTATCTCCATGTAACGCTTGAACGATGTCGTTTTAGATCCTTGGATCCTGGACGTTGATCAAGGATGATCCAAGGGCCAAGATCAACCAAGTAATTAACGGTATACAAGGCCTGGTCTCTTCAGAGACCAGCCATTTCGTTTAATACAAAACCCTAGCCGCCTCACCCCTTTCTTCTTCATCTCGTCTTCTTCTTCTCCGACCATGGAGACTGGCCGGCTCCCATGGCAGTCTCCGGCTACCCCTAACCTTAGAACCTTTCTATTCTTCCTTCTTTACACGAAGCCACCATGAAATCTTAAAGAAACCCCAGAAAATTCTTCTTTCTTGAAACCCCGGCCACCAAAATTTTCTCCGGTGACCACTAACCTACGAAACAGCCTCCCAAATTTACACTACCTGTCCACCACGAGGGGATCTTTAACCCCACATGAGTGGTTTCCTTCGAATCTCACTAGAATCACTCGAATCTTTAAAACAAATTCGCTGAAACCCTAACTCCGGCGAACCACCAAATAATACCCACCCCAAAACACACCCCCTATGTCCTCTAACACTCTTCTCTACCACAAAAACCCAAGAAAATAGTTTGATCAGAAAATAAAGACTTCAAGTCTTTGAAGTCTGAAAACTGGAAAAAAGAAAAAGAAAAGAAAAAGAAACAAGAAAGGAAAAAAGAAAGGAAAGAGAAAGATTGAGGAAGCTCAGGAGACAGTTCCTGCAAGCTAAGTCCTCGTCTCTTTTTTTCCTGTTTTGATTGTTTTTCTGTTTTTTGTGTTTATTTTTCTTTCTTTGTTAGTTGAAATTAGTCTTATTTGCATGATTAATTGTTAGAATCTCTTCATCTTCTATCTTCTCTTCATTTTTACCTTTTATATGTTTCCTGTTATAACATGATTTCACTAGTTCATCTTCTTATATTCTAGTTTAATAAATTTGCTATCACTAGCCTATTATCAATCTTGTCTACTATACTTGACTGGTATATTTGAGCCTTTTAGGGTTTCTTATAAGTCTGAGCATGAATGTATTTTGGGTATGTTTCCTTATGTTAGATTTGTTAGCTATGCTTGAACTGAGGTATAAGTTATTTAATTGAAATTCAACCATTATCCAATTTCTCTCTGAGTTTTGATTAAATGATAAATGATTTCTAATTGTTGGCTATATGTGCAAATTAACATAAGTAGGTTGTATTTGTGATGAATTCATGTTTTAGACTATAATTAGTCCTATTGTGCTTTAGGGTATTGGTTATAGCTGTAATAGATAATTGATTAGATAAATGGCTAATGCTGAAAGTACTTTAATTGGTTAAAATTGAAAAGTAATCCAAAATGGCTACAAATGAAATGATTTAAAGAGTGGCTAATTCTGAAAGTGACCAACTCTGTAATGATAAGCTTAAGTCTAAATGGCTAGTTCTGTAAGTCTGAGCTTAAAATGACTAATATTATAAGTCAAAGTAATAGAATGGATAATTTTGCAAAGCTAAGTCCAAATATTGGACATGCTAATTATGTAAAGTCTTAAACCTAGGAAATAAGCAGGCTAGTCCTGCAATTCAACTTAATAAGCAATAATAAAAGGTTACCTCCTAAAAAGAGGTTAAAATTGAATGAAATCAAGGTTTAAATCCGGCTAAGTCTTAAATGACTTGTAATAAGTGGCCAGTAGTTAAATAATTCATAAAACCTGAATACTTGGACCTTGGATAGACCGGGTAATAACTAGATAATAGCAGGGTATAAAAAGGAATTAAAATGGCATAGTTGTAGATTTAATAGAGCCTATAGGGATAAATTAGACATTCAGGCCTAGTATTTCTGCAATAATGCACAAAACAAAGGGTAAAATAGACCCAATAAAAAGGCTTAATTGTTAAAAACCTTAGCAAGTGAGAGTATTATAGTAATAGACCCCTAATAGAAGCCAAAAGATCCCCCTAGAACCTTCCAGCAATTGCTGGAATGCATTTTTGAATCTGAAAATGAGTACCAAACTGTAATAAATAAAAGAATTAAGGGGAGGGAATTGGGAATAAGATTTTTGAATTTCCCCCTCAAAATTTCACCACTCACACCTATAAATAGGCTGTAATTGAGCCTGAATAAGGGCTGGATTTTAGAGATTCAGAGAAAACTTCTGAAATTAAGAGTAAACTATCATATTCTAAGAGTGAATTGCTGGGTATTGGTCGAGCATAGTTCTGAAGCTCAATTAGAGTTCCCTATTACTCTTATTTGCTGGATTCTATTGGGTTTCTTCAAGTTTGCTATTGGATTGCTATTTGCTGAACTTGAAAGCTTTGTTCGACTGTGTTGATTCAACTGTGTTTGCTGTGCTTGATCTGTTGATTCGATTCTGTTGCTGTGTTTTTGCTGTTGTGATCAATTGATTATCCTTCCTCACTTGCATCCTTAGACTCATAGATCTCTTTTGCTGAATCAGGTACACAGCTATTACTTCGACATGTAATCAGCAGTTGATATTGAAGAATGAATTCTATGAGTTGATTTTTAGAAGAAGATTGTTTCTGTTACTATTACATGTTTTATTTTATCACACAAGTAGATACTCTGTAATTTGATAGGAAATGGTTGTACAATTGAAACACATGAAACACGAGATAATACTGAAGACAATGTAATAGATAGGATGTAGATTAGAGTAGAAGTAACCGTAATCACTTAGCTTAGTTTTATAATATGTTAATTAGTTAAAACTAACTCACACAGCTTTAAAAACAGACTCGTAACATGCATATAACCACAGTAATTACATGAATTAGAATGAAATCATTAACTTAGCTTTAGCCTATTTCTCCATTTCCATAGTTTAATAACAACTGTAAGTTGCATGAGTTAAAAATTAGTAGTTAAATACAAACTTAAATATCACCTGACTGATCGAAATATTTACGCAACTAGCCTACTGTTTAAACACAATTAGCAATTGTTGATCACAATTAGAAGAGTATGAGTTATAATTAGTAATACAATAAGTAATCATCCTGTTTGCATAGCTAAGTAATAATCTGTTACTGTTAATCAATAATAATCCTGTTTAAATTGTTAAGTAATTTGTTGATATAGAAATATGAAGAAAAGTAGTTTGTTATTCATATTCGATAATGTTAGATAATGGTAGTTTATATTTTATATAGTTAATTTTGTATTCCTATTTCACTTTTGAAAATAATACAATTTGAGTTGATCCTTCTTGTTGATTTCATTCCTCCTCTGTCTCTCGTTTGGTCTAGGCCTAATGAATAGACCACGCACACATGAATTGAACTTACAACTGGATCCAATTGAACTTACAACTGGGCTTCTGAATAAACACTTGAGCATATTCTGGGTTTCTGAAACCCAGATACAAAAGCTGGTCTACTGAATTTGAGCCCTACATATCCAGGCCTGGAGAAATAAATGATAGGGCCTGGATATACTTCTGAAATTATAACATAGCTAAAAATGACTAAGGAAAAACCTACAATAGAAAATATAGTATTTATTAGGATTGGACTATTAAAATACAAATGGGACGAGCCTCGTATGAAAACAAATATGTGGGGCCTCCATATAAACAAATAATAATGTGATAGATTCGGGAAGACCGTTAGTAAATTCCACGGTCTTTCCAAAAGAATAATAAGCCGTTAGACGATATAGGCACGATTCTAAAATATAAATTCCCTAATATGAGTGCACGTCTAATGTGACTCAAATCCTAAATCTCGGCAAAGCCGAAACGTGTTAAAAGTCACAGGCGTACTGGTTACGGTGTAACTCGAAATACATTTTCGCAACATTGCAAGTCATAAAATATTAAAAGCAAAACACGCACACATTGTAAAAAACATATAGTGAAATCAAATAAAATCAAGAATGACAGTTGAGCGACCGTGCTGAAACTACGGAATCCGGGAGTGACTAACACCTTCTCCCGGGTTAATAGAATTCCTTATCCGGATTTCTTGTTCCGCGAACTGTTAAACAGAGTCAACTTCCTCAGATTCGGGATTAATCGGTGACTTGGGACACCATTATTTTCCCAAGTGGCGACTCTGAAATTTTTAATATAAAATCCCGAACCGATTGTCCTTAAATTGGAAAAACTCATTCCTCGTTGTTATTATATCCCTTCCCGGGGGTATTTATAATTAGCGAGGTATACATTATTCTCCTTATTCGGGAAAACTAAAACAGGTAGTAAAAAGGGAGGTGTGACACTAACCTCTCCGATGAGTAAGTAGTACATACGGGAATGAAATGTGCGGATTTGTTTAGCCGATCAACAATCACCCACACTGAATCAAACTTCCTCGAAGTCCAAGGGATCCTAGTCACGAAATCCATGGTAATCCTTTCCCATTTCAACTCGGGAATAACCATACGCTGAAGAACACCGCCCGGTCTCTGATGCTCCTACATGACCTGCTGGCAGTTGAGGCATCTGGCTACATGTCTGACAATATCCATCTTCATCCTTTTCCACCAGTAATGATGTCTCAAGTCTTGGTACATCTTCGCGGCACCTGGATGAATGAAGTACCGCGAGCTGTGAGCCTCCTCTAGTATCAACTCTCGAAGGCCATCTACATTGGGCACACAGATACCCTCAGAACACATCACTATCAATAGTCACATCTCTAGCATCATTGTGTAGAACTCTGTCCTTAAGGACAAGCAAATGTGGATCATCATACTGACACTCCCTGATGCGATCATACAATAAAGACCGAGAAACAACACAAGCCAATACTCGGCTCGGCTCAGAAATATCCAATGTCACTAGCTGATTGGCTAGATCCTGAACATCATATGAAAATGGCCTCTCCCCAACTAGAATATAAGTTAGGCTGCCCATACTGACCGCCTTTCAGCTCAAAGCATCGGCCAAAACATTGGCCTTCCCCGGATGATATAATATAGTGATGTCATAATCCTTAAGCAACTCCAACCACCTCCGCTGTCTCAAATTAAGGTCCTTCTATTTGAACAGATGCTCAAGATTGCGATGATCGGTATACACCTTACAAGAGACACCATACAGGAAATGTCTCCAAATCTTTAGAGCGTGAACTATGGCTGCTAGCTCCAAATCATGTACAAGGTAGTTCTTCTCACGGGGCTTCAACTGGCAAGAAGCATTGGCAATGACCCTACCCTCCTGCATCAATACACAACTAATGCCAACTCCCGAGGCATCACAATACACAGTATAAGGATCCGAAGCTAACGGCAATATCAAGACTGGTGTTGTGGTCAATGTTGTCTTGAGCTTATGAAAGCTCTCCTCACACTCCTCGGACCACATGAAAGGAGCACTCTTCTGAGTCAATCTAGTCAAGGGTTAAGCAATGGAAGAGAATCCCTGAACAAATCGACGATAATACCCTGCCAATCCTAGGAAACTACGAATCTCAGTAGCTGAGGTCGGTTTGGGCCAACTCTGCACTGCCTCTATCTTCCTCGGATCCATCTGAATACCATCACTGGACACCACGTGTCCTAAGAATGCCACAGACTCAAGCCATAACTCACACTTGGAGAACTTGAAATACAACTTCTCCTCCCGCAACCTCTGTAATACAACTCTAAGATGCAGAGGATGCTCCTCCTGGCTACGAGAGTATACCAAGATATTATCTATGAACACGATTACGAAAGAGTCCAAATATGGCTGAAATACACTGTTCATTAGATGCATGAACGCGGCTGGGGCATTGGTTAGCCCAAAAGACATCACAAGAAACTCATGGTGCCCATACCTCATCTTGAAGGCTGACTTCATAATATCAGACTCTCTAATCTTCAGCTGGTGGTAGCCTGAATGAAGATCAATCTTCGAGAATACCCTAGTTCCTTGGAGGTGATCAAATAAATCAGCAATGTGAGGCAGAGGATACATGTTCTTCACTGTTACCCTGTTCAGCTGCTTGTACTCAATACACATCCTCATTGATCCATCCTTCTTCTTAACAAACAGGACCGGTGCACCCCATGGTGACACACTCGGCCGAATGAACCCCTTATCTAGGAGTTCCTGGAGCTGCTCCTTCAATTCTTTCAGCTCAGTTGGTGCCATACGATATGGAGGAATGGAAATAGGCTTAGTGCTTGGCACCAAATCGATCCCGAAATCAATGTCCCTCTCTGGAGGCATGCCCGGCAGGTCTGAGGGAAATACATTAGGAAAGTCCCGCACAATGGGAACAGAATCAAGACTGGGAGTCTTAGCTCCGACCTCTCGCACAAATGCCAAATAAGAGAGACATCCCTTCCCAACCATTTGTTGGGCCTTAAGAAGAGATATTACCCTTCTGGGTACATAATCAATCCTGCCTCGCCACTCGATCCTCTGAATGCCCGGCATAGCCAAAGTGACTGTCCTAGCATGACAGTCCAGAATAGAATGACATGGAGATAGCCAATCCATGCCCAATATAACATCAAAATCAATCATGCTGAGAAGCAATAGGTCCACTCGGGTCTCTAAACCCCCAATAGTGACCAGACAGGACCGGTATACGTGGTCCACAACAATAGTATCACCCATCGGGGTAGATACATGCACCGGTAATGCAAGACACCCTCGGTTCGTGCCCAAATAAGGAGCAAAATATGTAGATACATAAGAATAAGTAGAACCAGGATCGAAAAATACTGAGACATCTCTGTGGCAGACCAAAATAATACCTGTAATGACAGCAGAAGCAACAGCCTCATATCGGCCCCGAAGAGCATAGCATCTAGCATGTCCGCCTTATTGGCCTCCCCCTCGAGGGCGACCCCTAGATGACTGACCTTCACCCCTAGCTGGCGGGGTGGGTGCTGAAGTAGAAGTACCAGATGATGAGGGATGCCCCCTCTGCTGATATGGCATGGGAACAAAATGGGGACACTCCCTGTGGATGTGCCAAAACTCTCCGCACTCGAAGCAACTCCCAGGTGCTGGGGGCTGAAACTGATGAGGACCACTAGCACCAGAGTGTCAAGCTGATGAACTAGGTCGAGAAGAACCCTGGACAGATGGGGCCTGTGAAGAACTCTGTGTTGGCATAGCAATTAGAGATGGCTAGCTCTAGTGCGAACCATGATAACCACGGCTAGAAGATGACCCACGGCAATCTGAGCGGCCCGACTGTGAAGACTTGAAAGTGCGACCTCGGCTCTACTGTCCCTAGCCTCTGGTCTGAGTGCCACTAGAACTTGTTGATCCTTGAGGCCTCTTGGCCTCCCTCTCATCTCGCTCCCTACGACGATCTATCTCTATGTCGCGAGCAATATCCACTGCATCCTCAAAAGTGCGGCTCAAAACCCTCTCTCGGGTCATTAGAATACGGATAGGATAGATAAGGCCATCCACAAAGCGTCCAATCCTCTCTCAGTCGGCAGGAACCAACCACGGTGCATATCTAGATAACTCTGTGAACCTGGTCTCATATTCTGATAGTGACATGTCTCCCTGGCGGAGTCCCACAAACTGCCTACACATCTCCTCTCTCTGGGATTGAGGCACCCATTTCTCAAGAACATAGTGGAGAACTCTGGCCATGATAACGGTGATGCCCCTGCCGGTCTACGTTGCTCATAAGCCTCCCACCAAGCGAAGGCTGGTCTCTGGAACTGGAAGGTAGTAACAGATATAACACTGGACTCCAAGATCCCTGCCATACGGAGCATCCGACGGTACTTGTCCAGAAAACCTTGGGCATCCTCGCCCGGAGCACCATTGAAAACTGGAGGAGATAATCTACTGAATCTCTCAAGACGACGCTGCTCGTCGTCGATCATAGCTGGGACCCTGTCCCCTTGAACCTGAACAGCTAGCTATACTGGGACCACAGGCGGAACTAGAGGAGCCTCAGGTGACTACAGGCCCTACACTACTGGCTCTGGAGTGCGTGCTACGGGGGTCTGATGACCACCCTTGGTCCCTGATGCAGCTACTGCAGTGGTAACTGAAATTGCCTGTGCCAGGCCAGTGCAAACTGCTAATATCTAAGCTAGGGTATCCTGTAGGCCCGGAATAACAATAGGCATAGCTGGTGCCTGAACTGGTACTGCTAGAACCTCAGCAACTAGAGGCTGTGGGTCAGCTGGAATTGCCTCAGCTGCCCTACCTCCGCCACAACCACGGCCGCGTCCACGGCCTCTAGCAGGTGGTAATGCTGGTCGTCCACCTCGTTCGGATGCTCGAGTTCTCTCCATCTGCGAGAGAATAGAATGTCAAAGTCAGTTTGAATCAACAAAATCATACGACAAGAATTTCAAGAATTGAAACTTTCCTAAAAGGTTTGCAGCCTCCCAAGGATAAGTACAGACGTCCCCATATCGATCAACGAGACTCTACTAAACCGGCTCATGACTCACGAGACCTGTTAACCTAAGCTCTGATACCAACTTGTCACGACTCAAACCCCGGTCGTGATGGCGCCCAACACATTGCTAGGCAAGCCCAACCATGTTGTCCATTTTTGCCAGCCAATTATTAAATACAAATGATCAATTAACTTTAATAGCATATTTTCAGAACAAAACGATGAGTGTGGAAGTAGAAGCATACAAAATACAGTCCCAACCAAATCGTGGTGACACAAGTCTGAGTCTCTACAGTGAAGATATCCTACACAATACAAGTCTAGGCAGAATCAAAGCAACAAAATGATAAGAGGGAGAGATCAGGTCCTGCGGACGTCGGCACCTACCTCGAAGTCTCCTCGGGATAGTAGTGATAAAGCAGATAAAATAGCTCAACTGCCCTCTGGAACCTATGAATCTGCACAAAAAAGTGCAGGGGAGTAGGGTGAGTATATTTCAACTCAATGAGTAATAATAATAAACAACAACCGAAAATAAGAACACCTGTACTATCACTAAACAGTTTTAAGGGTAACCTCACAGGTAAGTCATCTCTACAGTGAATACCCCCATTTCCATTCAACATCTATCTCACCAAGGTCCCACACTGACCTAGTCCTCACTCTTACTGCTACGGCGTACATTCAATCCAATGTATATATATGTATTACGTATACATAAGTCCATAATGCGACACACGAAACTGATAAGGAAAATAGGTGATGATCCTTTGGGTCGTCACAAGCGCGCAGCCCGATCTAATATAATAGATATACTGCCGCGGCGCGCAGCCCGATCCAATATAATATAACTGCGCTCACTGGGGTGTGTGCAGACTCCGGAGGGGCTCCTTCAGCCCAAGCGCTATAATACTGCGGCGTGCAGTCTGATCCACAAATATATTGCTGCGGCATGCAGTCCGATCCACATATTTATATATTACTAGATAATCTTTAGATAAAATGCAATGTAATGCACATGACCGCTACGGCGTGTAGCCCGATCTATTTAACATCGATGGCGCTCACTTGGGGTGTGTACAGACTCTGGAGGGGCTCCTACAGCCCAAGCGCAATATATCGTCTGCTGCGGCGTGCAGCCCGATCCTCATATCATCTACTGCAGTCCGATCCACAAAGATATCACTGCGACGTGCAGTCCGATCTGATACATATAGTGCTGCGGCGTGCAGCCCGATCCAATATAGATATATATATATAATATCTCATAGTGGGTCCTCGACCCTGTCTCACTCAATATAGACTCGGTCTCTCAGGCCCACTTAGCTAGAACAGGAATCCCACCCTAGGTAGTCTCTCTCAAAGTACACATCTAGTGCTGGCTCATGATATGCTATACAGCTATAATTACGGCTGAGTGTTTGTATCTCGCATGATATAAGGGTCACCTAGCTCTACAGGATTCCCTAATACTCTACAAATCGGCACAAGGCCCCAAACATGGCTACTAGCCCAACTACACAGTTATAATCTCAATCTCAGTCATAATACTCAGTAAGACTATCAATCGGGAAGGACCAAGTCCAAATCCCCAGTCACAATGCCACCACGCTCGTCACATAACACGTGTATCATCTCACCATAGCACTGTATAGTGCAAATACGGGGTTTCAAACCCTCGGTACATTATTTATTACCACCACTCACCTCGAACCAGTAGAAGTCCTAGCTCGCTTTACGCTTGCCTCGCAAATCAATCTTCTCATATGCCAAATCTGCTCAAAATCAATAAGAATACGTCAATATAGGCTAATTAGACATAATCCAATCGAAATAACTCGATTTACACCAAAACCCACAAAGTTGTCAAAATCCAACTTTTGGTACGCTTCTCAAAAAATTACAAAAGCTACATTTCTGGAATCCTTAACTCAACACAAGTCCGTACATATAAAGTTTGTCAAAATCGGACTCCGTTTTCCCATTCAAATCAATGTTTTACCATAACCCGGGCTTAGGGCAAAATTCCCCAATTAATTCTTCCAATTTCAGTGAAATAGAGGAAGATTCTAAGATAAATATATGTATTTGGACCATAAAACTTACCTCTGATGATAACCCGGTGAAATCCCCTTCAATTCTCGTCAATTTGCTCTCTAAGAACTCAACAATGGAGGTTTTGTGTAAATGGGTCGCGGATGAAATGTTCTGAACTTAACTTCTCTGCCAACCGCCGTTACTCTATGCGATCGCAGCCTTTGGCACGCGATCGTGATGCACAGATTTTTGGGCGGCCTGTTTTCCTTCTATGCGGTCATGTGGGCCCAGATGCGATCGCAGTGATCAGCTTAACCATTTTACGTGATCGCAAAATTTTCTCAGCGATAGCACTGCTCTCGAATCTTGCCTTACGCAATCGCATGAAGGGCCTTGCGATCACAATCAACAAAGCCTTCACCTTACGCGATCGCATCCCTCATATCGCGATCGCGAAGAACAAAACCTCCCAGCTCTCTCCGTTACACTACGTGATCGCATGACCAGGCCTAAGATCGCGATGTGTAAAATTTTCCTGCAATTTAGTGCAGTAGATCAGCTGTCCATTTTGGCTCAAAATGGTCTGTTTGGACCCCCGAATTCATCTCGAGGCCCTCGGGACCCCAATGTAAACCACCTATGTACTCCAAAACATGATACAAACTTGTTCCAATCCTAAAAACACGCCCTTAAACACAAAAATCAACGAATTCAAGCCTAAGTTTCATTTAAACTTCCACAACCAACATTCGATCAAAAGCCCGACCAAACGACTTCTGAATGACCTGAAAATTTGCAGGAATATCCAAATCACCTAATGGAGCTACTGCAACTGTCGGAATTCCATTCTGACTCCCAGATCAAAATCTCACCTACCATTCGAATTTCGCCAAAATTTCAACCTTAGCCAATTCATGCTTAAAACTACACCGGACCTCCAAATTCTCTTCCAATCGCTCTCCTAACTCATAAATGACCTCCCAGAGCTGACTGAATCATCAGAATTTGATTCTGAGCTCTTTAACTCAAAAGTCAACATTCAGTTGACTTTTTTCAATTATTCCTTCTTCTAAGAGTCTATTTGTCTCATTTCCACCCAAACTCAATCCGAATTGACTCAAACTCACCAAACATGCATATTGAAACACTAACAAGCATATAACGGGGAAAACGGGATGATAACTCACACGATGACGGGGTGGGTCATCACATACTAGTAAAGAGGATATGCATGATTATTGCGACGCTTGTGATCAAGTACTCTTTCATAAACACATGCATGAATCTTTGTGTCATAGCTTGAGTAATTATTTAGGATCCATTGATGTTAAAAATATTATTGGGGAAGGCTGTAATCATGGGTTTGAATGTATCGAAACTTTTATTTTGGGAATTATGTGTTCTTCTAACCTTCTTGAGAGTATATGTGCTTCTTTGAATATCTTATATGTTGAAGAATCTGTGAAATTTGTAATTGTTACTTGGCTATATCGTAAATGTGTCTTATTTGATACATGCAGCAGAGATACTTATTTTAAATGGACACATGATCAATCTTTTGTAATTTCATTGCCATGCATATTTTTTGACTACCTTAAGAGAGGTATTTATGGGACAAATCTAAGTAGGTATAAATTTTATTGGAATGATGATGTCCATATGTTGTATAAAGGAGTATTTACACCTATTAGGCTTAATTAGGTTATGTGGACACATGGTCACTATCTTGTTGTATTCTTACCTTTTTTTTGTGGATGCCATTTTTTAGTGCCTATTTTATTTTCTTGCAAGGTCGAAATTCGAGGATGAATTTCCTTCAATAAGAGGGGAATGATAGCATCCTAGGAAGCTCAAATCTATTTAAGGATAAGTATGAAGCTTTGGAATCGCAAAAGAGGGCCTTTAACAAGATCTCAAGTTAAAAAGTTACAAAATAAGGTCATTGGACCATTTTCGCACCTTAATGTGCCCAAACTTGCTGCCCATGAAGTCCTACATCAAATCACGTTTTAATAGCATAAAAAAGACTTACTTGATGTATAAGAAAGGTATAATAGGCGTGCTAGATGTTGAGTGCAAGTTGGTGCCATGTTGCTTGCAAATTACAAATTTCAGATTTTCAAGATTCTATCCAAGATTGGTTTGGGACTTATTTCCATGTATTATGGGACTATATTTATTTATTTCCTAGTTAGTTAAGGTTAATATTTTTCTTTTCTTAAGATTGGTAGAATTACTTTCCGATTTACTTGGTTTTAGTTTCCTAGAGTTTTACCTTTTCCTATTTTAGTTGGACTTGTTGTCCAACGTAGTTTAGGACTTTATTTCCTAATATTTAAAGATAGTTTCGTGATCACCCTCTATATAAAGGGGTATCTTCTTTGTTTTTAGGGAGATCATTCAGATTATTATCAATAAAACTTGTGAGATTATTCTTGCACTCTTGTATGGCTACTCTTAGATTTATTCTTCAACCTTCAAGACTCAACTTAAGGTGGTAAGAATTAAACCCTTTTCGAAATCTTAGATCACTTCTAGGTATTCAAGAAAGGTGATAAGTTTAGGCTTATTGTTGTTTTTCTTATTCTAAAGGGTCGGGTTTCACAATCTATTTCTTGTTTTTAATTTCTACCAAAGGCGATTAGTTCTTTGTTAGCTAATTGTTGTTGTTAGGATTCAACTTCAAGAATAGACTTGTTGAATTCAATAAACTCTTTCTTGAATTTAATCTATCTTGAATTTTTATCCTTTATTCGTTTCTTTATTTTCTTTTAGATTCCGCACGTTTCTTATTGTTCTTTAGTAAATCCTGAATCCCTATTGTGTTGCTATCATTTCAATATCAGAATCTTCTGTAGTGGGTTCTGCCAAAGCAGGCAATTGCGGATCAAGAGCATAAAAAATCTTCAGAGTAGTCAGTAGGAAAATCATCTTGTCCTTTCAGCAAGTAAAGTTTGATCCATCAAAACGGTCGAGTTTGATGAACTCTTTTGGATTTTCAACAGCGGACAAAATGTTCTCCATAGTAGAACATCTTCTTTAAGATTGTTAGATAAATAATAATCGAAAAGGAAATTGAAGAAGGCTTGAGGCGTGAGAACGACTTTCCTTAAAGAAGATATTGCCCGTAAAGAAATTGGAAAATACAAACATTCTTCTTCAGGATACAACAAGCCAAGAATATACTGTAGATTTCTCTATATCAACTTTGTTGGAGGAACTTTTATTTATAGGCAACCATCGGACCTTTCAAAACGATGTGGTCTTTCATAGAAAGACGCATCTGTTTATTCAAATAAATTTAAAATAAAATAGATGTTGTCACACCTCCTTTTGGCGCCCCCTACCCTGAAGGGTAGAGGCACAAGGGAGTTTTTCCAATTTAAGTGACAATATTCGAAACAGGATTATTCTATTTATTTCAGAGTCGCCACTTGGAATAAATTAAGGTGTCCCAAGTCATCAATTTATTTAAATCCCGAATCGAGGAAATTTTCGACTTTCCAAATGAAGTCTGCGAACCAGAAATTCTAAGTAAGGAATTCTGTTGACCCGAGGGAAGGTGTTAGGCACCTCCGGATCCCGTGGTTCTAGCACGGTCGCTTCAATTATTATAAATGGCTAAAAATACCTGATTTTATACATGCTTATAAATTATATGCTCTAATTAAACTTGAAACCGCTCTATTAATTTGAAACCATACCAAAAGAAAGACTAATTACAACATAGACTCGGACTTTTGACAGATAGGTAAATAATGAAAAAAATATATCCGGATTACTTATTGAAACTATGCCGATTAAAGCCATTGTAAAACTAAACCAAAAAGATCAATATATTTAACAGTATATCCCTTAAAATTATTTCCAATTAAAGAATCGTATCAAATGATACATTATTTCATAGCTTTTTGACTTATGGCCGGAGATTGAATGAAAAGATATAAACTAACGAAAAATTGATCAAAATATGCGAAATAGAAATAATTCACCTTGATCCATTATTGAAAGTAATATTGTTCACTATCCTTAATCCGATGTTAATTAGCGAAATCAAGACTATACGATTAAAATCGACCTAACATTGACATCTAAAGCACGGACTAACTTATCTTGTTTGCTTAAGTACAAATAGATTTCAAAGGAAAATCAAATGAAGAAATTCGAAAATGATTCAAAACACCTTGCGTTAATAATTAACATCAACCAAATTAATACCTTGACTTTAACAAATTACCTATTTAAAATATCAAAGAAAATCCCAATACGTATTGGCTAGTTTTGCTTACACAAATCTAAATATATGCTAACAAAAATAGAATCTAGTTAAGCATATCGAAAACTAAAAAAACAATAGTCTAAAAATAAATCAAGTTTACAATGATGGACAATACAAGCCTAGCAGGTTTTACTTCAATTCGTACATGCTGAAGGTAAGAACTAAATAGGCATATAAGACTATGTGGACTCTAAAACCCTCGATAACTAACAACACAATTTTCAATTTCACCTAACAGTCCTTAGTTTAATAAATAACTAACAAAATCACTTATGTAATGGCTTCGATGACAGGACTCAAAGTGGTTTTTCATTTCATTTTCTAGTACAAGCGTAGACAAGCCCAAGGAATGTGTACCTGGAATGGAACAGAAATAAAGTAGAAGAAAGATCAGCAGCAGCAGTAATACCAACAACAATACAATAGCAGTTCACAGCAGCGATTTGAAGTTCCAAACAGCCACAAACACAGCCCAGAAAGTTTGTAAAGAAAAAACCAAACAGCAACACCCAATATCACCACAAATAGACTCAACCGAGCTTGAGTCAAACCAAGATTCTACTATAAAACTGATCTTTTAAACTCTTAGGAATAGACTTTAATCTTTAAAAATTAATTCCAAAACATACTGTCTTTCAAAAGAACTCTCAAAGACTCTCACAATGTTGTTTAAAGATTCACCAAGCTATCCAGTCTTTAAGCTTTGGAAACTGATTTTTAAGACCCTCTCTAACTGATTAAAATCTCTCAAAAGTGACCTCTGAAACTTGAAGTAGAGAAACCTAAAATTGTTTATGATGCTCAGGGAGCTCGACTACTGGCTAAGATTTTGACAAGTTATTTATGGCAATGAAACAGTAAAACTCTCTCCACTTGTAAAGGTCTGAAATTATGTCCTTCAAATCTGTTTTTCAGCCTCTTTTTATAGCCAACTTAAACTGAATTTCATCAATATTCAACTCATATCTCTCCCCTTTAGCACATGGGTACCTTTATCTTTTTATATCATTTCCTCCCATGCTTGTTTTGACTTTACAGCCTTTAAAACACTCAGCCAATTTAAAGAATACTCACTATTATCCTGATATTCTCTGATTCTTCCACCCTGATTTGTCTAAAGGTGGATTTTATAATTAAACAAATCCTAAAGGCATAACAGAAATGGAAAACACTGTTGTCCAGCAGGTATCACCAACCTATCTCATGTGCAATGCACTCTTTGACTCAGCTGTTACTTTTCCTAATTTGTAATTTGAGATTTAAACAGTTATATCCAATACAATTCTGTTTGAAATCAAAAAAATTACAATCCAACAGTGAATTTGGATCAGATTAACGACTCTAATTTCTGTTCCAAAGTTCTAACAAACAAACCTACGACGATATTCAATCAGTCGATTACAACATGTATAATCGATAACATATAGTAAAAAAATCAATGATACAAGAAACCCTCCGACAGAACAGTTTAAAATGCAAAATCAACCAATCGACGATATTAAAATCGAAGTGAATTCAATTTACAACGACACATTGACAACAACGAATCAGAAGATAAACAGATCGACCAAATAAAAGGTCCCAACGAGAAGAGTAAAAACAGAAATTGCAATAAACGGACAGAACAAACAATAATCCAAAAAATAAAATAAACAACGAAAGAAAATGAAAGAAGGAGTACCTCAAACAAATGGAAAGAAACTGAATCGAAGCAGAACTGGACTATTTAGACTTGAACTCGAATTTTTGTATTCGAGGTCGAACGGACCTTAATTGAAATGTTTTCAAGTGAAAACAAATCAATTAAGGTCTATTAGACCTCAATTTCTCTAAAATCCGCAAGAAAAAATCCCTAATTTTGGTTCTAGGGTTCTTGAATCTTGATTTTGGGGCTTAACAATTTCTGGCCAGATTCGAAGGGAACTAACGATGGTTAGGTGTGAGGGAGGTGAAGTGAGGGTGTGGTATCAATTTGGGGCGATTTGGGGCATGTTGGATTTTAACTCGAATATTCGATTGAAGATTCGAGAAGTTGTGGCTAGATTCGAAGTAAACCGAGCGGGGGTTAGATTGAGGAGGTCTTGGGGAGTTTGGGGTGTAAATTTGGGGTGGTTTGGATGACTTCCGCTGGCGGAGGTGATTTCCGGCCGGCGGAGTGCGGCGGTGTGAGGCAGAGGATGCAAATGGGTTTCTGAGGTTAGATACGGAAAGGGCAGGGGTATTGGGGTGTTTGATATTTTAAAATTCCAAAATAATCCAAGATGTTGGATTATAACACCCAACGGCCAAGATCAACTAATTAGTTTGAGACGGCGTCGTTTGGGAGGGGCGATGGACGGGTTGAGACGGGTCCGGGTAAGGGAAAACACGGGTCAATGGGTATTTTGGGCCTCGTTTGATATTGGGCTTGGTCTTTGGTTGGCCTGAAGTAGCCCAAATCCGATTTTGCTTCATTTTCTTTTATTTTCTTCATTTAAAATCCTAAATAATTAAAACAAAAAAGATCTAAATCATAAAAATACTAATTAATTCCTAATTGTAAAATTAAGTCCTAAATGCAATATTTTTTGTGTTTTTTTTAATTAATTCAACAATGACACGCATAGACAAAGGATGCAAATAAGTAATTAAGAAATGGCACAAAATTTATGGAAAATCCCACGCAACGCAAAACTATTTTATTTTGAATTTGGGAGTGATTCTCAAAACTATTTTAATAATGTGTTAATTCCTAACACATTATTCGGACCATGACACCACAGCTACTAGGTTTTATGCACAAAATTTTTACGGGGCCGGGTAATAATGCTGGGGGGTTCTTTCTGAAAAGATGGGTCTAGGAGCGTGGTGTCTTCTATCACCCGAAGTTGCCATGGACGTTTCCTCTTTCATCCTACCCTTTGCTATTCCTCCAGACCCTCCTTGTATTGCTTGGGAGGTCGCTCGAATGGCCGCCTGACTCAAAATTCTTCCCATCTTTAAACGATTTTCTACCATTTACCCAATCTTGATCGCCTCTACGAAAGGTTTTCCCATTGTTGACAGCATGTTCTGGAAATAGTCTGGTTCCTGAGCCTGGAGGAAAGTAGTGACCATTTCTATTTCGTCCATGGAGGGTTTCACCCTAGACGCTTGTTCGCGCCACTTGATGGCATATTCCCTAAAGCTTTCTGAGGGCTTCTTCTTCAAATTCGATAGAGAGTTCCTATCCGGCGCAATGTCGATGTTGTACTGGAACTGTTTCACAAAATCTCTGGCCAAATCGTCCCAGATGTGCCATCGAGATATGTCTTGATCCATGTACCATTCTGAGGCTATCCCGATCAAGCTTTCTCCGAAATATGCCATCAACAATTCTTCCATGCCGCCGCACCTCGCAATTGATTGCAGTATTTCTTTAGATGAGCAATAGGGTCGCCATGCCCGTCATACTTTTTGAACTTCGGCATCTTAAAGCCTGATGGAAAATGGACATGTGGGAACATGCACAAATCTGCATAAGAAACACTCTTCTGTCCGCCTAGACCTTGCATGTTTTTCAAACTCTGTTCCAAGCTGCTCATTATTTTTGCCATTTCATCCCATTCGGGAGCTTTTGGATTTTGGCTTGGCACGAACTCATATTGGGTTGGCTGAGGATAGACATTGGCGGCAAAATGGGTAGGATCCCATGAAAGGGGTGGTGCCGGGAATGTAAAAGAAGAGGAGTCAAAGAAAGAAGTATGTGTGGCGGGATGCGTCGTGATTGGAACGGGCAAACCAACCGATGTTCTTGTGGATGTATCTAATGCTGTCACCCGAGGATAGGAAGTGGAGGGCGATTCGGAGAGGGTTGTGACATTAGAATACCCAAACAGAGTAGGTGGGTAATTGGTGGGGGTATTAGAAATTCCACTCGATGTGAGGAATAGTTCGGGGAACGCAAGGATCGGACTTGGGGGCTCTTTCCCGTTATTCCAATCATCTAACATCTCCAGTATGCGACAGCGCAAAATTCTGTTTTCTTCTGCAGCTGCTGACTCAGTAGCCGGAACGGCTGATATGGAGCTCTCTTCCAAAACGGGAACGGTTGGTAGAGGGATTTCTGAAGACATGTTGGCACTTCTTTTCGACCTTGTGAAATAAGGATGGGTACTTTCTTTTGATTTAGCAACGGTCTGCTGAACCTTTCCTTTGGACCTCGTGAAGTATGAATGTGAGGCCAGAGTACCACAAAATCAACCACCCTTTTCTAAAACCCGGAGTTTGGCAAACAAACGATTAGTCTGAAACAACATAACAGATAAGTATTCTCACGTTGGGTGTGATGCACTTATATAGTTGATCGCGTTGCTACTTGTATTTGATTGTAATGCGTTACTCCGGCTTATACTTTCCTTTGCTTGCATCTTCTTCCTCTCTTTATCAATTTTCTTTTACACTCTTTCTTTTTTTTTTAGCGATGGTCGAATCTTATGTGGATTACCTACGTATCATGTCCCCGCATGAATCAGACCGGGCGTAGTTCGGATAATCGGGAATGGAGTAAATAAACTATTTTTTTTAATTCCTTAAAGAAACGCTTTAAAAGAAGAAAGGAAAATATATTTATATTTTTGCTTTTTTTTTTTTGCTTTTTGTTTTGCTTTTTTGAAAGAAAGACTTCTAAAAATTTATTAGCTTTGGAGTAAAAGAATATTTTTTTGTTTGAATTTTTACTTATTGTCTCTTTTTCCAAGGAAGAAAGAAAAAATATTTTTTTTGGATTTTTGTTTCTTTTTTATTTTTATTTTTATTTTATTTTTAGAAAAGTACTTCAAAAATGAAGGAAACCGATATTTTTAATTTTGATTTTTATTGATTTTTCTTTTTATTTCATGAAAAACAGTAGGAAGAACAAAACCATTTTTTTTTTAGTTTTTAAAATTACTTTTAACCCTTTTGTTTTGGAATTTTCTAAGGAAAGATTTTAAAGAAGGAACTAAAGGAAATTTTTTTTTTTTGATTTTTTTTTTGAAAATTGGGGTCGAAACCGATGATGTTTTCCTACGTATCTCACATCCGGTGAGAATCAGACCCGCGTAGTTCGGAAACAAATGAACTAAATCATTTTAAAAAGAAAACAAACTATTTTTAACAGCATATTTTCAAAAAAAAAATTATTTTCAAAGAAACTAACTATTTTTCATAAAATTAACAAAATTTATTTGGATTGTTTTCTTTTTTTTGCATTTTTCAAAAATTATTTTCAAAGAAAAACAGACTATTTTTCATTATTTTGACTTTACATCGTGACATTTTCCACTTCTCACCCTCTCTCTTTTAATAACAAACCGGTCGGCATGTAGGATCGAAACAAATAAATGCACAGACAAAGATGCATCAAGTTGGTCTTTTGGTACACCTGTCCTAGACAGGCCCAACCCTTGTGTTGAGCCTCCTAAGTTAAATATGCACATGACGCAAATAGACGTTCCCATCGGGGATCCGGCATAGGGTTTTGTTATTCTAAGTCATCATCTTGTTGGAAAAGGTGTGTAGACTGGCTTTAACTCGAGTAGACAACTCGAGCCGAGGAGTGTCAGTGCACCGATAGCATGGTTTTCCGGCTTAATTGACAATACTCCCCGCCTAAACATGTGTGACTAAAGATCCTTCACCGGGTGCCAAGCACCACAGCTATCTTGAGAAAACGGGCTATGTCCAGCAACTGCCCGATATTATTTTAAAGAGATTCAGAAGAGGAAAATGGGTATCGACACAATTTATATATAATTCACAAAATATTAAAGCGGTAAAAGCAACATTTAGCACATTAAAATACAAACATATAATAAAATCAAATAATAAATAAGCCAAATAAAATAATTATTCAAAGCTCGAATTCTTAAACCTCAACCAGTGGTTCTGGGTTTGTTTCCCCAGCAGAGTCGCCAGAGCTGTCACACCTCCTTTTGGCGGGCCCTACCCCGAAGGGTAGAGGCACAAGTGAGTTTTTCCAATTTAAGTGACAATATTCGAAACAGGATTATTCTATTTATTTCAGAGTCGCCACTTGGAATAAATTAAGGTGTCCCAAGTCACCGATTTATTTAAATCCCGAATCGAGGAAATTTTCGACTTTCCAAATGAAGTCTGCGAACCAGAAATTCTAAGTAAGGAATTTTGTTGACCCGAGGGAAGGTGTTAGGCACCCCCGGATCCCATGGTTCTAGCACGGTCGCTTCAATTATTATAAATGGATAAAAATACCTGATTTTATACATGCTTATAAATTATATGCTCTAATTAAACTTTAAACCGCTCTATTAATTTGAAACCATACCAAAAGAAAGACTAATTACAACATAGACTCGGACTTTTGACAGATAGGTAAATAATGAAAAAAATATATCCGGATTACTTATTTGAAACTATGCCGATTAAAGCCATTGTAAAACTAAACCAAAAAGATCAATTTATTTAACAGTATATCCCTTAAAATTATTTCCAATTAAAGAATCGTACCAAATGATGTATTATTTCATAGCTTTTTGACTTATGGCCGGAGATTGAATGAAAAGATATAAACTAACGGAAAATTGATCAAAATATGCGAAATAGAAATAATTCACCTTGATCCATTATTAAAAGTAAGATTGTTCACTATCCTTAATCCGATGTTAATTAGCGAAATCAAGACTATGCGATTAAAATCGACCTAACATTGGCATCTAAAGCACGGGCTAACTTATCTTGTTTGCTTAAGTACAAATAGATTTCAAAGGAAAATCAAATGAAGAAATTCGAAAATGATTCAAAACACCTTGCATTAATAATTAACATCAATCAAATTAATACCTTAAACATGCTCAAACTACTTGACTTTAACAAATTACCTATTTAAAATATCAAAGAAAATCTCAATCCGTATTGGCTAGTTTTGCTTACACAAATCTAAATATATGCTAACAAAAATAGAAACTAGTTAAGCATAACGAAAACTAAAAAAAAACAATAGTCTAAAAATAAATCAAGTTTACAATGATGGACAATACAAGCCTAGCAGGTTTTACTTCAATTCTTACATGCTGAAGGTAAGAACTAAATAGGCATATAAGACTATGTGCACTCTCGAACCCTCGATGACTATCAACACAATTTTCTATTTCACCTAACAGTCCTTAGTTGAATAAATAACTAACAAAATCACTTATGTAATGGCTTCGACGACATGATTCAAAGTGGTTTTTCATTTCATTTTCTAGTACAAGAGTAGGCAAGCCCAAGGAATGTGTACCTGGAATGGAACATAAATGAAGTAGAAGAAAGATTAGCAGCAGCAGTAATACCAGCAACAATACAATAGCAGTTCACAGCAGCGATTTGAAGTTCCAAACAGCCACAAACACAGCCCAGAAAGTTTGTAAAGAAAAAAACCAAACAGCAACAGCCAATATCACTACAAATAGACTCAACCGAGCTTGAGTCAAGCCAAGATTCTACTATAAAACTGATCTTTTAAACTCTTAGGAATAGACTTTAATCTTTAAAAATTAATTCCAAAACAGACTGTCTTTCAAAAGAACTCTCAAAGACTCTCACAATGTTGTTTAAAGATTGACCAAGCTATCCAGTCTTTAAGCTTTGGAAACTTATTTTTAAGACCCTCTCTAACTGATTAAAATCTCTCAAAAGTGACCTCTGAAACTTGAAGTAGAGAAACCTAAAATTGTTTATGATGCTCAGGGAGCTCGACTTCTGGCTGAGATTTTGACAAGTTATTTAAGGCAATGAAACAGTAAAACTCTCTCCACTTCTAAAGGTCTGAAATTCTGTCCTTCAAATCTGTTTTTCAGCCTCTTTTTATAGCCAACTTAAACTGAATTTCATCAATATTCAACTCACATCTCTCCCCTTTAGCACATGGGTACCTTTAACTTTTTAAATCATTTCCTCCCATGCTTGTTTTGACTTTACAGCCTTTAAAACACTCAGCCAAGTTATACAATACTCATTATTATCCTGATATTCTCTGATTCTTCCACTCTAATTTGTCTAAAGGTGGGTTTTATAATTAAACAAATCCTAAAGGCATAACAGAAATGGAAAACACTGCTGCCCAGCAGGTTTCACCAACCTATCTCATGTGCAATGCACTCTTTGACTCAACTGTTACTTTTCCTAATTTGTAATTTGAGATTTAAACAGTTATATCCAATACAATTCTGTTTGAAATCACAAAAGTTACAATCCAACAGTGAATTTGGATCAGATTAACAGTTCTAATTTCTGTTCCAAGGTTCTAACAAACAAACCTACGACGATATTCAATCAGTCGATTACAACATGTATAATCGATAACATATAGTCGACAAATCAATTATACAAGAAACCCTCGGACAGAAGAGTTTAAAATGCAAAATCAACCAATCGACGATATTAAAATCGAAGTGAATTCAATTTACAACGACACATTGACAATAACGAATCAGAAGGTAAATAGATCGACCAAATAAAAGGTCCCAACGAGAAGAGGAAAAACAGAAATTATAATAAACGGACAAAACAAACAATAATCCAAACAAATAAAATAAACAAAGAAAGAAAATGAAAGAAGGAGTACCTCAAACAAATGGAAAGAAACTGAATCGAAGCAGAACCGGACTATTTAGACTTGAACTCGGATTTTTGTATTCGAGATCGAACGGCCATTAATTGAAATGTTTTCAAGTGAAAACAAATCAATTAAGGTCTATTAGACCTCAATTGCTCTGAAATCCGCAAGAAAAAATCCCTAATTTTGGTTCTAGGGTTCTTGAATCTTGATTTTGGGGCTTAACAATTTCTGGCCAGATTCGAAGGGAACTAACGATGGTTAGGGTGTGAGGGAGGTGAGGTGAGGGTGTGGTATCAATTTGGGGCGATTTGGGGCATGTTGGATTTTAACTCGAATCTTCGATTGAAGATTCGAGAAGTTGTGGCTAGATTCGAAGTAAACCGAGCCAGGGGTTGGATTAAGGAGGTCTTGGGGAGTTTGGGGTGTAAATTTGGGGTGGTTTGGACGACTGCCGCCGGCAGAGGTGATTTCCGGCCGGCGAAGTGCGGTGGTGTGAGGCGGAGGATGCAAATAAGTTTCTGAGGTTAGAGACGGAAAGGGTAGGGGTATTGGGGTGTTTGATATTTTAAAATTCCAAAATAATCCAAGCCGTTGGATTATAACACCCAACGGCCAAGATCAAGTAATTAGTTTGAGACGGCGTCGTTTGGGAGGGGCGATGGACGGGTTGAGACGAGTCCGGGTAAGGGAAAACACGGGTCACTGGGTATTTGGGCCTGGTTTGATATTGGGCTTGGTCTTTGGTTGGCCTGAAGTAGCCCAAATTTGATTTTGCTTCATTTTCTTTTATTTTCTTCATTTAAAATCCTAAATAATTAAAACAAAAAAAGATCTAAATCATAAAAATACTAATTAATTCCTAATTGTAAAATTAAGTCCTAAATGCAATATTTTTTGTGTTTTTTTTATTAATTAATTCGACAATGACACGCATAGACAAAGGATGCAAATAAGTAATTAAGAAATGGCACAAAATTTACGGAAAATCCCACGCAACGCAAAACTATTTTATTTTGAATTTGGGAGTGATTCTCTTATAGGGCAAAAATCACATGCTCACAGATGTAATTATAGAAATAAATAAGATATTTATTTTAGGTCCAAGCCCAAGCCCCAAGTCCAAATCTTTGATATATATATATATATATATATATATATATATATATATATATATATATATATATATATATATATATGTGTGTGTGTGTGTGTGCGCGCGTTCTAAATCAAACAATAAAGTGACAAGGACTTAAAAGCTATACAAAGTGGTCTTGCACCACCAATGTGGGATAAGCCTACTTTTCCAACATGTATATAACAAACTATCTTTGAGCCTATGCTAATGCTTGGATGTGTGTGTGTTCTAAATCAAACAATAAAGTGACAAGGACTTAAAAGCTATACAAAGTGGTCTTGCACCACCAATGTGGGATAAGCCTACTTTTCCAACATGTATATAACAAACTATCTTTGAGCCTATGCTAATGCTTGGATGATTCCACGGCTCGAATTCGCAACCTTATTACATGAAGATAATTTTATTGTTGCGTCAAGACTCTTTTTAAAACAGAAGCAAATTCAAGATTTATTGTATAGGTGACCTACTATTTATTCTAATTTTAAAGAACTTTTACGTACAAATTTATGTTCTTCGATAAATGCGGCGCTGTTACTACATCCGCATTTGATGGCCGTATTTTGATGGCCGCAATGACTTAGAGCTGTCAATTGCAAACCGAAAAGTGATAAAATAGAAGCTTAATTGACAACATTCTCCACGTGATAAAACATCCCAATACAAAAGCTTAATTGTCCACGTTCTCTGTTGAAGATACGGCCTCTATTCCCATTTACTTGTGACTTGTGATATTTAGTTGTCATGTATATTAAAAATAATTATTTCTAAATATTTGTCAATTTTAAAAATAAAAAAATAACTAACAATTTCTTTAATTTTGTCTTTAACATTAATTGTTCTATAATTAAGAGGCACTTACATAAATAAAAATTAAATAATTATTTAAATTATATTCCTATTTCATTTATCCTTAAGGATTATGCAAAGCTTTATCCTCAAAATTAAATTAGAATGAAGGGACTAGAAGAGAAGCTATATTAATTCGATTTGTGTGTGTGTGTGTTTTTTTTTTTTTTTTTTTTTTTTTGAGGTTTTTGGACGCTCCTTGTCCTAAGTCACACGCAACCTAATGTAGGACAAATTAAAAACGTTTATTTTTTAATTGGTTCACGCTGGATTTAAATACTTTTAAATAAAGCTCTCATTTTGAGCTGATCTTATTCAATAAATTGTTATTTTCTCATAATTTTTTAACCTATAAACACTTTTGGTTTTATCAAATCTTTCACTATTTCATCCTTAGACATGTTTTGTAATCCCCAAAATACCTTATTTCTTAAAACATGATGCTTGACTCTTTCTACATATTCATTTCCTTCATTCAATCTTTGTCACGTATAAATATTCTCAAATTCATATTTTATAAATAAGGGCATTACAAACATTCTAACAAATAGAAACATTGATATTTTTTTTATCAACTAAATCAAACAGGGCCCAATCTCCTTCAAATACAAAACGTAAAATTTTAATGGGTTTAACTTTTATACATTATAATATAACAAAGTTTTTACACTATTAAATCATCTAAATTAAAGAATCACTAGAGGAACCTATTCATAATATGTGAAATTTATTATTGAAAACAAAATAGAAAACAGTTTATTGTAACATGTTAAATTGCATCAATTACATATAAATACTGTCAGCAAGGGCAGGGCACAAATCGCCATACGGGTTCAGCTTAACCCAGTAACTATTGTTCAAATAGTATATTTAGTGTTTTGATTCTACGAAATCTAGAACGAATTTATTAAATCCAACCCTAATATGTAATTCCCAAGTACGTGCTATAAGTGAAGTCGACAGTCGACATGCATTCTGTTGAAAAGTAATTCCCAAGTACGTGCTATAAGTGAAGTCGACAGTCGATATGCATTCTGTTGAAAAGATAGCTGCTACTCATTTTAGAAAAATAAACGTGGGGAATGTCTAGTGCAAAATTTTCTAGTCTTCTAAAAAAGTTGTAAATACAAACATTATATAAACAAACGATTTGGAACCTCTATTTCATGTATTCTCAAGCTTGCTTTCTTTAACCAATTGTATTGAGAGAGTTAAAAAAATAGAAGAAAATGTTCTTCAACTTTGATATTCGTCTAATATTTTCACAGATTTATTTTTACTTCCTGCCCTTAGTATTCTTCTTGTTCTTCATCAATTTTAGAACCAATCTTTTTTTCCTATCCACGTCCACCAAAATCCCAAAATCATATCCTATTATTGGCTCTTATTTCTCGATTAAATCCAACAAAAATCGTCGGATTCAATGGACATCTGACATTGTGTTAAGTACACCAACTCTTACTTTTACACTCCGTCGACCTTTTGGTCATCGTCATATATTCACAGGAAATTCCTCAAATGTTCAACATATTCTCAAAAACCATTTCCATAAATATCAAAAAGGGTATCTTGGTAAAGAAACTCTTAAGGATCTTTTAGGTACTGGGATTTTTAATGCTGATGGTGAAATTTGGAAATACCAAAGAAAACTTGCTAGCCATGAGTTTAACTCAAAATCTTTGCGTAAATTCGTTGAAAAGGTAGTAAATATTGAACTGTGTGATCGTCTGATTCCTATTCTGACTATGGCTGCGGCTTCTAAAAAGTGTGTTCTTGACATGCAAGAGTTGCTTCAAAGGTTTGCTTTCGATAACATTTGCATGGTTGCTTATGGTTATGATCCTGCATATTTACTACCTTCTTTTCCCGAGACAAAATTTGCGAATGCTTTTGAAGAAGTTGTTTGTATTAGTAGTGAGAGATTCAATTCTCTTTCTCCGTTTATATGGAAGCTCAAGAGAATCCTCAACATTGGCTCAGAGAAGAAATTGAAGGTTTGTGCAACACAAATTCGTAAAATGGCTAAGGAAATAATCAAGGAAAAAAAGGAGAAGAAATCAAATTTGAGTAATTCTAGTGGTGATGATCTTCTTTCAAGATTCTTAATAAGCTCTGAGCAATATCAAGATGAAGAGTTCATTATAGATATTGTGATAAGCTTTATCTTGGCTGGAAGGGACACAACTTCTGCTGCACTAACATGGTTTTTCTGGTTGATATTCAAGAATCCTAATGTCGAAAAAGAAATCTTGGAGGAAATCACTAAGAGTAATAATGAATCTTCAACGTACGATGAAGTGAAGGACATGCCATATACTCATGCATCACTATGTGAGAGTATGAGATTTTTCCCACCTGTCCCTGTGGATACTAAAGAAGCCATGCAAGATGATATTTTGCCAGATAGAACATTTGTAAAGAGAGGAACAAGAATAAGTTATCATCCGTACGCAATGGGGAGAGCGGAGGCTATATGGGGGAAGGACTGGCAGACTTTTAGACCAGAAAGGTGGCTGGAAAAGGATGTCAGGACAGGAAACTGGAAGTTTGTTCCTAAGGATCCGTTTGTGTATCCTGTGTTTCAAGCTGGACCTAGGGTCTGTTTAGGGAAGGAAATGGCATTCTTGCAGATGAAGAAGGTGGTTGCCGGAGTTCTACGGCGGTTTAGGGTGGTTCCAGTGGTGGAAAAAGGTGAGGAGGAGCCAGTGTTGATAGCTTACCTTACTACTAAGATGAAGGGTGGTTTCTTGGTGAGGATTGAGCAAAGGACAAATTGATAGGACCCACACTCCCTTCCCTTACAATAATAAAATCTCCGTTATTTATACTATACTTTGCGTGTGAGAACCAATATATTTATAAATTTTTTTTAGTGTTTGTGTATTAATTCTTGGACCCATTTATTGTACGTATATATGTTTATGTATATTAATCTACTCTTATCCTCAATAACTGTCAGAACCCAAAATGCATCCGAAAGAGATGTAGCTTCTAGACCGATAACATATACTAACATCGAACAATTTCGAAATTAAAATCTCTATCCAACGAGTAATTAATAATCATGTTATAGATAACTATGTAGTTTTACGATTTCATCAACTAAAAGGATTATCAAATGAATTGTAATTACAATTGAAACGATTGAAAAGTACAATTTACAATTCCAAAATCGATAGTACAAGTCATAAGTCCTTCTAGGAGTACTTATATCTAATGAATATATCATTGTTCTGGAACTAAAGGAAATAATAGAAATAAATGCAGTAGAAGGTGACTTCAGACCCTACGAACGCCCGGCAGGTGTACCTTGAAGTCTCTAGCCTCACCAAGCATACGTCTCAAAACCCACTCGATCTGAAGTACATGATTCTGGACAAAAAGATGTGCAGAAGTGTAGTATAAGTGCACCACGGTGGTACCGAGTATGTATCAAGCCTAACCTTGATAGAGTAGTGATAAGGCCAGGTTAAGATACCTATCGAACATAAATTTGTGCAGGATATAACATAAATCTAACAAGGAATGAATATCAAAGCAATACCAATAGTAGAAAGAAATCGGATTACAAACAGTTATAGCAACAAGGATAATACAAATGACAACAACAAATAGCCAAGTAATTAAATGTGACGACCCAAAGGGTCATAACCTGTTTCCCTCATCTGTTCCACGCTTTCGAGGCCTTGAAAACCTCATTTTATATTACCTCGATTTACGTGCATAGTCCGAACATGTAGCCGGAAAAAATTTTGTGTTAGCATATGTGAATTCTATGGAATATTTGAAGAAATTTGATATTAATAATAATATGGTTGATTTTGGTCAACATTTTTGGTAAACGGTACCGAAAGGTTTGTAGGAAAATATGGGACTCGGGCATGCGTCCGGAGTCAAATTCTGAGGCTTAGAGCCCAAGATATGAATTTTTCTGTTAAATTATTTTTGCTGAAATTATTAAATGAAAATTGATTAAAGGATCATGGTATCGGGCTCGTATTTTGGTTCCGACATCCGGTACAAGTCTTAAATATTATTTAAGTACTTCCTACAAAGTTATGACGACATTTGAACGTTGTTTGATGTGTTTTGAACCTTGAGTTCCAAATTTGAAAGTTTATGAAGTTTAACAGAAGAAATCATGAATTTGAGGCTTGATTTTATGAAAACGATGTTATATTGGCGATTTGATCGTGCGAGCAAGTTCGTAGTATGTTTTTGAGGTTGTGTGCATGTTTGGTTTGCAGCCCGAGGGCTCACGTAAAGATTTGATAGGCCGTTAGAGCATATTTTGAAAAATAACACAGCTGGTATTTTCCCCCAGCTGATATCTTCGCAATTGCGAAGAATTTCTCGCAATTGCGAGAGCTCCCAGAAATAGCCTTAGTTCGCAAAAGCGAACAACACTTCGCAAATGCGAAGAGGCCCAGGAGTGCTCTTGGTTCGCAAATCCGAACAACAGCTCGCAAATGCGAAGAAGCCCATAAACGCCTTAGGTTCGCAAATGCGACCAAAGTGTAGCAAATGCGAGTGCCACAGTTTTGAGATAAAGTTCGCAAATGCAAAAAGATTCTCGCAAATGCGAGCGCCACAGTCAGAACCTGCTAAGTTCTCAATTGCGAACAAATATTAGCAATTCCCATATCCGCTGCTGTGCAATCTGATACTTAAACGAATTTTACGATTCTCCAAGAGCAATATCACTCCAAATCACTTGTATGTCACTTTTTACTTAATTCTTTAAATTCCTAACATCATTAAACATATTTTCCAAGAGAAATCAAAGGTTTTCATGGTTGAAATTATAGTTTTTGGGTAGAACCTAGGGTTTTCATGAATTGGGGAATTGGACCTCGATTTGAGGTCCGATTTCGAAACAAATCATATAATTGAACTTGTGAGGGAATGGGTAACCAGATTTTGGTCCGAACCCCGCGTTTCGACCACATGGGACCAGGGGGTTTTGGGAAATTTTGGGTTAAACTTTTAGGAAACCATTTTTAAGCATCCAAACCAATTTACATAGTATTTATTAAAGTAATTGAACCAATTGTGATTAGATTCGATCACGTTGAAGGTTGAAATTTGAGGTAAAGTGATAGTTGAAGGTTAATTGGACTTCAAGGGTTGAGGTAAGTGTTTGATCTATCCTAGCTTAAGGCAATAAGATTGAATGTGCTAATTGCTATATGATCGAGGTGTATAGGCTGTGGTGATGAGCATCTATTCACTAGTGTCTAGCATGACCGTGAGTTGTTTGTTGACATATATTGTGAAGTTGATTATTGTTTCCCTTCCCGGGACTATATTGTGAAGTTGATTATTGTTTCCATTGCCGGGACTTTACTGTGATGATTTTTGTTTCACTTGCCGGGACGGTTCATATTATTTGGTTCATTCTTTTGCCCTTAACTGTGATTGTTATTTGGGTGAGGAAGATTGATAATGCACGAAGGGTGATGCCATGCCATTTGTACTTATGTTCGCACGAAGGATCATGTTGTGCCTTGTTTTACTAACTATGCACGAGGGATCATGTCGTGCCTTGTTTTACTGATTATGCACGAAGGATCATGTCGTGCCTTGTTTTACTGATTATGCACGAAGGAACATTCCATGTTGTTGTTATTTGAACCATGCACGAAGGATCATGTCGTGCCATGGATGTGAGGATGAGAGTAAAGGCACGAAGGCTAATGTCGTGCACTTTTATTTGATTATTTGGTGAGGATGAGAGTAAAAGCACGAAGCGTGATGCCGTGCAACCATTTAAATTTCTTGTTTTGGTGATAACTATTTTTTTCTACACTCTGATTCTCTTTAGTGATTTATTACATGTTGTTGATTATGTTCCCCCAGCATGATACTCCTTTGTTAGTTGTGTTATTTGATAATCCTGTTATGTTGTGGTATATACATATATAGAACTGCACATGTTTATGTGAGTGTCTGGTCCTAGGCTTGTCACTACTTCGTCGGGATAGGCCAGGCACGTACTAGCAGATGGGGTCATACTGTACTGATACTACACTTCTGTGCATTTTTGCATAGGTCTAGTTTTTGAGCAGGAGCAGAAGCAGTAGTATACTAGCGAGATTACTATGCTTCCGAGACCGAGGTAGCTTGCAGGCATCCGCAAGCCCGGCGTCTCCTCTATTTATTTTTGTTATTGCTGTGATCTCATTGTTCCGAGACAGACGGTTGTTCATTATTTTCCTTTAGACCATTATGTGTAGTTATTCCTTAGTAGTTCGTGAGTTGGTGACACCACATCTTGGGTAGAGGATTTATGTCAGTTGCTTACATTGTTATTATTCATCTCTTATTCTAAAGTCTTCCGCATTTAAAAGTTTGAGTAATTATTTCTTGCTATTAAATATGAGAACAAAAATAATAGTATGAACAGGAAAATGTTGAATGAGTTGGCTTGCCTAGCTACCACGAGTAGGCGCCATCACGATCCCGATGGTGGGGAAAATCCGAGTCATGACAAGTTGGTATCAGAGCACTAGGTTGTATAGGTCTCCCAACTCACGAACATACTTAGTAGAGTCTGAGGGGTAGGTACGGAGACGTCTGTACTTGTTCCTCAGAGTCTATTTAGTTAGGAAAAATCTCTCATTTGTTCTCTCTTGTCATGCGATTTGTTTCCTCAAATGTTAAATTGAATATCTACTCTTGTCTTCCCACGAATGGCGAAGTCACGTACCGCTTCTTCAACCAAATAATGGCACAGGCTGGTGATAGATCAGTTACGCCTTCAAAAGTTTTGCGGAGGTCGAATAGGTTTCACCAAACTCTTCGCTACCACCTTCAGCGGTGCATCTTTTGAGAATTTACAGGATTGTTCTTGACTGTTCCTATGAGGTATTATAGAACGTGGAAAAAGTCGAATGTGAGGGGGTTGATTTTACTGTGCTTCGGACGGAAAACAGAAGTAGTGGGAAGATAATATATTTACCACACCAATTATGGTTCCAACGGAAGATGCAATTATATCAGGAGATCACCTAATGAATCGTGTGGGGTTTCAACGGACCTTAACGTCCGGTTGATTTATTGGAGTTGTGAAGAACAAATATTGTGAATTATTGGAATGCATATATATGGTATGGAAAGGTCCTCCAAATAATATATACATATTTAAGGATGGTTCTTTGCAGGGGGTAAGAATCAACCCCAGAGAATAATGAAGAGTATACGAGTAAATGGGGTAGCTCAGCAGTGTTAAGCCAACATAGCAAAAGAGGAAATTGGTCGTCGATGTTCGTGACAAACCTACGAAGAGGTCAAGCCGGCCAACACAACACTACCTACTAAACTCTATTTTAAGAAAATGTTCTGAAGACGTCACCTCCTAGATTCTTTGCAATATGTAGTATATGCGATCTGAATGGTTGTACCAGGTCACCATGATTGTGTCTGAATATGTCGTCATGTGCAATAAGTTAACTAAGCCTCAAAGGAATCGTTGTGAATGTGGTAGTTTGGAGAAATGTAATTTAGGAAAGCACTCAAGCTACGTGCTCCATTGCAGTCAATACTTATTTTACATGACCAGCTAGAGGTAGAGGTTAGGATGTTAGAGGTGGAGGTGAGAATCCTAGAGGTGGAGACCCAACCATTGATATAATATTTATGGTATAAGTGAGGTCACTATACCAGATGGTTTTATCACATGTACAATTCAGATTGTTATAAACAGAATAATTTTCCCTTAATTTGATTTGGTTTTTAAAGAAAAAATTTTAGGCGAGTCCTTTTAATATGCTCCACTCATGAGTGAGCATCGTAATGATCAAATCTTCTTATGGAAATACTCACATTGGGATATTTCCCGAGGATAGACATCCCTATTATTAGGTGTTAGTCACTAAACTATCCAAGAGGCTAAGAGTGACTTTATATTACTTATTACAGTGGGTTTTGATATAATTCTTGGAATAACTAATTTTAATCGTTAATTGTATGCCCTATCAGTATGCGGGTTCATATTATGCCGTGATTTTCTTTGACGGACAATTATTGAAAGGAAGAAAGAAAGGAAATGGAAAAAAAAATCAGATGATATAATGTGCAAGCACTGTGATTCAAAGTTGAGGATGAGACTCAAATTTTTGCATAATGTGAAATATTTCTAAACCGAGCTTCAAGCTACGGTGGATATCATATGAGGACTAGGTCCTGGTGGTAAGAGTTTATGTGTTTAAAATTCTCCTTTTATGAAATTTAAACCTTTGAGTTACATTTTAAATGAGAGTCATGCCCATTAGGATTATTTGACAATTCTCGTATAGTTTCTATTCCTATTTAGCAATTTCTATTTTGTAACCTATGAGTTTTAGCCTTTGAGATGAGCACCTAGGTAAGGATAAATATGACTCATTAATTCGGGAAAGCAATCACGAGGTCTCCATACCTCATTTTGGGTAAAACGGGAGTTCTGGAATAAGGTATTTGATAACACGCAGTTATTTGGCAATGTTGAAATTTAGGGACAACTCTTATGGCCAGAGTCATGGTTATGTGTATACGTACGAGGTGTTCATTCCTTAGTTAGACTGGCTCGTGATAATCCCCATGGAGAACATATTGATATGCTCCCGTAGTTAGGAAGAGCATACGCAGCATCTCAGAGTGGCTCTCAAAACTTTGGAAAGGTAGTCAGCTATATAAATATATCTCAAGAGTGTGAGTTCTAGCTAAGTACAGGTGCATTACTGGGTCATGTTGTGACGGTAGAAGGTATACAGGTCGATCCAAGGAAGATGGAGGCAGTCAAGGACTGGCCTAGACTAACATCAGCCACAAAGATCCGAAGTTTCTTGGGGTTAGTAGAGTTTTATTGGCGGTTTATGGAGGGGCTTTCATCTATTAAAGCCTCGTTGACTAGATTGACCTAGAAAGGTGTTAAGTTCAAGTGGTCAGATGAGTGTGAGGCGAGCTTTCAGAATCTCAAGACACCTCTGACTACGACACAAGTGTTAATTTTGTCCAGGGGTTCAGGGCCTTACACTGTTTACTGTGATGCATCTCATACTGGGCTTGGAGCAGTATTGCTGTAGGATAGCAAGGTTATTGCTTATGCTTCGAGATAGTTGAAAATCCATGAGAAGAATTATCTGGTTCATGATCTTGAGCTAGCAGCAGTGTTTCATGCCTTAAAAATCTGGAGGCATTATCTATATGGTGTGGCGTGTGAGGTATACACGGATCATAAAAGTCTTCAGTATTTATTCAAGGAAAAAGAGTTAAATGTGCGACAGAGGAGATGGTTAAAGTTGCTAAAAGACAATGATGTTACTATCTTATATCACCCAGGTAAGGCCAATGTGGTGGCCGATGTGTTGAGTAGGAAGTCTGCCAGCATGGGTAGTCTCACTTATATTCCGGTCAGCCAGAGACCACTTGCTCTAGTTGTCCAGGCCTTAGCCAATCAGTTCGTGAGACTAGACATTTCTGAGCCTAGTAGGGTGTTTGCCTGCACGGTAGCTCGTTATTCTCTATTAGAGCGTATCCATGAGAGGCAGTTTGATGATCCTCATTTGCGTGACCTGAGAGATACTGTACATCGGGGAGGTGCCACGAAGGTAACTCTAGATGATGATGGAGTATTTAGATTGCAGGGGCGAGTTTGTGTGCTCAATATTGAGGGGATTCGAGAGTTGATCCTAGCGGAGGCCTACAGTTTGCGGTATTCTATTCACCCGGGTGCCGCAAAGATGTATCAGGACTTACGGTAGCACTATTGGTGGTGTAGGATGAAGAAATACATTGTTGTGTATGTCGCTCGGTGTCTAAACTGTCAGCATGTGAAATATGAGCACTAGTGGCCTGGTGGTGTATTCCAGAGAATTGAAATTAGCGAGTGGAAATGGGAGCGGATTACAACAGACTTCGTTACTGTACTTCCTTTGACTTGGAGAAGAGTTGATGCTATTTGGGTCATTGTTGATAGGCTGACCAAGTCAGCAGACTTCAATCCAGTATCTATCTCTTACTCATCGGAGAAGCTAGCAGAGATTTACATCAGGGAGATTGTTCGCCTTCATGGGGTGCCGGTGTCTATTATCTCAGATCGGGGTACGCAGTTTACCTCACGTTTATGGAGAGCGGTCCAGCAGGAGTTAGGCACCCAGGTTCAGTTGAGTACAACGTTTTATCCTCTGACGGACGGTCAGTCCGAGAGGACTATTCAGATCCTAGAGAACATGCTCCGAGCCTGTGTAATTGATTTTGGAGGCTCGTGGGACCAGTTTCTGCCATTAGCGGAGTTCGCCTACAACAACAGCTACCAGTCTAGCATTCAGATTGCCCCGTATGAGGCGTTGTATGGTAGGCGATGTCGGTCTCCGGTCGGATGGTTTGAGCCGGTAGAGGCTCGGTTGTTAGGTACACACTTAGTTCAGGAGGCCTTAGACAAGGTCAGGACTATCTAGGAGAGATTGCGTTCAGCTCTGTCCAGACAAAAGTTTTATGCAGATCGTAAGGTCAGAGATGTGGATTTCATGGTTGGTGAGCAGGTATTGCTCCGGGTATTGCCTATGAAGACGTGATGAGGTACGGAAAGAAGGGCAAGCTCAGTCCTAGGTATATTGGTCCATTAAAGATTCTGGACCGAGTAGGAGAGGTGGCTTACAGGCTAGCACTACCACCGAGCTTATCAGCCGTACATCCAGTCTTTCATGTGTCTATGCTTTGGAAGTACCACGGCGATCCTACACATATGTTAGACTTCAGTACTCTCCAATTGGACAATGATTTATCTTACAAGGAGGAGCCAGTGGCCATTCTTGACCGACAGGTTCGACAGTTGAGGTCGAAGAGTTTTCCTTCTGTGCGTGTTCATTAGAGAGGTCAGCCTCCTGAGGCATCGACCTGGGAGTCAGAGTCTGATATGTGGAGCCATTACCCACATTTGTTCCCCGACTCAGGTACTTCCTTCTCTTGTCCGTTTGAGGATGAACAGTTGTTTTAGAGGTGGAGGATGTGATGACCCTTTACCTGTTTCCCTCATCTGTTATGCACTTCCGAGGCCTTGAAAACCTCATTTTATATTGCCTCGATTTAAGTGCATAGTCCTGGCATGTAGCCAGAAAAATTTTTGTGTTAGAATATGTGAATTCTATGGAAAATTTGATATTAACATTGATATGGTTGACTTCGGTTAACATTTTTGGTATACGGACCCGGACCTGAGATCGGACGCTCTCGGAAGGTCCCTAGGAAAATATGGGACTCGGTCATGCGTCTGGAGTCGAATTCTGAGGCTTAGAGCCTAAGATATGAATTTTTCTGTTAAATTATTTTTCCAAAAATTATTAAATGAAAATTGATTAAAGGACCATGGTATCGGGCTCGTATTTTGGTTCTGACACCCGGTACAAGTCTTAAATATTATTTAAGTACTTCCTACAAAGTTTGACGACATTTGAACGTCGTTTGATGTGTTTTGAACCTTGAGTCCCAAATTTGAAAGTTTATGAAATTTAAAAGAAGAAATCATGAATTTGAGGCTTGATTTTATGAAAACGATGTTATATTGGCGATTTGATCGCGCGAACAAGTTCGTAGTATGTTTTTGAGGTTGTGTGCATGTTTGGTTTGGAGCCCGAGGGCTCGGGTAAAGATTTGATAGGCCGTTAGAGCATATTTTGAAAAATAACATAGTTGGTATTTTTTTCCCAGTTGATATCTTCGCAATTGCGAAGAATTTCTCGCAATTGCGAGAGCTCCCAGAAATAGCCTTAGTTCGCAAAAGCGAACAGCACTTTGCAAATGCGAAGAGGCCCAGGAATGCTCTTGGTTCGCAAATCCGAACAACAGCTCTCAAATGCGAAGAAGCCCCCAAACGCCTTAGGTTCGCAAATGCGACCAAAGTGTCGCAAATGCGAGTGCTACAGTTTTGAGCTAAAGTTCGCAAATGCGAAAACGTTCTCGCAAATACGAGGGCCACAGTCAGAACCTGCTAAGTTCACAATTTCGAACAAATGTTCGCAATTCCCATATCCGCAGCTGTGCAATCTGATACTTAAATGAATTTTAAACCCTTTTTCACTATTCTTTCAAAACCCAACACACCACACACGATTCTCCAAGAGCAATATCACTCGAAATCACTTGTAAGTCACTTTTTACTTAATTCTTTCAATTCCTAACATCATTAAACATGTTTTCCAAGAGAAATCAAAGGTTGTCATGGTTGAAATTGTAGTTATTGGGTAGAACCTAGGTTTTTCATGAATTGGGGAATTGGACCTTGATTTGAGGTCCAATTTCGTAACAAATCATATAATTGAACTCGTGAGGGAATGGGTAACCGGATATTGGTCCGAACCCCGAGTTTCGACCACATGGGACCAGGGGCATTTTATGAATTTTTGGGTTAAACTTTGAGAAAGCCATTTTAAGCATCCAAACCAATTTACATAGTATTTATTAAAGTAATTGAACCAATTGTGATTAGATTCGAGCAAGTTGAAGGTTGAAATTCGAGGTAAAGCGATAGATGAAGGTTAATTGAACTTCAAGGCTTGAGGTAAGTGTTTGATCTATCCTAGCTTGAGGGAATAGGATTGAATGTGCTAATTGCTATGTGATCGAGTGCGGTGTATAGGCTGTGGTGACGAGCATCTATACACTAGCGTCTAGCATGACCGTGAGTCGTTTGTTGACATATATTGTGGAGTTGATTAATGTTTCTCTTGCCGGGACTTTATTGTGAAGTTTATTATTGTTTCCCTTGCCGGGACTTTATTGTGAAGTTGATTATTGTTTCCCTTGCCGGGACTTTACTGTGATGATTATTGCTTCACTTTTCGGGACGGTTCATATTATTTGTTTCATTCTTTTTCCCTTAACTGTGATTGTTATTTGGGTGAGGAAGAGTGATAATGCACGAAGGGTGATGCCATGCCATTTTTACTTTTGTTCGCACGAAGGATCATGCCGTGCCTTGTTTTACTGATTATGCACGAGGGATCATGCCGTGCCTTATTTTACTGATTATCCACGAAGGATCATGCCGTGCCTAGTTTTACTGATTATGCATGAACGATAATGTCGTGCCTTGTTTTACTGATTATGCACGAAGGAACATTTTGTGCCGTTGTTATTTGAACCATGCACGAAGGATCATGTCGTGCCATGGATGTGAGGATGAGAGTAAAAGCACGAAAGGTGATGCCGTGCACTTTCATTTGATTATTTGGTGAGGATGAGGGTAAAAGCAAAAAGGGTGATGTCGTGCAACCATTTAAATTTCTTGTTTTTGTGATAGCTGTTTTTTACTACACTCTGATTCTCTTTACTGATTTATTACATGTTGCTGATTGTGTTCCCCCGGCATGATACTCCTTTGTTAGTTGTGTTATTTGATAATCCTGTTATTTTGTGGTATATACATATATAGAACTGCACAGGTGTATTTAAGTGCCTGGTCCTAGGCTTGTCACTACTTCGCCGGGATAGGCCAGGCACTTACCAGCACCACATGGGGTCGGATTGTGCTGATACTGCACTTCTGTGCGTTTTTGCACAGGTCCAGGTTTCGAGCAGGAGCAGCAGCAGTAGAGTACTTGTGGGATTTAAATGCTTCCAAGACCGAGGTAGCTTGCAGGCGTCCGCAGTCCCGACGTCTCCTCTATTTATTTTTGTTATTGCTGTGATCTCATTGTTCCGAGACAGACGGTTGTTCATTATTTTCCTTTAGACCATTATGTGTAGTTATTCCTTAGTAGTTCGTGAGTTGGTGACACCACATCTTGGGTAGAGGATTTATGTCAGTTGCTTACATTGTTATTATTCATCTCTTATTCAAAAGTCTTCCGCATTTAAAAGTTTGAGTAATTATTTCTTGCTAGTAAATATGAGAACAAAAATGATGGTATGAACAGGAAAATGTTGAATGAGTTGTCTTGCCTAGCTACCACGAGTAGGCGCCATCACGATCCCGATGGTGGGGGAAATCCAGGTCCTGACATTAAACAACAACACGGTTGGGATACAAATAAGTTAAAGGTGCTCAAGTAGGGAAAACAATGTCAACTTAACAAATCAAATCGTTTCTAATACACGATTCCAATAATCCCAATTATCGACAATCTCATACCGTAGATCACAAACATACTTGGCACCTTGTGCCCACATCTTTCCATCTCACTTTGTACGACAAGAATCTACATGCTACTCGGTATGTAATACCCATGTCAAATGCTAATTTAGTTATTCAAGAAATTCCATTTATATATCATAAAGTAATTTACAGTTTCTAGACCAAATAGGAAATCAACGAGAAAGATGAATTTATTTTTTAAATCATTTGAGTGAAAAAAAAAAGATTTTAAAATAAAAATACAACATCAAATGAGCTATTGCAGTTAATAAATTTTTTATTAAATTAAAGCCTAACAACAATTCTTTTTTAAGTAAAATACAAACCTTAGTCAGATTAACGAGATTAAGTTGAAAAATCAAGTGAAATAAAATATAACAATTATTGGAAGTAGTAATACTGAATTACATAGCGAGTTTTAACTTAAAAGTCACACAAGGTAGCATGATATAAATTTTTTTTACTTTAAATCACTATATTACTAACCACTCAATAGTTGTGCGGAAGGTAATGGCTCAATGTTGTAAATTCACCTTGAAAATCAAGTTACAAAAATAATAGTACTAAGAAAAGAGATCAGGCAATAACGACACGGTATTAATGTCAATGATAATAACTAAATCCTCATAAGACAATGAAAACCAGAAAATACGAATTCTCAAAATCTCGTATGAAGGAATTGAAGCCAATACAATAAAACAGGGGATACAAAATACACAAATATATTGCGACATGCAACTGGATCCCACAATATAATATTAATACTATAATTCACCCTTATTCTACCATATCAATTAACCTTATTTCACCTGTTGTGGCGTGCAACCTGATCCCCCAACATCAATATCATAACAATAAATATAATATGTTGCGGCACGCAACCCGATTCCACTATATAATATGAATATCATAATTCAACCTATATTCGCTATGATAATCCACCCTCATTTCACCTGTTGCAGCGTGTAACCCGATCCTACTATACAATAACAATATTACAATATAAATATTCTTCCTGATTTCACCACCTCCCTTATTTCACCTATTGCGGTGTGCAATAATTTAAACGAAAAAGGTTAAAAATTCCACTCAACTTTAATGGTCTATCCATGCCATCCGTTAAAAAATGCTCATTTCATGCCACTACCGTTACACATTTGGCCTATCCATGCCATTATTGACTAAGGACAATGGCATGGATGGGCCAACTAAATATTTAGCCGTTAGTCAATAATGGCATGGATGAGCCAAATGTGTAACGACAGTGGCATGAAAAAATTATGTTTTTAACGGATGGCGTGGATAGACTATTTTTGAAAGTTGAGTGGCATTTTTAGGTCTTTTTCGTAATTTAAATCAACAACAACAATTCAATAATTCAATTTATAGGAATTTCTTCAACCAAGGGTGCAAGTACACGACAACAAAAGAACCACGTAAAAATCAAGGAACACAACAACCTTTTCAAAAATGACAAGACATGTAAGGCACGTGACAACAAAGCACACAGTCACAAAAATTTAGACACATAGCAGATATGCACAAAGTCATAGAGGAACTCAACAAGTACGAGGTAACAAAACATTAAGAAAGGCAATGACTTCAACCAAGGAATATAAAGGTCAAATAATGAGTAAAAGGTAAATAAATGCTATTAACACCATATAGAGCATGTAGAGTAGCATAACAACGAGATACCACATGTTATGACAATTTAATCAAAGGCATTGGAAGAGACTAAATAATCCAAATCGGTCAATACCACATATAAACCGTGTACCCACTCGTTACCTTGCATGCACGGCTTCCACATAACAATATAACACAATCGACTCAATCCCTAAGGGATGGTTTCCCCCACACAAAGTCAGACAAGACACTTATCTCAATTTGGCCAACTCAATACTCAATTTAACTTTTCCTTAACCAATTTGCCATTGCTCGGATAAATGTAGCCAAAGACGACTTAAATACATAAAATAATGTAAGAGAAAAAAAATTTCATATAACAAAGCTATGATCGTTATACAATTTGCTAAAGTCAACTCCTCGGGCCTGCACCTCGGAACTCGATAAAATTTATAAAATTCGAATACTCATTCTGATACGAGTTCAACCGTCTAAAAATTATCAAGTTCCGTAACTAATTCGCCATTCAAATCATCATTTTATATTTTTGATAAATTTTATAATTTTACCAAAATTTTCATTAGATTCTCATGAATTTGATATTAGATCTAAGACATAATCACAAAATCTAAGACGGGGGTGGCAATTTGAGCCCAAAACCATCTAATCCCGCCCAACTAGCCCAGAGATTAATGGGTTGGGCTACAAGCATTTTAGCTCATGGGTCAATTTGTATTGAGCCCAAGTTAACCTATTATATGAAATCATATTACAAAAAAGTGCATAGTTTCATATTTACCTACCATGTTCACAGTTTTTCTACAATTATTATATCATTCATTAAATACTAACTATTAGGAGCTGATTCATTCCTAATTAGGCGCGCTACAAATCAGGAACAAAATATTCTCTAACTGATTTAGCGACATTCAGATCACATTTGAAATGCAAATCCTATATCTTCAATTAAAAATCAAATTAGACAGACTCTTTTCTGCAAAAACCTCTGTTCTTCAAAATTTTTCTTTAAGCCACAAATAAAAAAAACATAATTGTCAACAAATTCAAATCAAACTGTAGAAATCAATTCTGTAAAAGCTCAGTTCATCGGCATTCTTTGTACATCTTTTTCTATTTCTCGATCGACAAATTTCAGTAATACAAAGTAAATAAAAAGATAGCAACAATTTCACCATTGACAGTCATTAAAAAGCTTGAAAGCTTTGAATTCAAATTTGAATTTTTAAAAATCTTTATTTGTTTAGATTGGGTGTCGTTGAAAATAATTGAGAATATGGTTTGGAGTTTATATCTCAATTTTGAGGGGTTTTAGTGAAGATTAGACTTGGTTTTTGTTGAATTTCAGATTGAAACTTGAAGAAGAAGAAAAAGAAGACATCTTGCAGAAATGGTAGATAAATTATAAATTATTTGTATTTTGATTGCAGATGTTTTATTTTCAGTTTTGACAAATAAAAAACGGCTAAAACTTCTACAAATCTTCTGAAAAAATGCAATTACGTCAAAAATCTCAATTATGCTACAATTGAATGAGAATTGGGATATAAAAATTCAATGCATCCAGTTTGTCGATTTTTTTGTAGATAAGTTGTAGATTATTTGTATTCCAATTATAGATGCTTTGTTTTTCTGATTTCACAAATCAAAAAAAGACTAAAACTTCTACAAATCTTCTGCAAAAATACAATTTTATAAAAAATTCCAATTAAACTACAATCGAATGGGAGTGGGATATTCGGATATTAAAATTCATTATACCTAGTTTGTAGATGTTTTGTAGATGAATTGCACATTATTTCTATTGTGATTGTAGATGTATTGTTTTCTATTTTCACAAATCCAAAAAAAAACTAAAAATTCTACAAAATCTTCTACAAAAAATGTAATTATGTCGAAAATATCAATTAAGCTACAATTGAATGAGAATTGGGATATTAAAATTTAATGTACCCAGTTTGTAAATATTTTTGTAGATTAATTGTAGATTATTTGCATTCTGATTGTAGATGTTTTATTTTCTCACAAATAAAAAATGACAAAAACTTATTCGAATATTCCCTAGTAGGCCAACAAGCGCTTGATTTAACGTCGCGACACGACTCAACACGTTCTCAAGCATCCGTCAAATCCACCGAGGTCTTGTGACGTGCAATGTCACCACCCCAGTAATGTTTACATTTACAAAGATCATACCACTTGAACTCATATCCCTCAATGCCATAATGCCATGAGGCTTCACACTCACTACGACAAAAGAGCCTGACCAACGATATTTAAGATTTCCAAGATATAGCTTCAACCTCGAATTGAATAAAAGAACTTCTTGCCCTTGCTCAAAATCTCGATGGTGGATGTTCTTCTCTTGCCACCTTTTTGTCTTCTCTTTATACAATTTTGTATTTTCATATGCATGCAACCGAAATTCATCAAGCTTGTTGAGTTGTAGCAATCTCTTCTCACCAGCTAAGTCCCCATCCATATTTAGCTTTTTAATGGCCCAATAGGCCTTGTGTTCAAGCTCTATAGGCAAGTGACACCCCTTTACATAAACTAATTTTTACGGATAAACACCTATGGGAGTTTTGTATGTAGTGCAATATGCCCACAATGCGTCGTCTAGCTTCCCGCCCCAGTCCTTTCTATTTCCCCTCACTGTTTTCTCAAGAATCTGCTTCACCTCTCTATTTGATACTTCCACTTGTTTGGGGGTGGTAGGTGGTGGATACCTTGTGCTTGACTCTATACTTTGTAAGGACATTATTCAGTGATTTATTGCATAAGTGCATTCCTCCATCATTGATCAACACTCTTGGAGTTCCAAAGCGTGTAAAGATGTGCTTCTTGACAAAGCTTACCACAACCTCAACATCATTAGTGGGAAGAGCAATGGCCTCCACCCACTTGGAAACATAGTCGACTGCCACCAAGATGTACCTATGACTATTAGAGTGTGGACACAGTCCCATGAAATCGATCCCCCACACATCAAAGAGCTCTACTACCAGAATGTTTTATAGCGGAATCTTGTGCCTCTTTGTGATCTTTCTGGTTCTTTGGCACATGTCACACATTTTAACAAAGTCATGTGCATCATTAAACAATTTTGGCCAATAGAAACCTGATTGTAGAACTTTCTAGGAGGTCCTATCACCACCATGATGACCTCTGTATGGCGAGGCGTGATAGTCTTGAAATATGGCATTCATCTCCTTCTCAGGAACACATATCCACACCAACTGATCTGTACAGAGCCTGTATAAAAATAGCTCATCCCACATGAAAAGCCTCACATCATGCAGGAACCTTCTTTTTTTATCGAGTGTCAATTCTGGTGGTGTCATCCCACTTGTATTAAAATTCACATAATATGCATATCATGGGGCTGTGCTTGAGCTAATTGCCAACAACTGCTCATCAGAGTATGTTTATTTGATTACTACCCCTTCAGCTACATGATTCCGATTTTCTAATCTGGACAAGTGATCAACCATTTTTTCTTTGTTCCTTTGCGATCTCAGATTTCCAAGTCAAACTCTTCCAAGAGGATGGCCCATCGAATTAGTCTCGGCTTGGCATCTTTCTTCTCAAATAGGTATCTGATAGCTGAATGATCTCTGTAGACGATGACTTTGGTCCCCACTAGATATGACCTGAACTTGTCAAACGCCCACACAACTACAAGAAACACTTTTTCAGTAACTGTGTCATTTGTCTGATCCGAATTCAGAGTTTTGCTCGCATAGTAGATGGAGTGGAAGATTTTATCTCTCCTTTTCCCCAAAACTGCTCCATGTGATGACCCGACCCGTTGTCACGTGACTTACCGCCGCATTTCCCCCATATTATGTTGCTCTATATTTCAATGATAGTATTTGAGTTGATCGGATATAATTGAATTGGTTTTAATTGGAAATGAGACACTTAGCCTCTTAGAAGGAAGCTTGTTTTGGAAAAGTCAACCGGAAGTAGACTATATAGTTAGAAGGCTCGGATGTGAATTCTGGTAATTTGGTTAGCTTATACGGATTATTTATGATGTAGGAGTGTGATCGGAATTGATTTTGGAGGCTCGGTGTAGAATTATGCTTGAATTGGCAAAGTTTGAATTTTGGCAAATTCCAGTTGATAGGTGATATTTTGATCCGAGGATCAGAATGGAATTTCAAGAGTTGCAGTAGCTTCGTTAGGTGATTATTGATATGTCTGCAAATTTTCAGGTCATTCGGACATCGTTTGGTTGAGTTTTTGATCGAATGTGCAATTCGGAATTTTTTAAGAAACTTAGGCTTTGATTTGGTGAAATTGATGATTTTGATGTTAACTATAGTGATTTGATGATTTGAGAAAGTTTGGATAGGGTATTAGATCATGTGTGTGCTTTTGGTTGAGGTCCCGGGGGGACTCGGGGGTAAGATTGAGTGTAATAAAATCAGAGTCTTTGAAATTGCTTCAGGTCTGTGATTTGTGTCATCTCGTATTTCTGCTTCTACGGAATTACCGCAGAAGTGGTTCCGCAAAAGCGGGTAAGGGAGCGTAGGAGCAATGTTGGTATGGGTTGTGAAGTTCCACTGAAGCGGAACTTGGTCCGCATTAGCATGTCCGCAGGAGCGGACTTTTGGCCGTAGAAGTGGACTTGGGTATCCGCAAAAGCAATTTGTCGCATAAGTGGTCATGGAGAAATTTAAGTGAAAACTACAGAAGTGGATATTTGGACGTGGAAGAGATATAGCAAAAGCAGTTTTGAGAACCGTAGAAGCGAAAAATCACTGTGGCAGAAGGGTTTATATCATTAATCCATCCACGCGTTTATGTTATTTTTCTTCCGTTGTAGAGCGATTTTGAGAGCTTGGTGGAAATTTTGAATAGGGATTCAAGGAGGATTGCATGGTTTTAAGTTCCTCCGCCTAATTATTCATGTCTATGGTAGAAATAACATGGAAATTGGTTGAAATTCACCAAAAAGAGGGTAAAGCTAGGGCTTGAGTTTTTAATATTTCAAATTGGGATTTGATAGGTCATTTGAGCTCGAATTTGGAAGTTCTTGGTATGTACGGACTCATGGCGAGATGATGAATCTAGTAATATAAGTTTTGTAATTTTTAAGAAGCGGGCCCGAGGCTCGAGTTTTGCTAGTTTTGAGGTTCTTTCTATAATTGATTGTTTTCGATTGGGTATTGTCCCATTTGCATACAGTGATTTACTCGCTTTATTTTTGGCAAGACTCGACGTTGTGGGTGCCGATTTGAGGGGCAGAGGTGTCGCGGGCTTGAGATTTCACCGGTTCAATGTGCGTAATACTGGTGAATGATATCCTGAGGGTTTGAAACCCCGGATTTGCACATCATAGTGCTGTATTATGGTGACTTGCATGCTAGGTAAGAGCGTGGGGTAGAGAACCATTGGGGATTGTGACTTGGTACGTCCCGGTTGTGGATTTTACTGTGTAATTGTATTTAACTTGCTTGGTGCTATCTTTAATTGGGCTGATTGCCATGTTTTGGGCTTCCTGCCAGTTATTTGAACCTTGTAGGGGTTATATCATAGTTTTCGTTACACTTAGAATATTAAATGATTTCAGTCCTGAGTTAAACACTATTTCAAAATGCGAAGTCATATTGCTAAAGTTTAGAAGCTCAAATTGCATTTTTCTACTATTTTGATTTAAAAAGCTATTACTTGACATTGCCCAACAAGCTCATCTGCATGTTCTAGACTGAGGATGGATCGAGCTGCATGCCACATTAATGCTATGATGATATTGCACTTGGGCTGTAGGAGACCCTCCGAAGTCTATACACACCCCTAGTGAGCGCCGGTACATAAATGGATCGGGCTACGCGCCGCAATGGTCATGTGCATTGCATTGCGTTCATGCATTCATTCTTGTTTGTACTATGTGGCATGACATTTAGCACTCACATATCATTGACATACATGCTATTATTTGCCTTGTTGACCAGATACCCTAGTGTTATATATTAAGGAGTGTTGTGCCCAAGGGGCCGACTTATGTGCTGACTTGTACTATCTGATATAACATTCATATGCTTGACTGCTGGAAATAGGATTTTTGTAAAAGAGATTTTTAACTGAGTCTTGAGATTTTCTAAAGGATTTTTATAGTGTTACCGTTTCTCTTGAAGGGTTGTATTGTCGTTTATAGCATTTTGGAGTGCTCACACGTGTTTTCTTATCGCTTAGATATTATTCGCTCTTATTACCACTGAGTTGGAAGTACTCACTTCACTCCCTACACCTAGCGTTCGGTTGCAGGTATGGTTCACGCGGTAGCGGGTTAATATCGGATTGAAGGTATTGCTATTGCAGCTATGCAAGGTGACCGCCGGTGTTCGCAGCACTGAGTTACTTCTTCTTGATTTCCTGATTTTACTCTGTGTATTATAGACTTTGAAATTGCAAAAAAGATCCTCCTAGATGCTCGTGACTTGTGACACCCCGGTCGGACAGAGTTAGTCTATAATGTTGTTAATTAATGTTCTATAAGTTGCATTTTTTCATCTATTTATGTTTAGTAAGTGTTAAAGAAACAAATTGGGTTAGTTGGCTAGCCTTGTCTTCACGAGAGGCGCCATCATGACCTGGTTTGGAGATTTGGCCGTGACAAGTTGATATCAGAGCCTAGGTTACTAGATCTCACAAGTCATGAGCAGGGTTAGTAGAGTCTCGCGGATCGGAACAGAAACGTCTCTCTTTATCCTCGAGAGGCTGCAGAACCTTTAGGAAAAAATTCACTTTCTTGTAATTCTTATCGTGCGTACTTGATTCAGCTTGAGATATAACTCTTGAAATTCCTTCCACACATCTGTATGCACACATGAGCGCTCGGTATTATAAGTGCCCTAATGGCTTGTGATTCCCCGATTGAGGGGCGAGATATGATCCCGTGAGTTCGATGTTGGGCCAGTCTAGAGGACTTGCGGCCGGATTTTGCCTATGGCTGGAGCACTGAGGTGCTGATCGTGTGAGCAAGTATTTTGAACTTATATGTGCGGTATTGTCGCTATTAGCCGGAATGGCGATTAGTATTCATGTGATAAGTATGTTAGTACTGTGAGATGTTATTATATGACTTGGTAGTGATGAAAAAGTTTGTGGGATGATAGATGAATTATTAAGAGATTCGTTTCCTATTGTAGTTTGATGTGTATCCCGAATATAGCCACGTGAATGATATTTTCGTATCTTCTAGCTGGAAAAGTTAAGTGCAATACTTATGGTATTATGAGTTCAGACTCGGGAAGATTAAATTGGCTGTATTATGTGTATGACGGTGGGAGGTGTGCTGAAATACTAAATCGAGGCGAAGCAGGTGGGTTATCTGCTGCAGAGTGTTCCTGTGTGGTATAAACTTTATGTGTATGCTAGAAGATCTCATGTGTAATTGAAGGGTATGTGTTGAAATTTTAGAATTTGGAATGCTTAAGAATGTGGACTCAGGTGATGTGGGAATGAATGCGAGGTTTGCGCAGAATGTCAGTGCTAGATGACATGTGTATTCACAAAACTTGTAAATAATTTGAGTTTGATCTTACTGTGCAATTGTGTCATCATTAGAGTAAAATTGTTATGAGTTGTTAAGAGTGCCTTGTTATATGGCTTCGAGCCATGTTGGGGAGGTTGCTGTTAATCAGTTGATTGCACGGTTATGTGCTATCTTTGTTTCGATTCGAGGTATGTTGGTGGATCAGTTCGGGTTGCAGAAATTGAGCCGCGGATGGTATGTGTGAAGGAAAGTTTTTACAAAAGTTATATGGTGCTTTCGTAAATGTGAGAAAATACTAGGATGTCTTGAGATGGTGTTCATAAAGTATGATTAGTGTATAGAGAAGGAAGATGGTTGTTTGTATCTATATGAGATCATGTTCTACGGTGTTAGAGTGCTAATAAGGCACGAGTGGTTCCGTTCATTAAGGCAGGTAAGTTACAGTTGTATAAGAGTAAATGACTATTGAGAATGGTTTTATTGTGTTCAAGATTTTGCATGTAATAGTCACGTGTCTTAAGGTTGTGTGTGTGGCTATAGATAGTGTATTTCATTAGAAAGGATCAAGACTTGTGATATTTTATGTTAACTATAAGATTCGATGTATTCATATTTAGAAGGTAATGGTAATGAATTCTGATTCACAGAAGTCCTTCAAGTAAAGTATTCTGGAACGTGGTATTTTTGGGAAGCATTGAGAGAGTATTCGGTGGCCTATGGGTCTTAGACAGTGTGGTCTTATGTACGAGTATCATGTAGTAGGCCTAGGTTGAGGCATTGTGATGCTACAGCAAGGATGAATATCAATTTGATGATGGATTAAAAACTGAAATTTGATAGATGGAATAGCTCGATAATAGACCGAATCGGTATGGTAAGGGTATGATTAATTCCTTGTTTGTGTTTGAAGTAATGGGCTTTTACAAGCAATTTGCAGCAATGCTCTTGAGTTTTGACATCTTGCTCAGGTTGGTTTATATAAAAGGATTCAGTCCTGGTAGTTTAGCTTGTACAATTGGAGTCGGCAGAGATGTTCTTGTTGGGTTTTCACGTGGCTTAAAGATGAGTATATTTCTTATAGGTATGCGAAGCAAGGAGTGTGTAATGATTGTTTTTCCAAAATGGGATCAATGCAAGTTCTTGACTAGTTGAGTGCGTCGATGTCTATGGAGCGTAAGGGAGATAAAAGTTCTCATGTTATCCTATTGTGGCATGGTATATACGATATGTTGTGGATGATTAGGATTTGTGTGTGTAAGGTCCGATTCAGTTCGGAATGGGAAGTCATTAAATTATTAAGCAGCACGGGCAGCTGCAAGTGATTTAAAAATCGATCTTCAGAGGATTAGGGTGAATGATCCTCATATGACTAAGGAAAGGTTGTTGCTAATCATAGTAATTTGACAAAGGTATATGTTTCAGAATAAAAGGCAATGTGATTGAGTTGATGGCACTTCGTTAGTGTTGCGACATTTTCTTGATAGGTCGAACGTTGATATCTGAGTGGGTTTGATGGCACAAGAGAATTTTATAATATCTTCGAAGAATGACTGTGAGATGTCATCTTCAGGCTATGTAGTGGTTATGGATAGTGTGTATTGGTACCGTTAGCGGCTATTAGGATTGGAGGCTCAAGCGAGTCCTTCTTTGTTGGTATGTTAGATTTTGTATGTGATGTTGAGCTGTATACTAGTTGTTGCAATGTGGGTTGTTTTATACTATTGTGCTATGGGCTATGTCGGAAAATGCCATCGGTTGGATGGCAAGGTGCATCAGATTATGTTATAGTAGAGTGGTTGGTATTCCAAAGATCAGCGGACGGCTAGGGAAGGATTGCTTTCCTTAATTGGGCCCTTATGACGGATGTCAGTAGAGAGGTTTCTACCATTGATTAAGTTCCGGTATTGAGGGACTTTGCTTCAGATGCGTTTCTTATGGCCGAACATGTCACCGGGAGAGATTGTGGATTTCAGTATTGATTTGGTGTCAGGCACCGTATCGTATGGCTCCAGCAGAAGTTGTAAAAAGTGGAAGGAGTAGCTTCCGGATTCTTGGCATTGAGTTCGTTGGCAGGCCGATATGGCTACGTATTCAGATTGAGATTGCTTGGTTGGCCCTGATATGTATCGTTGAGGGATAGGTTTAATCTCTCGTTATTGAGCACGTTAGAGATCTGGGGTGATCTATGAGATGCTTTTTCGGTTCTGTGAGGCGTTATGATTTTTGGATTGTGCTTGAGTTTTGTAGCTTATGATGCTATATGTAGATATTGATATGCACTCGGTATTTTGTTATTGTGAGCAAAATTTGGCTCGACGTGCATCTCCCTATGTGAGATATTTGTGTGGATTGGGTGGCACGCCGCCACAGGTATGTTATCAGGATCGAGTTGCACGCTGCAATAGTGTGATGTTGAGAATAGTTTTCCATATGTTACTTGGTATGTCTTGCCTCACCATGGGTGTGATGGATTGCTTTATTTTGGACATAAATCTGTGTGTGGCTATCTATTTTGAGGATAGAAACTTGAGGTGCTACATGTGTAACATTGTTGGGATAAGATCACGCATGGTAGGGAGGCTACGTGGAGATTAGACACTTCTGGGTATATTCATGTATTCTATTTCTATGATGTGGGACGGGGTCCCAGCCTTGTGTTGTGATGGTACTAAGGAGTTTGAGCTATAGCTCTTTCGTTTAAGTCATTTGTCATGATTTCAATATGTTCGGACTGCCCATCATTGGTGCGTGGATTATGCAAGTTGTGGCTTAGGCCTGTGATGAGTTGTCATATCACCTGAGTGGTGCGTTGAATTTGAGGCGATCGTTGGAGTCATTAATGGACGCAAACAGATTTGATTACATCTTGTTGGAAGAATAATATCGAGGTTTGAGTTTATTCTGAATATTGACGCGAGGTTTTGATTTTGAGTATGATATCGAAAATCTGCTGTGGTATTAGTAAAAACTGAGTGGTTTCATGAATGGTTGATCTGAGAAATGGCTACAGTTTGCTGTGAGTTTCATTGTCATTGATAGGATATGAAGTGTTTGAATGAGGCTTTAGCCATTGAGAGGTTTCAATTGGTATATAGTTGTTGTGCGCAACTGCTGTGATTAGAAGTTATCATTTCCGGTGCTGGATTATGTGGCATTTCATGTAATTTCATTTGAGGATGAGAGTATGGGTTATTACTGGTGGTTCAGGACTAATCAAAGTATAGGTGCGAGGTTTGATCGTATTGATGGTTTCAGAAGTGAAAAAGTAGTTCTGTGAATTATGGGCTAGACTGGATTGGGTAATTTCAGCCATGTCGTGTTATCGGACTTATAAGAGATAGGGTGACGAGGGTTCACCCCGAGTATATGCTTGGTAAGGTCATTTCGCTATTGGTTGGCTTCTAGGATAACTTTGGGTACGCTCGAGAACGAGCATTTGTTTAAGTTAGGGAGGATTTGACGACCCGACCCATTGTCACATGAGTTACCACCCTGATTCCCCCATATTATGTTGCTCTATATTTCAATGACAATATTTGCGTTGATCGGATAGAATTGAATTGGTTTTAAGTAGAAATGAGGAACTTAGCCTCTTAGAAGGAAACTTGTTTTAGAAAAGTCAGCCAGAAGTTGACTATATAGTTAGATGGCTCGGATGTGAATTCCGGTGATTTGCTTAGCTTCGGGGGATGATTTATGATATAGGAGTGCGATCGTAATTGATTTTGGAGGCTCGGTGTAGAATTAGGCTTAAATTGGTGAAGTTTAAATTTTGGCGAATTGCGGTTGATCAGGGAGATTTTGATCTGAGGGTCGGAATGGAATTTCAAGAGTTGCAGTGGCTTTGTTAGGTGATTTTGGATATGTTTGCAAATTTTCAAGTCATTCGGATATCTTTTGGTTGGATTTTTGATCGAATGTGCAATTCAGAAGTTTTTAAGAAACTTAGGCTTTGATTTGGTGAAATTTGATGATTTTGATGTTAACTGTGGTGATTTGATGATTTGAGAAAGTTTCAATAATGTATTAAATCATGTCTAAGATTTTGGTTGAGGTCTCGGGGGCCTCTAGGTAAGATCGAGTGTTAAAAACGAAAGTCTTTGAAGATGCTTCAGGTCTGTGAGTTCTGTTATCTGGTAATTCCGCTTCCGCGGAACTGGATCATAGAAGCGGTTTCGCAGAAGCGGGTAAGGGAGTGCAGAAGCGATGTTTTATGGGTTGTGAAGTTCCGCAGAAGCGGAACATGGTCCGCATCAGCGTGTACGCAGGAGCAGACTTTTGGTCGCAGAAGCGAACTTGGGTATCCGCAGAAACGAGTTTCTTGTCGCGTAAGCGGCCATGGGGAAATTTAAGTGAAAACTGTATAAGCAGATATTTGGAGCGGAAGCGATACCGCAGAAGCAAAAAATCGCTATGGTAGAAGGGTTTATATCATTAATCCATCCGCGAGCTTATGACATTTTTTCTCCATTATGGAGCGATTTTGACAGGTTGGTGGCAATTTTGAAGAGGGATTCAAGGAGGATTGCATGGAGGTAAGTTCCTTGGTCTAATTATTCAGGTCTATGATAGAATTAACATGGAAATTGGTTGAAATTCACCAAAAAAGGGATAAATCTAGGGCTTGAGTTTTTGATATTTCAGATTGGGATTTGATAGGTCATTTGAGCTCGGATTTGAGAGTTTTTGGTATGTACGAACTTGTGGCGAGACGAGGCCCGGGGCTCGGGTTTTGCTATTTTCTAGGTTCTTGCTATAATTAGATTGTTTTCGATTGGGTATTGTCCTATTTGCATATTGTGATGTATTCGCTCTGTTTTTGGCTAGACTCGACGCGCGTGGAGGCCGATTTGAGGGGCAAAGGCGTCCCAGGCTTGAGATTTCGCCGGTTCGAGGTCAGTAATACTTGTTAATGATGTCCTGAGCGGTTGAAACCCTGGATTCGCACATCATAGTGTAGTATTGTGGTGACTTGCATGCCATGTATGAGCGTGGGGTAGAGCACCGTTGGGGATTGTGACTTGGTCCATCCCAGTTGTGTATTTTACTGCGTAATTGTATGAAACTTGTTTGATGCTATCTTTAATTGGGTTGATTGCCATGTTTTGGGCTTCGTGCTGGTTATTTGAACCCTATAGGGGTTATATTACAATTTTCATGACACTTAGCATATTAAATGATCTCAGTCTTCAGTTAAACACTATTTTAAAATGCGCAGTCATATTGCTAATGTTTGAAGGCTCAAATTACATTTTTCTAATATTTTGATTTAAAAAGCTATTACTTGACATTGCCCTAGTGGCTCATCTGCATGTTCTAAACTGAGGATGGATCGGGCTGCACGCTGCAGTGATGCTATGATGGTATTGTGCTTGGGCTATAGGAGCCCCTCCGGAGTCTGTACACACCCCTAGTGAGTGCGAGTACCCAAATGGATCTGGCTGCGCGCCTTAGTGGTCATGTGTATTGTATTGCATTCATGCATTCCTTCCTGTTTGTACTACGTGGCATGACATTTATCACTCACATATAGTTGGCATATATGCTATTACTTGCCTTGTTGACCAGATACCCTGGTATTATATGTTAAGGAGTGTTGTGCCCAAGGGGCTGACTTATGTGCTGCTTGCACTATCTGATATAGCATTCATATGCTTGACTGCTGGAAAAATGATTTTTGCAAAAGAGATTTTTAACTAAGCTTGAGATTTTCCAAAGAATTTTCACCGTTTCTCGGTTTCTCTCGAAGGCTTGTACTGTCTTTTATAGCTATTAGGAGTGCTCATACATGTTTTCTTATCGCTCAGATATTATTCACTCTTATTACTACTAAGTTGGAAGTAATCACATTACTCCATACACCTCGCGTTCAGTTGTAGGTATGGTTCACCTGGTAGTGGGTTAATAGCGAATTGATGGTATTGCTATCGTAGCTAAGCAAGGTGACCGCCGGCGTTCACGGCATCGAGTTCCTTCTTCTTGATTTCCAGATATTACTCTATGTATTATAGACTTTGAAATTCTAACAAAGATCATCCTAGATGCTCGTGACTTGTGACACCCCGGTCGGGCTGAGTTAAGCTATTATGTTGTTAATTAATGTTCTTTAAATTGCATTTTTCCATCTATTTATCTTTAGTAAGTGATAAAGAAACAAATTGGGTTAGTTGGCTGGCCTTGTCTTCACATAAGGCGTCATCACGACCTGGTATGGAGATTGGGTCATGACAAGTTGGTATTAGAGCCTAGGTTACTTTGTCTCACGAGTCATGAGTAGGGTTAGTAGAGTCTGGTGGATTGGTACGGAGATGATTCTCTTTATCCTCGAGAGGCTATAGAACCTTTAGGAAAAACTTCACTTTTTTTGAATTCTTATCGTGCGTACTTTCTTTATCTTGAGATATAACTTTTGAAATTCCTTCCACACGTCTGTATGCGCACATGATCACTCGGTATTATGAGTGCCTTAATGGCTTGTGATTCCCCGATCGAGGGGCGAGATGTGATCCCGTGAGTTTTATGTTGGGCCAGTCTGAAGTACTTGAGGCCGGATCTTGCCTATAGTTTGAGCACTGAGGTGCTGATCGTGTGAGTAAGTGTTTTGAACCTATATGTTCGGTATTGTCGCTATTAGCCGGAATGGCGGTTGGTATTTATGTGATGAGTATGTTAGTACTGTGAGATGTTACTATATGACTTGGTAGTGATGAAGAAATCTGCGGGATAATAGATAAACTATTAAAAGATTTGTTTCCTATTGTGGATTGATGTGTAGCCCACATATGGGCGCATGAAGGATATTTTTGTATCTTTTAGTTGGAAAAGTTATGTGCAATACTTGTGGTGGTATGAGTTCATTCTCGGGAAGACTAAATTGGCTGTATTATGTGTGTGGCAGTGGGAGGTATGCTGAAATACTAAATCAGGGTGAACCAGGTGGGTTTTCTTCTGCGGAGTGTTCCTCCAAGGTATGAACCTTATGTGTATGCTAGAAAATCTCATTTGTAATTGAAGGGTATGTGTTAAAATTTGAGAATTGGGGACGCTTAAGAAAGTGGACTCAGCCGATGTGGGAATGAATGCGAGGTTTGCAGAGAATGTTAGTGCTAGATGATCTGTGTACTCACAAAACTTGTAAATGTTTTGAGTTTGATCTCACTCTAGCATAGTGGCATCATTAGAGTAAACGTTTTATGAGTTGTTAAGAGTTCCATGTTATATGGATTCGATCTATGTTGGGGAGGTTGCTGTTGATCAGCTGATTTCACAGTTATGTACTATGTTGGTTCCGTTTCAAGGTATGTTGGTAGATCAGTTCGGGTTGTAGAAATTAAGCCACGGATGGCACGTGAGAAGGATACATTTTGCGAATGTTATATGGTGCTTTCGTAAATGTGAGAAAATACTAGGATGTCTTGAGCTGGTGTTGATAAAGAATGCTTAGTGTATAGAGAAGGAAGATGGTTGTCTATTTCTCTATGAGATCATTTTCTATGGTGTCAGAGTACTAATAAGGCACAAGTGGTTCTGTTCATTAAGGCAGGTAAGTTACATTTGTATAAGAGTGAATGACTCTTGAGAATGGTTTTATTGTGTTCAAGATTTTGCATGTAATAGTCACGTGTCTTAAGGTTGTGTGTGTGGCTATAGATAGTGTCTTTCATTAGAAAGGATCAAGACTTGTGGTATTTTATGTTAGTTATGGGATTCTATGTATCTGTATTTGGAAGGTAATGCTAACTAATTCTGATTCACAGGAAGTCCTTCAAGTAAAGTATTTTGGAATGTTGTATTTTTGGGAAGCATTGAGAGTGTATTCGCTGGACTATGGGTCTTAGGCGGTGTGGTCTTATGTTTGAGTCTCGTGTGGTAGGTCTGGGTTGAGGTATTGTGATGCTACCGCAAGGATGAATATCAAATTGATAATGGATTAAAAGAGAAATTAATAGACCGAATAGCTCGATAATAGACCGAATTGGTATGGTAAGGGTATGATTAATTCCATGTTTGTGTTCGAAGTAATGGGCTTTTACAGGCAATTTAAAGCAATGCTCTTTGGTTTTGATGGCTTGCTCAGCTTAGTTTAGATAAAATGATTTAGTCCTGGTAGTTTAGCTTGTGCAATTGGAGTCGGTAGATATGTTCTTGTTGGGTTTTACCGTGGCTTAAAGATGAGTATATTTCTTATGGGTATGTGAAGCATGGAGTGTGTAATGATTTTTCTTCTAAACGGGATCAATGAAAGTTCTGACTAGTTTAGTGAGTCGATGTCTTCGGTGTGGAAAGGATATAAAAGTTCTCATGTTATCCTTGTGTGGCATGGTATATGCGATATGTTGTGGAGGATTGGGATTTGTGTGTGTAAGGTTCGGTTCAGTTCGGAATGGGAAGTCATTATTTTCTTAAGTAGCACGGGCAGTTGCAGGTGATTTAAGAATCGATCTTCAAAGGATTAGGGTCAATGATCCTCATATGACTAAGGAAAGGCTGTTGCTAATAATAGTGATTTGACAAGGGTATATGTTTAAGAAAAAGGGCAATGTGATTGAGTTGATGGCACTTCGGTAGTGTTGCGGCATTTTCTTGATAGGTCAACTGTTGATATCTGAGTGGGTTTGATGGCACAAGAGAATTTTAGAATATCTTCGAAGAATGACAGTGAGATCTCATGCTCAGGTTATGTAGTGGTTGTGCATAGTATGTATTGGTACTGT
>JASVEL010006244.1:0-19727 GCA_032618575.1 Nicotiana noctiflora
TCAGCATTGAGAACGCTCCGTAGGGCAGCATTCTCGGCTGCAGAGCACGGAATGTCGAACTATGGCATCAATCCTCCATGTCCCCCAGGAGATTGGCATTCAAAGGAATCTCAAGAAAACGAGTTGGACCTTGCGCATGAACCACCGAGTGAGTAATGCCCTCCTCAAACATCCTAACATCATCAGGGTCGAGGTCCAACTTGGATTCGTATTCGCCGACCACAACGCCTTTTCCTTTTTCAGCAGTTGAAAAAGAAGCACGACGAAGTGCGGGGGATGAGGGTACGTTCGAAACTACAACGACGGCCCAAAAAATCTGACCCTCCATCACAGTAGGTTGCTGATCAATGACAATGTCAGGAATCTCTGGTTAAGCAGATGCCATGGCTAGATCCATCCCTATGGGTGATGCGTAGAAACCCCCACCGCAGATCCCATCGAAGGGAAGTCGTCCAAATGAATCACAGTTGGGGGCGCTGCCTCGAACTCCACTCGCTGCCTTTTGGATGACCCATCTTCTTACGAAACATGGGGAGATTCACCCGTCGGACGAGTGACACGAGTTGGAACCTTAGTCTGAGAAGCGGCCTCCGCAGGAATAACCATAGCCGCAGACTCAACTGAAGAAACCCTTGACAAAGCTCGAGCAATAAATACTGTGATAGGGAAAGTAGATGAGACTGGCTGCCAAAAAGCTAACGGATGATTTCTCACTCTCCATACTCTCTGTATCATCAATGAGCAGCACATAAGAAGCTAAGTAAAAAAATGGAGGGGGGATGGCAAATAGAAACGACATCTCACCAGTAAGAGGCTTGCGTCAGTACTTGTCATAAAAGGCCACCCACGTGCGAACCCCTGCCGTATGAGGAAGGATAGAACTCACCCATTCGCGAATACTTTTGATAGGTGGATGAGGCAGTCTCACAGCTGCAAAAAATGGAAATACTTAGTATTATGATAGGAAGTAGTCATGCATCCCTTCGACTAAAGTAAAATAACATAGAAACTTACGAACAAAGTTTCACTTCTCAGGTCACCCCGTTGGGTTCGCCACGAGGTGCTCGGTCCGCACGTAGAAGTAATTTTTATAGAAACAATGGTTAGCCATGTCATCCATCTTCATTACCAGACTCTTCGACCCCCGAGGGCACATGTGGATCATCGTGCCATGAATATGTTGAGGGGCGAAGATGTTGAGCATGTGCCCTAAAGTGACCTAACGACCGGCGAGCTCCGTGAACTTGAGTAACATAAGAAACAGCTTGTGCAGGTATGGCAAAAATTGGGTAGGGCATACCTCATAAAAGCGACAGAAGTCCACCACCAGAAGGGTGAAATGAAGTGTGTACCCAATAAGGAAGGGGTACGCATAGAACACGCAGTACCCAGAGTGGTCAAAATGGACAATGTCTTCCCCTACCGTTGGCTGCATTTCGATATAACTGGGAATTCTCCACCGAATTTTTTAAATTTACAATATCCTCCTCCTTTATAACCGAAAGGACAAGTTCTGGCTCCTCCCCGGTATGACTGCTGAAGTCAGTCCATGCTCTTCCAGGTTGAGGCAAGATCTCGGCTACTGATGGGACCTGCTCATCCTCCACCACTTTTGCTCCTTCAGTGACCGGAGCATCATTTTCCGGTGTCGGCATTGGGACGGGGAAATCAACACGAGAAGACTTACCAACCATTGTGTCAAATTGACAAATAAAAGACGCAATGAAAGAGAGGGATGGAAGTTTTCGACTCACAGGGAACAAGTAAAGTTTGAAGTATCAAGAAGAAAGTATACTCGCAAAAATCCTTTCAAACAAAAAGCAAGGGAATGCGCTAATCGAATAATGTATTTCTTCTATTTATAAGAGACACGAATCTCCCAATCACGAAACCCAAGAGTCGCCAATCAAACCTGGTGGCATACAAAATATTCAACTCTATGGGAATATGTGTCATAATGGCGGCAACCACGAAACAACGTTTCAACTCAAACGACGTTTCGGTTCCGAAACGGTCCAGAAATATCAAAAGAGCGTTGTCATCTCTTCCGAATCTAAGAAGCATGACTAAGGAGTGAGCCGCTAGATTTCTCTCGGATTGGTAACGACTGTAATCCGTCTGCCGAGCCCCATAGGGGACGACCCGACAAGCACGTTATTGTTATTGTTTTTATTGATTTTAAGTTTAGCCGAAATTTTATTGAAAACAACATATTTACCTTCGTAAAGATAGTGGTAAGATGTGATACACATTATCCTTTCCACACTCACTTATAGAATTTTATTGGATATGTTATTGTTATTTTCTGTTTTTTTTAGTTTATTTTAGATGTCCAATATTTTGCAGAAAATATAAGGACGTTTTAGAATAGAGAACTTAATTATTCAATGTTCAAATGAAAATAAAATGAGACTAGTTTAATGAATTAAATGAATAATAAATATTCAGGTAGATGTGAGTTGTTCTAATTTACTAACATTTTGTTGCCAAAGAAACTTTGTTCTTTTGAATTTATTGGTACTTTTTATAATTTTCTTACGTTACGCTACTCTTATTTTGATAGGTACTAGATAATCAATTCGTGGATAATTAGGTCAAAAGGGAGAAAAGAGAGGCAAAAGTTTAAAAGATACAGAAATTTGTCGCTTTATTTATCTTTATAAAAGTATAAAAGTATCTTTTTTTAAAAATAATTCAATAAATTGTGTCATACCATCAATGCTTAAAACTTTTTATGTTTCTAATTGAGGTTGTGCTGAAGGAATAAGTACTCGTTCATCCTTAATCAAAGGTCTCAGATTTCGAACCCTAAATATAAGTTAGTTTTTGTTAGGGAGCGATAATTATCTTCAAATGTGGAACTTTTCGTCACGAATTCAAATTTAGACAAACTCCAATGCAAGACTGGACACCGAGTAACAGACAAAAAAATAATTTTTTTTATGCCTGAACCAGCAAATTTCTCCTAGTAAAGTACTAGGAGGATCTCGAAAGCAACCAATATTATAGTCTAATGAGTTTGGAAGTCTTTTTCTCAAAGTGGGTTTTACTATACAAAAACATCACTTTAATACCCACTCATGAAATACTTCACAACTTTAATCTTCATTACAACGAAATATAACGTATTTTTTTATTTATCAATCAACTTTATAGAAAAAACAATTACAAGAACAAATTAAATACAAGCACTAGTGCTATAAGTTTGGTCGTTTTTGGATTATTAGAGAGGAAAAATCGCATGATTTATTTGTGAACTAATTTTAAGGGAAAAAATATATATTCTTTGTGAACTTCTATTAGTATAGTGGAGGTACTTTTCTTATCGTACCATTAATAACCTTAGTTGAAAGTTGTTCTATTAAGAGGGTATTTGGATTAGCTTTTAAGCCGGTTAAATTAGTTTTCAAGGTCTTTTTAGTTTTTTTCAGTGTTTGACAAAGTTAAAATATGATTAATTAAGTTCAAATTGTTTAAAACAAGCCATAAGCATTAAGTTGAGGAACCCCAACTTATTATTTTTTGGCTTAAAAATTTTTCGCTGAAATTGAAAAGTTACTTTTTTAAGCCAATTTAAACGGGCTCTAAGCGAAAAAAGGGGGGACAAAAATCGCACAGTTATAGCAAAAATGATTTATTTTGTCATATATAATATAAATTGTTAAATAAATGTTATTTGTGAACCCTTCGAAATTTAATATGGACGCAGTTGAGTTACGTATTTCATCAGGCAATGAGTTGAGTTGTTGAAAAAAGAGAAAAAGCATGAATGCACCAAAAGCAAGAGGGATATCAGAACTGAATTTCAATCTAATTAAAATATCGTTCGTTGGTTTTCTGAAGTTAAAAAGGTAAGAGGCATTATACTTATTCGGCTCAAATATAAAATATTCCCGTTTTCATTTTCTAGAGCATAATATAGTAGAGACATTATGCAATCTTCAAATGTTTGAGTGTTTGTTTGTGCTTTTCTCTAACAGAAAAAAGTTTATTTTTTAAAATTGTATTGAGGTCCTTTTTACAAAAATCCATTGAGAATATTCACAAAACTTCTTTATTCAACAATTGACGAATCCCATTTTATCTATGCACATTTTTTTTAAGCTCTTCTAAAAGTGATTTTCCCAAAAAAAAATCCATAAATTGTTCAAACGTATCGGACATGACATCATATCACAACAACAAAACCATACGTTCCCTACTCTACATGAAAATATATTGTACGAAAACGAAAAAAGAAAGAAGGATAAGCTATGCATAAGTTTCTTTTATGAATTTACATTAATGTTGTCATAAAAAACTTATAACTATTGAACTCTTAAGTAAGAAAATTGTCCTTAATTAAAATAAGTTTTAGCATGTAGGGCGTTGTTTGACCCAAAAATTATCATACACTTTGTGAATACAAAACAATACATATGAGTTATGGGCCAATCATAGCAAATCGTAATAATCCACGGACCAACAAAAAGAAATGATAAATAGTACTCAAGATTAGGAGAAGAAGTATTGACAGCTTTCATTGATAATATTGATTTGGTCTGCCTCTATATGAAAAGGTTGAGAGCCTTACAATCATATCTTATCTTCCCATGAGATGGGTATCTCTTGTCTGTTCTCTCTCTTTCTTTCTGGAGAATACTGATGAAGAAGAAGACCCCTGTAGGATGCGTTCTTCTAGTATTTATAGTTGCCAGTTCCGTGAACTTGAAGTAAGTGGCCATGACCACGCAGAGATTCCGTCCACATAGGGAAGCGAGTGGGCCATACCTCTGTGGACCCCTCTGAATGAGAGTCGATTAATGTTTTGAATAAGTGGTCGTGCCAATTATTAATTATGGATTAGTTTGAGGCAAGATAAACTTCGGTAATTATCGTGGGGTCAAATTCTGACTCATACAGTTAGTCCCTCAGTTTATCGAGGTCGTGCTTAAGCCGAACTTGATGAACGGACTTTGTCAATTGGGATATGAAAAACTTAGAAAATGGAGGGGAGGTCGTCGCTCTGGTCGAGACCGTGTTCTCTTTAACGACGGCCTGAAATTGGTAGAATTTTCGATGTCGCGCCACCATATCATCAAGTTATCGGGTGGTCGGGAAAGAGCACCTTCTCTTCATGAAGGTATATGATGTTTTCAGCGCTATTCGGGCGAGACCGAACTTTGTCACATTCCGGTTCTTGTATTCGCTTAGATTCATAATCGACGTCGATAGTGGGAGATGGGCCGTATGTAATGTGGCTGAGGGAGATAAGCGTCCGCCAAGTACGTTTTTCGTAATGTTTAGAATTTTGAGGACATATGATGCATTTCTCCAGTATTAGCAGGGCATTCTGACTGTTTTAATGGAACGTCATCAGCATTTCTCCAGTTTTGTAAAAAAATTTCAATAAGATTTTTTTAACGTTTAAATATTTATCTTTTTAGGTTAAAATTTAAAGAAGAAATGTAAAATTATATTTAAAAAATAAAGGGCCGGATTGTGGAGCCCCATAACCCACATAGGGCTGGGATGAGGTGACCATTATAAGGCTCATCAAAATGGTAGGCTCGCTCAGCCCAACCTGTCAATTGCTAAAGCCCATGTGGGTTAAGCTGGACTAGCCTGGCCCCACTGACATCTCTGTTTATTTTCTTATAATGGCTTTTTCTCCTTAGCAATCACAATTCATATAAATGTTGTTGGTTTAATTCCTAGAGAAATATTGTTGCTAAGAGGTTGCTTAACAGCGTTATTGCCAGGTGATATTAATACTACAATACCCTTACCAAAAGTTAATCACACAATCTATTGTGAATTTTTTCTTATCTGAATCAGAGATTTAATATTTTTACTGTATCCTTCTAATACATTGAAAAATTCACATACAGAGATACTAACTCATAGTATCTCTCAAGAAAGGCATAAAATTATGTCAAATGAAAAGAAACTTGACTTTCATACAAGTGCCCTTTAAAATATCTTTCAACACATATAAAAACTATTTTCTTTTGGAATCCTTCATACTGAAATATCAAGGTAAAATTTCTAAATATAGAAGCAACTTTAACTTCTACAAAAATATTTTAAATTAGTAGGAAACATATCATCATTCAACAATTTTTTTACCAAAATGACTAAGAGACCCGAAGCAAAATAAATTCTTACATCTAAAAATATAATATATATTTGATCTTCCAATACAAATTTTCATTAGAATAAATCTCAATTTTATAAGACTTTATTATAATTTAACAAATAATTTTTCTTTACCCTTTTCCTTTTTAGGATTAGGCTGTATTACTCTGAAAATATATCTTGACCCCACACTTCTTAAAAATTCCAAATTAAGGGATAACCTTTCCACAATGCGTTACGAGTTTCACTTTATAAATAGCAAACTAATAATATAGCTTCATGTAAAATATATATTATTCTTAAAATTAGAAAATATATATGTCTAAAGACATCAAATTCATGATAAAAGGTCGCCAACCTTTAAATACTACTTAAATATAAATGTCATTTATTCACACAATCTCAAGTAATGTCACACCCCTTTTTTTACCAAAACAAACCTTTCCGCTAAACCCTCCTTAAATAAATAAAAAGAATTTAGTAAAAAGCTTGAAAAGGGTTTTTCAACTTTGAAAGTGACAAAAATGTGTGTTTAAAAAGGAATTAACTCAGAGTCGCCACCTGACATTGATTTCGGTGTGCCAGGCCACCGTTTTTAAAATGATTTACCTTTAAAACACTTTAGACTCCAAAACTAAGTCTGCACCAGAGATTCGGGTAAGGGGTTCATTTGACTCGGGGAGAAGGTGTTAGGCATTCCCCAAGTCCCGTGAAGGTCACGGTTGCGTACTCGATCAAGTTGGCTTTCAAAATATGCAAGTTGAGGTAAAACAAACACAGAAAAACAGAATAATCACAACAGAGGCTCGAGGTCGTCCCCACCTAAATGAGAAAATGAAAAAAAAAAAATGTCTTAAGCTAACTGATAGTACGGCTTCTCCACCGTACCCGTCAAGGCCTCCAAAATATTTACATAGTTCTTCGGGGCATACCCCGAATAATAATATGTACAAATCCCTCGGGGCATTCCCCAGATATATTTGACTAAGGGAACGACCTCTCACCTCTATACCGACATAAATCCTACGGCTTGCCTACCCAAATGTGGTCGGCCTAAGCATACTCCTAGCGAACAATGTAAATAAGATAGAATTAAACGAGTTATTCATGGATTAAATATCCGCTTTCATTTAGTATTACCCCAACTCAATGGTCACATAACCCTTCAACAGTTTATCATCTTAACTGCTTAACGGGGATAACAAATTGGATAATGAATTTTAAACTAAAAGCCTAAGCATTAATTAATACCTAAAATAAGATATTTAAGCAAAAAAAGAATTCATCAATCAAGCTCAATACCACTTAACTAGAATCAAAATAAGCTCCAAATCAACTCATTAACAATACGAGCAAAACACAATCTAAAGAAAATTGAAAACCCACGTGAAATTCACATCAATAGAATGTACACAAGAAAAGTAAGGCCAATTCATTCACACAATAGCAAACAAGAACAGATTTAAGGTATAAGGATTAGAAATGAACCTCAATACGTGGACTATGGATTAAATTGCAGCAACTCAAGTTAACTCTGTTTGAGGTGTAAAAATGAAGACGGCCAGATCTGCAACTCTTCCGGCCAAACAAGATCGCGTCTCAAAACAGCTTTAAAGATAAGTTGAAGATAGCAGCAACAATAACCAAATAAATGCTGGAATGAAGATGAATTTCGACTCAAACTGAGCTTTTTAATTAACGAGAACCTCCAACAGTACAAATTTGGTTCGGATGCAAAATTTGCTATGGCCTACGACGATGACTAAAACCCGAATCGCATCCGCAGGCAAACATCGGACTCCGACCTCGAACAGTCTCAAATCCGGACGTCAACATAGACTCTATTTTTGAAGCAAAATTCAGAATTAAATGAAGAAATAGATTATTTTCCTACTGACACTTTACATTGTTTAAAATTCTCGAATTTCTGTAATTGAATCCCCAATGTTTCTGTCCAAAACTCCTCTCCTTGTTCATATGTGCGTTGTAGCTGAAGCTTAAACGACAGAGATGAGGAGTGGCGGCTCGAGCTGGAGGAGTTAGGGTCGTTGGATCGTTGTGCGGCTGAAGGTGTGGAGCTCTGGTGATCGTTGGAAGAAGGAGATGGCGGCTGGGAGTTTTTTTTGTTGCCGCTGTAGCTGGCCGCTCTTTTGGAGGTTGTTGCCGGATTCCGGCGAGCTTGGTGCTGAAGAAGAAGACGACTCGTGATAGGGGGGTAGACGGCAGTAGTGGTTTTTTTCTGCTAGAGAAGAGGGGTGGCTTGGCTAGCGGCTACAGGGTTGGCGATGGCGCTGTGGAGATTGGGATGAGCGGCTGGCTTCTCTTTCTCTGTTGCCGCTGGTTTGGTTGATGAAGAGAGGTGGTGGGCGGCTGGGGTTGGTTTTTTTTCAGCTCTCTTGCGGCTGGGGATGGATTTTTCAGCTAGGGTTTGTTTTTGTTGTTATGAAGAAGGAGGTGAACGGCTGGGCTTCTTTTTTTCTGCTAGGGTTGTGTATTGTAGTATAATTATGTGGGAGAGGAAAATGGGGTGGGCGGCTACAGGCTGATGGCTAGGTTTTTTTTCCTTTTTTTTTTTCTTCTTTTTTTTTTAGATTATTCAAGAAGAGAAGGGGTATGGGTTTTAGGTTGTGTGGGCTTCTTTATTTTGGGCCTTAACATTGGGTTAAAAACAAATACCCAAACCTTAATTAAATTACTTTTAATATAACATAAATATATTACGTAATGCAAAAATTAATTTAATTAATTAAACTAAATTATATATATGTAATATGAAACTATATTTTTTGTATTTTTTCAATTTTATGATAAAAATAATGTAAAAACGTTAAAATTAGTGTAAATAACTATATGAGACCTAAATTAATTATTCCACGCTAAAACGGGTGCAATTTCGGGGATGGTCAAAAATTACGTGTCTACAGCTGCCCCTCTTTGACTGAAAATACAAAGTATTTTCAGACAAAGAACGACTAGACAGGATTTTTGACCTGACCCTTATTTAAATGACCAACTAGAAGAAAAGAGAATGTGACCAAGCTTTGGTATCTGAGCTGCCTACATATCCTCGGCTATAGAGGAATCAGGCCACGTGTAGTTCAGAAGTGAATGAGATGATGGAGTGTACCGAGGTGGAGAGTCGAGTCGAGTGCCGTCGAGGTTCCAGCCCACGGTCCTGTTATTACATCAAAATTAGAAAATGAAAAAGGCTAACTAAACCTATTAACTATGAGTTACAAGATTCCTATCTATAAGTCTTCTGAAGCTTGATCTTGATTCTTGAATGGTTCTTCATGCAGACTTCAGATCTGAACCTTGATGCTCGCTAGATGTAGGTGTTAATTCCTTTTCTTCTGCTTTTCGGATCGGAACCGGACATACAATGCTTGTGACTTTAGTCATGTCTTGAGCGATCCACCTCTTGTCTCGGCCTCTGCATTTTGGACTCACCTCCCTTTTCTCTTTTTTCTTTTTCTTTTTTTTTCTTTTTTTTTTTCTTTTTTCCTTTTTTTTTCTTTTCTATTCTGGATTGAAATTCCTTACGTTGATCACCTCAGATTATTGACTCGCATTCTTGCCGCGAGCTTCTGCTACTTCTAGCATGAACTGATTTTTGAAAATGATTGCCTTCGTTGTCCAGGTGGGCGCCTGACATTATAGCAAAACAGACAAAACAAAAGAAAATTTTTCTGCCCCAGTTTGGGATTCGGGCATAAATGTGAATGTTAATTGGACTATGCTACCTACAAAGCTCTCAAAATATAAAATTAAAATCCCATTATCCAGGAGGGTCCTGAAAACTTAAAAATAAATCCCATTATCCATGAGGGTCCTGAAAACTAAAAATTAAAATCCCATTATCCAGGAGGGTCCTGAAAACTTAAAACTAAATCCCATTATCCAGGAGGGTCCTGAAAACTTAAAATTAAATCCTATTATCCAGGAGGGTCCCGAAAACTTAAAACTAAATCCCATTATCCAGGAGGGTCCCGAAAACTTAAAACTAAATCCCATTATCCAGGAGGGTCCTGAAAACTTAAAAGTAAATCCCATTATCCAAGAGGGTCCTGAAAACTTAAAACTAAATCCCATTATCCAGGAGGGTCCTGAAAACTTAAAATTAAATCCCATTATCCAGGAGGGTCCTGAAAACTTAAAATTAAAATCCCATTATCCAGGAGGGTCCCGAAAACTTAAAATTAAAATCCCATTATCCAGGAGGGTCCTGAAAACTAAAAATTAAAATCCCATTATCCAGGAGGGTCCTGGAAACTTAAAATTAAAATCCTATTATCCAGGAGGGTCCTGAAAACTTAAAATTAAATCCCATTATCCAGGAGGGTCCCGAAAACTTAAAATTAAATCCCATTATCCAGGAGGGTCCCGAAAACTTAAAAATAAATCCCATTATCCAGGAGGGTCCTGAAAACTTAAAATTAAATCCCATTATCCAGGAGGGTCCTGAAAACTTAAAATTAAATCCCATTATCGAGGAGGGTCCTGAAAATTCTAAAATTAAGATCCCATTATCCAGGAGGGTCCTGAAAATTCTAAAATTAAGATCCCATTATCCAGGAGGGTCCTGAAAACTTAAAATTAAAATCCCATTATCGAGGAGGGTCCTGAAAACTTAAAATTAAGTCCCATTATCCAGGAGGGTCCTGAAAACTTAAAATTAAAATCCCATTATCCAAGAGGGTCCTGAAAACTTAAAAATTAAATCTCATTATCTAGGAGGGTCCTGAAAACTTAAAATTAAATCCCATTATCCAGGAGGGTCCTGAAAACTTGAAATTAAATCCCATTATCCAGGAGGGTCCTAAAAACTAAAAATTAAAATCTCATTATCCAGGAGGGTCCTGAAAACTTAAAACTAAATCCCATTATCCAGGAGGGTCCTGAAAACTAAAAATTAAATCCCATTATCCAGGAGGGTCCTGAAAACTTAAAATTAAATCCCATTATCCAGGAGGGTCCTGAAAACTAAAAATTAAATCCCATTATCCAGGAGGGTCCTGAAAACTTAAAACTAAATCCCATTATCCAGGAGGGTCCTAAAAACTTAAAATTAAATCCCATTATCCAGGAGGGTCCCGAAAACTTAAAACTAAATCCCATTATCCAGGAGGGTCCCGAAAACTTAAAACTAAATCCCATTATCCAGGAGGGTCCTGAAAACTTAAAAGTAAATCCCATTATCCAGGAGGGTCCTGAAAACTTAAAATTAAATCCCATTATCCAGGAGGGTCCTGAAAACTTAAAATTAAATCCCATTATCCAGGAGGGTCCTGAAAACTTAAAATTAAATCCCATTATCCAGGAGGGTCCCGAAAACTTAAAACTAAATCCCATTATCCAGGAGGGTCCCGAAAACTTAAAACTAAATCCCATTATCCAGGAGGGTCCTGAAAACTTAAAAGTAAATCCCATTATCCAGGAGGGTCCTGAAATTCTAAAACTAAATCCCATTATCCAAGAGGGTCCTGAAAATTCAAAAATTGAATCCCATTATCCAGGAGGGTCCTGAAAACTTAAAATTAAATCCCATTATCCAGGAGGGTCCCGAAAACTTAAAATTAAATCCCATTATCCAGGAGGGTCCTGAAAACTTAAAATTAAAATCCCATTATCCAGGAGGGTCCCGAAAACTTAAAATTAAAATCCCATTATCCAGGAGGGTCCTGAAAACTAAAAATTAAAATCCCATTATCCAGGAGGGTCCTGGAAACTTAAAATTAAAATCCTATTATCCAGGAGGGTCCTGAAAACTTAAAACTAAATCCCATTATCCAGGAGGGTCCTAAAAACTTAAAATTAAATCCCATTATCCAGGAGGGTCCCGAAAACTTAAAACTAAATCCCATTATCCAGGAGGGTCCCGAAAACTTAAAACTAAATCCCATTATCCAGGAGGGTCCTGAAAACTTAAAAGTAAATCCCATTATCCAGGAGGGTCCTGAAAACTTAAAATTAAATCCCATTATCCAGGAGGGTCCTGAAAACTTAAAATTAAAATCCCATTATCCAGGAGGGTCCTGAAAACTTAAAACTAAATCCCATTATCCAGGAGGGTCCTGAAAACTTAAAATTAAAATCCCATTATCCAGGAGGGTCCTGAAAACTAAAAATTAAAATCCCATTATCCAGGAGGGTCCTGAAAACTAAAAATTAAAATCCCATTATCCAGGAGGGTCCTGAAAACTTAAAATTAAAATCCCATTATCCAGGAGGGTCCTGAAAACTTAAAATTAAAATCCCATTATCCAGGAGGGTCCTGAAAACTTAAAATTAAAATCTCATTATCCAGGAGGGTCCTGAAAACTTAAAATTAAAATCCCATTATCTAGGAGGGTCCTGAAAACGTAAAATTAAAATCCCATGAGCCACGCTCCCATCTTTGATGATTCTGAATATAATTTTGCTCCATGAACAATGATTTTCCCATAGGAAGTACCTGTGGACTTAAAAAATTTCTTGCCCCTGCTTCAGACAAATAAAATCTTGTTAGTTTGAAAATGTGGTGGTTAGTTTGTGGCATTATTCCTGAGCATCTGCTTCCACCACTGTCATGTTTCATCTTGATTAGCTTCTTCAGGCCAGCAAGGAGTTGTTTGATCTTTTGATCGGAATTAGACCATAAAACCTCTGACTTAAATCTCTCACATTCACTTGTTGAATTGTGTTTTTATTTTGAGAGGTGCTGAATCTTTGTATTTCCTCAAAATTCAAGATCCACTCAACTGCCTGAACCTCAGTTATCAACATACTTCTCACTCTAAATCATGACAATTCTGATGTGCATGGCCAAACCCAGCTTTGTGCAATTGGAAAGTTGGTGGCAAATTTTAAAGTTATTTCCCACTTGTTCGGACCAAACAGACTCATGAAGGGCCTTGAACAAAACGAGAGGAACAAGATAAAGGACAAGGGAAAGAGATGATATTTAACAAGATTACGAAGTAGAAACTTATCAGATGTGGATACCAACCCTAATGACCAGGACATGCACCTTTGGACTAAGTGTCCTAATCTCTCAAGTAAATCTAATATTCAACTCTTGTTGTACCTCTTCGCTGTGAAACTGGGCTTCAGCGCTTCAATTGTCCCATTTGATCCACAATCCGCAGTCGACTTGTAGTGCCCTGAAGGGTTTTCACCATCAAGCCTCTCTCATTTTGCTTTTTCTCTCAACTCACCATCGCCTTACGGTGCCCCTGAGGGTTTTCACCGATAAGACTCTCTCATTTTATCATTTTCTCTTATTGTTCTGAGAACGAAGGCATTACCCATGATGCAGGGAGATCATACTTTCACCAACACTTGATATGGCATCCTCAATGATTGGTCGAAAGGTCTTTCTTTGGACCGTAATGTTGGTATTTGGACGGGGTTAGAAAGAAAGGGTAGCATGAAGGCTCAAAATAATTCAAGATGACAGGGTTCAAAATTACAACTATTGGAATCAGGTCTTTTGGCAAAATTAAAACATCTGCCCCAGTTTCATGAAGTTTGGGGAATTTTTGGATTTTTTCTTTGATGGGATTTCTTAGAAAATCTGCCCCAGTATTTATTTCGGGGGATTATGAAATATTTTATTTGGTATGACCGAACCGTAAGGCTGCCTACGTATCTTGTGGTGACAAGAATCAGGTCGAACGTAGTTCAAAGGACTACGTTTTGTTACTATTTCTTTTTCTTTTTTTTTTCTTTTCTTTTTTGTCTTTTTTTTTTCTTTTTCTCATTTCCTTTCTTTTCTTTTCTTTTCTCTTTTTGTTTTTATTTTCTAGGCCCTGACTCTATTTCTGATTCCAAAAGAGGGGTATGAAACAAAAAATATTAGGGCTCAAAATGGGTAGCAAAGGATAAAAGTGTTTGGGTAGCAGAATAAAAAGCCTTCGTCATACCAAACTTTGAGAATGCCAAGTACAAGTGTGCAATTGAAGATAAACAAAGAAATCATGCACAGTATCTATTGATGGCATCATCACAAACAGAAAGTGCCGACAGCAATACCTTTGTCCCAATGAGTGATCATTGCCAATTCAAAACAAACTTGATTCAACCTTACCTTCCTGTGGAAGAATGTATTTCAGCGCTGACACATTTACAGCAAACTGCTTGAGAAACATTTCCTTGTTGTATGCTCTTATCAACCTCTTGATTTCCAGACTTGCTGCCTCAGTTTCACTCAATTCAAGCTTTAGTTTATCTCAGAATGCATGAATCCTTACTTGTTTCCTCAAATGCCTCTTTTGTCATGTTCAAAACTGTGTCATTGCTTCATGATCAGACTAGCTTTCAAGATCAGGTTAAGAATTATGCGTGCATGCCATGTCACTTGAGTTAGGACGAAGAGAACTATAAGAGAAAAAGTAACCTAAACAAAAACTAACCAAAACTAACAGAAAACATGAGATTGCATTAGACAGATGGTGAACAGGGTTTGGACAAAGCAAGCAAAACAGACATAGGTTGCGACCCTAGAACTATCCTAAAGAACATTAGACGAGTTACTACAACTAAACAAACTAGACAAAATGAGAAGAAGAAGAGTTTGAGCCATAAGATAATATCCGGATTACAACCCCGAAATAACCCGGACAAGCAGAAATGACAATAAAATAAACCACCAAAACTCCTCCCCGGCCAACCAAGAAAGGAGTGTCTTTCCAATTACCAAGCTCAACATATTAACCACTAGATTGCACATCAAAATGACCGGGACTTTCACCAATTTCAACATCATGAACTTCAGCCAGCAACTTCCCAAGAGGATTCTCACACTCCATGTCACCATGCATCTTTCCCACAAAGCTCGCATCATCATGTGCAGGTAAAGCATTCTGTGCAATGTTTGGGTGTCTGGAGCTGGGAATGTGGTTGTTTTGACTGGTGGAGCATGGAATGTTTGGGAGGAAGCGCCAGGGTAATTGTGGTACGGGGTGAAGCCTGGTGCGTGTTGTGGGGAAAGATCCACGGTAGTAGGAAATGAAGGTGGAGGATGTCCCTTAATCCAGGCTTGATACATCTCCGCCATCCGTTGTTTTAACCTTTGGACCTCATCTTTCAATTCAGACTCCGACATCTCAGCCTCCCTCGACGGGTCAACAACTCTTGTGTCCAAGTCTTTGCCAGCCATGGCTTCCTTGCTTTTTGACATTGTGTTGTATGGATGAATTGCCAAAGTACCACAAACTAACCACCCTCTGTTATGATAACAATGAAAGTAACAAAGAGGAGCAAAACAAAGCCAACATGTTAGCATTAGAGCATTTATCAGACAGAAATATCATATTGCGTGCAATGCCCCCTAGCAACAATTAACGGTTCTAGAACGGCTTGGAGGGTCAAAAGGTCATTTGGCATCATCCCAATTTTGTTCACTTCAACCTTCTTTTTCTTTATTTCTAGCACTTCTTGGCTTTCTCGTTTTCCTTCCCCTCTTTTTCTTTTTAATTGTCACTCTTTTCTTTCCTCTCATTTCTCACATCCACAATTCATTCTCTTTTTTTTTTCTTTTTCTTTCTTTTTCTTTTTTTTTTCATTTTTAGTTTTCAGAAAAAAAAATGATTCGATCGAACCCTATGTAGGTTGCCTACGTATCATGCCCCTCATGAATCAGATCAAGCGTAGTTCTTGAAAAGTAATGGATAAAATAAACTAAGAAACAAAAATCTTTTTGGATTTTCATTTATAAAATTTTTTGGTTTTTCAAATACAAAATAGGAAATACTATAACAAAATATTCGACAATCTTAACTAGACTGACGGACTCGATATGACTGTACAAGACTAAAAATTAAAAGAATCGTAAAATAGACTAAAAAAATTAAAAAGTTTCTTCAAGCAGCTCGTGCATGCAATGGTCTTTGACTAGAATGGTCCTGGGATATATTATGCTCAAACTCTAGCAAATCGCTCCATACCTGAATGGAAAAAGTAAGATCAAGTGAATCAGTGACTCAAGACATTAAGCGACACCACGACACCTTCTATTGGACACATGCAAGACACAATTGAGCTATTTTTGTAAATTAACCCATATGGCCAATGATGGCTATTAGTGCAAACTTAACAAATGTGACTACTCTTATATGAAACTACCATACTAATGCTTATATGGATTTAACTCTCATTGATCATGGCCCAAAAAAATTAATTTGAAGAAATAACTCATTTTGCAAAAGTGGCCGATATGGCCAAAAGTGGCTAAGATGCAAACTCAAAAAGGACGGACCCTAAAGAAATATGATTCCTAGTTGTAGACTTAAAATCCTAATATATGATTAATTGAACCACTTTTGCGAAAATTAACCCAATTTCGCAAGAATGGCCGATGTGGCCAAAAGTGGCTAAACATGCAAACTCGAAAAGGAAAGACCTTAAATTGATATGATACCTAATTGTGAAATCAAAATCTTAATACACAGGTTTATTGAACCACTTTCGCAAAAATGACCCCATTTTGCAAGAATGGCCGACGTGGCCAAAAGTGGCTAGACATGCAATATTTGGCTAAGACCCCGCAAAGCCAAGAACCTAAGACTTACTAGGATGACCGGACCCTATGTGGGTTGCCTACGTATCTCGCCCCGAGAGACAAGAATCAGGTTCGCGTAGTTCGGGAAGATACAAATTAATTTGTAGAAAGCTATATTTTATCTTTTTGAAAAGGGATGGAAAAATGTAAAATCTTTTTTGGATTTTTTTTTAATTTTCAATTTTTTTTTGGATTTTTGGAAAATAATAAAAAAGTGTAAAATCTTTTTGGATTTTTCATTTTCAATTTTTTTTTGAATTTTTGGAAAATAATGGAAAAGTGAGAAACCTTTTTGGATTTTTCATTTTCTTCTTTTTTTGGATTTTTCTTGAAAAGTTGTGAAAGGAAAATGCATCCGAACCCTATTTTCTTCATTTTTTCACCCTTCTTTCCCGAACATCGGTCCGCCAAATAACCTTTTTACCCTCAAAGATGCGACATTTAGCACATAAGATGATTACATGTCATTTTGGGCCACGGGCCCATTTTGACCAAATTTGGACAGGTTTCCTACAAAGGGACACGGTACCTGGGACCGAACCCTGCTAGGTCTAAATGACATGATGCAAATAAAAATGACCTAAAGGCTGACCTACGGTTGGGTTCACTAACAAGGCGATTCGGGGGAGCGTATGGTCGATGGTGGCTGCTCAAGCTTTCCACCCACTCCATACGTCCGACGGCCCCCCTCCTAAATTAAGGGTGACTCAACAAAGATTTCGTGCACGCGACGCGTGCTCCGAGACTTGTTTCATAAAGAATTGACCGGGTAATGCATATGATGACAATTATAAAGCAGTAAACACATAAAGCAAAAACTGTAAACAAATAAGCAATTAGCAAATAACAAAATATCAAAACATAATAAAAATCAAGTAAAGATAATAATAAAAAAAAAACATAAAAACCTCAACCAAATATCCCAAAAGCCAACAAAATCAAGTACTAGCTCGAACCCGCAATTTCCCCAGCAGAGTTGCCAGAGATGTCACACCCCTTTTTTATACCAAAAACAAACTTTCTACTTAAACCCTCTTAAATTAATAAAAGAGTTTAGTAAAAAGCTTGAAAAGGGTTTTTCAACTTTGAAAGTGACAAAAATGTGTGTTTAAAAAGGAATTAACTCAGAGTCGCCACCTGACATTGATTTCGGTGTGCCAGGCCACCGTTTTTAAAATGATTTACCTTTAAAACACTTTAGACTCCAAAACTAAGTCTGCACCAGAGATTCGGGTAAGGGGGTTCATTTGACTCGGGGAGAAGGTGTTAGGCATTCCCCAAGTCCCGTGAAGGTCACGGTTGCGTACTCGATCAAGTTGGCTTTCAAAATATGCAAGTTGAGGTAAAACAAACACAGAAAAACAGAATAATCACAACAGAGGCTCGAGGTCGTCCCCACCTAAATGAGAAAATGAAAAAAAAAAAATGTCTTAAGCTAACTGATAGTACGGCTTCTCCACCGTACCCGTCAAGGCCTCCAAAATATTTACATAGTTCTTCGGGGCATACCCCGAATAATAATATGTACAAATCCCTCGGGGCATTCCCCAGATATATTTGACTAAGGGAACGACCTCTCACCTCTATACCGACATAAATCCTACGGCTTGCCTACCCAAATGTGGTCGGCCTAAGCATACTCCTAGCGAACAATGTAAATAAGATAGAATTAAACGAGTTATTCATGGATTAAATATCCGCTTTCATTTAGTATTACCCCAACTCAATGGTCACATAACCCTTCAACAGTTTATCATCTTAACTGCTTAACGGGGATAACAAATTGGATAATGAATTTTAAACTAAAAGCCTAAGCATTAATTAATACCTAAAATAAGATATTTAAGCAAAAAAAGAATTCATCAATCAAGCTCAATACCACTTAACTAGAATCAAAATAAGCTCCAAATCAACTCATTAACAATACGAGCAAAACACAATCTAAAGAAAATTGAAAACCCACGTGAAATTCACATCAATAGAATGTACACAAGAAAAGTAAGGCCAATTCATTCACACAATAGCAAACAAGAACAGATTTAAGGTATAAGGATTAGAAATGAACCTCAATACGTGGACTATGGATTAAATTGCAGCAACTCAAGTTAACTCTGTTTGAGGTGTAAAAATGAAGACGGCCAGATCTGCAACTCTTCCGGCCAAACAAGATAGCGTCTCAAAACAGCTTTAAAGATAAGTTGAAGATAGCAGCAACAATAACCAAATAAATGCTGGAATGAAGATGAATTTCGACTCAAACTGAGCTTTTTAATTAACGAGAACCTCCAACAGTACAAATTTGGTTCGGATGCAAAATTTGCTATGGCCTACGACGATGACTAAAACCCGAATCGCATCCGCAGGCAAACATCGGACTCCGACCTCGAACAGTCTCAAATCCGGACGTCAACATAGACTCTATTTTTGAAGCAAAATTCAGAATTAAATGAAGAAATAGATTATTTTCCTACTGACACTTTACATTGTTTAAAATTCTCGAATTTCTGTAATTGAATCCCCAATGTTTCTGTCCAAAACTCCTCTCCTTGTTCATATGTGCGTTGTAGCTGAAGCTTAAACGACAGAGATGAGGAGTGGCGGCTCGAGCTGGAGGAGTTAGGGTCGTTGGATCGTTGTGCGGCTGAAGGTGTGGAGCTCTGGTGATCGTTGGAAGAAGGAGATGGCGGCTGGGAGTTTTTTTTGTTGCCGCTGTAGCTGGCCGCTCTTTTGGAGGTTGTTGCCGGATTCCGGCGAGCTTGGTGCTGAAGAAGAAGACGACTCGTGATAGGGGGGTAGACGGCAGTAGTGGTTTTTTTCTGCTAGAGAAGAGGGGTGGCTTGGCTAGCGGCTACAGGGTTGGCGATGGCGCTGTGGAGATTGGGATGAGCGGCTGGCTTCTCTTTCTCTGTTGCCGCTGGTTTGGTTGATGAAGAGAGGTGGTGGGCGGCTGGGGTTGGTTTTTTTTCAGCTCTCTTGCGGCTGGGGATGGATTTTTCAGCTAGGGTTTGTTTTTGTTGTTATGAAGAAGGAGGTGAACGGCTGGGCTTCTTTTTTTCTGCTAGGGTTGTGT